>WOFM01000528.1:2583764-2789244 GCA_011428145.1 Ericerus pela
TGAGATCCTCAAAACGGCGCAAATGTTCTTCGAGATTTCCACCTTCTTTTAATCGCAAGTTGGTGAATTCTCGTTTCAGCATAATTCTGCTAGCGGTACCGGACTTTAAATAAACACGATCTAGCTTTTCAATGATTTCATAGGGCTCAGTTATATCTTGAGCATATGAAAGATGTGAATCAGCAAGAAAACGAATAATCAACGACATACATTTATCAGCTCTTTTACGATAATCACGAGTAATACTACCAGCTTTTTCTCATTCTAGTAGATCAGCCAAACTTTCGACTCTAACTGTAATGAATAATCGAAATCGCCATCCTTCATAGTTGGATCCTCTGAAACGATTGAGACCACCACTTTGTTCTATCGCATCCAGCTTTGTGTAAAACTGTACAGATGGTTCCATAATTACGCAATTAAAGCTAATTATCAACAAAAAACATGAAAAACGAAAGTGTGCGAGAACAATAGGAACAATGGGATCGCATCCCAGTACAAACTTGCCATCAAATGGCCGATCAATCACAAAGATGAGATCACATGAAATAAAATAAAAAACGACATTAATGACTAGATTTACACTTAAAACGCAGTGGCGAGCGACCCTGGGCCCATAACCTATTGAACTATAAGTTCATTTTATAAAAAGTAATGATTAAACACCAATTCACTGTTCACGAATTTTATTAACAACCACCATGACAGGCGAATTAAAACGGACAGACTATCATATCACAAACCTTTAGGTAAAACGGCCAAACGAGCTGCACATAGTAAGATAGCAGAGTTACAGATTTACAGGTTATAATTATTTAAAGGAACAAGTTCTGCGCATCACAAAACGAACGCAACCAGCAATACAACTTAATATAGTTGGTTACAGTGATTTAACATAGCAGGTTTGCCACATCGGACATGTACATCAACAGTTGATGTGAGGTATGCAGAACAAGGATCAAAAGAACTTGAGACTTTCTTCTTTTAAGACATTTATTTCGCGACTAAAATATATTTCACAAACGAAAAAGTAAATGGCGAAGCAACAGCGATATGCGATCGAAAGTAGTAGGGGAAACACTTCGTGACTAGACTGTACATATGACATATATATATAGTGATCTTGATGATGATGATGAAGAATGAGTGAAGGTGGGATTTTGTATCAACACCCCCCTGAAATTTTACCGAATAATTTCTTCATCGTGTTCCCTGAAGATAAATTAATCATTATTATAAAAAAAATATTAAATACACAAAAAAAATACAAGTACAAAAAAAATATATGCATAATAAAAATTTACGAAAAAATATTGAAATTGTATGTTTATTATTTTTGGTAACTTAAGTTCCTGAAAAAATTTATTGCGCTGTGCTTCAAAGAAAAAAAATTGGTAAAAACAAATAAATAAATATATATGTATATAAATATGGTAACATGCATGTAATAATGAACACTATCGTGTACGTAAATAGTATATGGTATGTATATGTTATTAAAAAAAATTAAAAAAAATAAAAATATAAAAAATTGGTAACATGCAAAATTATTAAAATATTTCGAGTAATATATGAGTTCTCGCTCGTATAATTCGAGTCGAGAGAAAAAAAATTGGGAAAAAAAAGAAAAAAAAAATATTCACGAACATATTATACGAATAAATGAAAATAAAAGAAGACGAGAGAGAAAAAAATATGACAAAAGGTTTTTCAATTGTGAGTTCAATGATTCGAGCGTACGTTACGTATTTTATCTTAAAAATAAACAGGAAAAAGATTGTAGAATAATATATGTTGCATCGTATATTATCTTTCGTACGTTGCATTGTATTTGAAGTGGCGTCTAATATGTTCTGAGATAAGGCAACGTTTTCGGTTTATCTTAATTTGCGGTCATGTAATAGGTTTCAATTTCTATTGTATTTATTGTTGGAGAGTTTCCTTTCATACATTCGTGTGGGAATATTTCGTGTATTTCTCTCACGCTTGTTGGAAAGTGTATAGGGTTTTTATTATATGATTTGTAGGGTTTCTACTTGCTCGATTTTCGTAATTTTTTCTTTGTCACAATATTCGAGAAATTTTCGATTTATCTGAAGCATGTATTTTCTAGTAAATGGTATTATTAGATATTCTTTTTTGACAATGATTGAAGGCTAATTTTTCAGCAAATATTTTCGTGTTATGACTTACTTTTGAACATTTTACGACTTTTGTTTGAAATAGGAAAATTTTTTGGACATGTACTAACTTTGAAATGAACTCATTATTATGTGTATATGTTCGTTTCGTTTAATATTTTCACAATTATATTTTCAAATTTTGATCGATCCAATGATTTTGTTAGGATATCTGCCAACTGATTCTCAGAGGTGACTGTTCTAAAAAACATTATTTTTTCTTCAAAAGCTTCCAAAATGGAGTAGCATTTGATCATTAGAGCTCTCGACTTTCTTTGACTTCCCCCAGAACATATTTTCTGTGTTGAGATGTTATCTTCCATAATATCTACTATTAATTTTTCCCCAAAAATTTCAAAATTCATATACTGCATTACTTTAATCGTATCAAGGGTGTCAAAAACTGCAATTATTTCAGCCGCAGTACTCGATGAGGCGTGAATAGTCTGTTTGCAGCAATTCCACTCCACCAAGTCTCCATAGGCGAATAGCATAAATCCAGTTATTGACTTCCCTTTATCCAGATTCTGTAATTCTATATTTCTATCGTCAACCTGGGGTGCGTAAGATGCATCAATATACGCTTGTATTCCGTCCCCTTTTGATGTATATTTAAGATTATAATTTTTAGTTGTATTGATGTATCTGAATATCCTTTTTACATAATTTTTTAAGGTATCATTTGAATTGTTCTGAAAATGGGAGAAGAAATTCACAGGGAATAATATGTCTAGCCTCGTAAGTCTTGCTAAATAAAGTAGTCCCCCTATCATCGATCTATACTCCGTATCATCTCTGCCATTTTGTGTTTTGTCAATTTTTAATCCTGTTTCCATGGGTGTATTAGTATTTTTGAGTTCAGAGATTCCAAATTTTTTGATCATCTTTTCTATGTGTTTATATTGCGAAATTATTATTGTGTTGTTTTCAATGTCTCTCATTATTTCTAGGCCCACAAAAAATTTTGGATTATTTGTAATTGTAATTGTAAAGTCTTTTTGCAATTCCTCATTTATTCTAGTAATGGCCGATTGTGAATTTGATGCTATTAATATATCGTCTACATAACTTAAGAAATATGTTTTTTCTTCATTATTTTTCATTATGTAAAAGCATCTGTCGCTTTTAGTCTTTTCGAATCCCATTTCTTTTACCTTAATGTCCAGTAAGTCATACCACAATTTGCTAGAAGTTTTTAAGCCGTAAATTGATTTTTGTAGTTCTAATACCTGATTTTTATTGATATTAATGCCTTCTGGTCTTTTAACAAAAATGGGTTTTATAATTGGGGAATTTAGATAGGCTGTTTTTACGTCGTATTGTATCATTATTAATTTTTCTTTATTCACGATTGATAACAATAACCTTATAGTACCTATGGATGCTACAGGTCCGTGGGTTTCCGCAATGCCATATTCCGTTCGATCTTTAAAGCCACTTGCCACAAGTCTACCTTTAGGTTTTGGGTTCCCGAATTCATCAAATTTTATAGTAAAAATCCACCTTGTATCAATTAATTTTTGGCGATCATAATCTACCACTTTCCATACTTTCAAATCATCGAGAGAACCAAATTCGTCATTAATGGCCTTTATCCATTCTTCTCTAAAAGGGTTAGTTTCTATTTCCGAGAATGTTTTTGGTATATTATCTTCTATGTAAGCTTTGTTATATTTTATTTTTACATTCATTACTATAGGGTTTATTATTCCCAAATCATAATCATAATCTGCTGATTTTATTGTTAGAGGTTTTTTGTTAATTAACAGTGATTTTATATTCTGGCTTTCGTCTACTTTAACGTCGCATGATATATATGATTTTGAATTATATGGATCTCCAAGACAATACCCTGTGTTCGTGTAACCCATCATTATGTTCTTTTCAGCCCTGTGCGCCAATTTTGGGTCAATTTTATCTTTTGATTTAGATTTCGCCTTAGTGGCGTTTTGCTTCCTTACTTCTATGGGTATATGTCTATACGTGAGTGCACCGAATACCTTTAAGTTTTTTAGATTTGGTTTCCTTCCATAAAACAATTCATATGGTGTTTTAAACCCTTCATTAGCTTTGGTAGGGGATCTATTAATCTAATAGGCTGCTGTTACAACAGCATAAGACCAGTATTTTATATCGAGATTAGCATCAATTAACATGGCCCTTACTCTCCTCATTAAAGTTTGATTTTGTCTCTCGGCAACACCATTCAATTCGGGAGAATATGGAACCACATAATCCATTGTTATGCCTATTTCTCTACAATAGTTTATTATTTTTGTATCGGTGTATTCTTTTGCATTATCGCACCTTATTGTTCCTATGGGGTATTCTGGAAATTTATTTTTCATAGACATTATGATGTTTTGAATTTGCTTGTTACCTGACTCTTATTGGCTATGGGCATGACAAATGTATATTTCGAAAAATGGTCTATGAAGGTTAAAATATATTTTTGATTGGCCACAGAGGGCGTAAATGGACCCATGATATCCGATGATGTTAATTCTAATTTTCGGGTTGGTTTAGTTCTTATTCCTGTATGACCTATTTTTGAATTATTGGCTATACAACATATTTGACAGTTTACGAAATCTTCATCCCTAAAATTAATGTTTTCGGGTATTCCAATTGCTAAATTTTTTAATTTTTGTAAATATCTGGCATTTAAATGTCCCAATCTCCTGTGTATTATTAATTTTTTATTTATATTATTATTATTAATTTTGGGTTCATCCGTATTATTATTTTCATTGGATCCAGTTGTTATTTCTATTTCGTCACCCCCCTGAGATGATTGGGTATTCTCGTTTTCTTCAATAACCTCCATTTCTATCGTAAAATCATCCCATTCGTCGTTATTATCTTGGGTTACAGGGGCACATATTACGTTTTTTTTATCCATATAATCCTCTTTATCTATTTTTTTTTTATCATTACTTTCGACATTATAGTATATGTAGAATATACCCTCTTCTTTTTTGGTGGTAATAATGATTTCCGCTGTTTCAATAAAATATATGTTTGCAATTTCTTTTTGTTGGTCAATATTGATTATGCCTGTATTTGTTATTTTGATGGCTGAGATAATATCCAAGTTCAAATCCGGCACATAATGAACGTCGTTTAGTTCTATTAATGATTGAGTTTTTTTAGAATTTTCAATTTTAATGATCATTCTCCCAGTATGTGTGGCATATAAAAAAGTATTCCTACCCACACACTGTAATTTAATTGGGGTTACGAATTTTTTGACATCCATTAATTTACTAAGATCGGAAGTTAAGTGCACTTCTGCGGCCCCATCAAGAATTGCTCTATTATTTAATATTTCGTAATTTTCATCGAAATATTGTTTATTATCATTAGTTAGTTCATTTAATAACCATTCACCATTACTATTAAATCTTTTCACCATACAGGACATTTTTACCTGTTGGTCTGAACGATCTTTCTTATTATTATTAGATGAATTTGAATTTACCTTTGGTGGATAATTCCCCTGACTATTATTCGTACTTTCATTATTATTATTCGTTTGAGAATTATTACTCACGCAGTTTTGTGCCATATGGCCAAATTGCCCACACCTATAACATTTAGGATTACTTTGGTTATTGTTTCTACCATTGCCTCTGTAATTATTTCCTCTATAATTGGGGTTTCCTCTATAATTGTTTCCCCTATAGTTATTATTACCATTATTATTATTATTCGTATTTCCATTATTTTGGCTTTATTCTAATGAATTATTATTATTATTACTATTTTGACCATTATTATTAAAACCATTTCTATTTCCATTTCTATAGTTATTATAATTATTATTTTGGTTTCTGTAATTATTTCGACCACGATAATTATCATTGTATCTGCCTCTGTAGTTATTTCTATTATTATTTCTGGTACCATTATTATTCCTATACATATTATTCGATTGATTATTACCATTATTATTCTTTTTTAAAGTTTGGTCCCTATACTTTTGGTCTGAATCCTCTCTCAATATTCTCTTAAAATTATCCAAATTCTTTTCATTAGGAGGTAGGCTTTCGTATTGTATTTTAGCAATCTGCTGCTCGTAACATAATGCCAATTGTAAATTTTCCAACTCTTTGGTTTCAGTAACTTCTTTCCCACTGTCTCTCACGTCTGTTACAAGCTCATCCCATTTCTTCAAAAAACCCTTCATATTGCCACCTGGCTGAAACCTGAATTCTAACCATTTTGCTTTTGCCATATTTGCTGTTACTGAGGTTTTGGTCCCATAAATATTATCCAATTTTTTTAGCATCAATATTGCGGTGTTACAATCTCGTATTTGTTTCGTTATATCATTGGACACTCTTTCCAGTACAAACGCTTTGGCGTTATCCTGCATTTTGCAGTAATTTAACATATCCTTATTTGGCCGAAAGTTCAGATCATCTATATTCTCTATATATGGCTGTAAAAATTCGTGTTCCCCAAAAATATCATAATATCCCGCTCCTCGGATGGCCGATATAATCATTCTACGCCAATCTAGGTAGTATTTTCCATTAAAAACTTTTCCGAGTGGGGCTTGTATGGGTTTAATTTTGTTCGGGGATGCCATTTTTTCCTCTATTTTATAAAAACCTAATAAATTATTTTCTTTATTGCTGACAGGTGTGTATTTTTTATTTTCTATTGATCTTTTTTCAAGTTTTTCTATTAAATTTTCCTCTTCACGTTTTTCTTTTTTATCCAGTTTTTCTAAATTTATTTAATCAAAGAATCTATTCATAAATTTTTCTTTCGATTTAGCAGAACTATAAATTTAGTTTGAAAAATAATTTACTGAAGATTCTGAAATTACAATATATTTTAAACTACTAATATCCTCAATTCTCCCGGATATATCTATTACAAAGGATTCCAATATTATCTCACCTGTGAAATATTTAACATGGGGTAAATTATAAATTTCTGTTTTCAGATCAATCACTTTTTCTCCTTCAAACTTTTTTACTAATTCCTCTAAATCTTCCTTTTTTATATTATATTCGCCAATCTTACATTCAGATAAGTTTACTATTTGGTACATATAACTTTTAATTATTTAATTACTTGGCCTTTCCTCAAATACAATTACAAAATACGAAAAATAAATAATTTCAACTAATATTACCTTTACAATGGTTTTACTTTATTCTGCTGCTGTGCTGACGAACAATTTATGTCTTTTACGCTGTTGACTTCCGTACTTCCTGCCTGAATTTTGCACTAGGTTTGCCGAAAAATTTGGGTCTTCGATGTTGGATCTCTTTGAGTCCTCGACGACGGGAGCAGGTTTCCTTCAGTTGTTCTCACGATCTCTTTGGCGGTCCCTCTGGATTTTGCGTTTGATGACTTCCAGTATTGGCCGTTATTGAGTCTGGAACTTCAGCTATTCTTCTTCAAATTTAAATTTTGATTTTTTCAAAATAAATTAAAATTCGAGTTACTTCTCGAAAAACACGATAACTTTTCGTGTATTACTCAATAAAAAACATAAAAAATTTTTCGCACAGCAGTGAATTAAATTTAAAAAAAAATAATTATTTCATCTGAATTTTCTAAGTCTCTCCTCAAAGTTCTACCGTAGCAATGGCTACCATGATGTGAGGTATGCAGAACGAGGATTGAAAGAACTTGACACTTTCTTCTTTTAAGACATTTATTTTGCGACTAAAATATATTTCACAAACGAAAAAGTAAATGGCGAAGCAACAGCGATATGCGATCGAAAGTAGTAGGGGAAACACTTCGTGACTAGACTGTACATATGACATATATATATAGTGATCGTGATGATGATGATGATGAAGAATGAGTGAAGGTGGGATTTTGTATCAACAACAGTTCCACCTATAGTTCACTTAAAATTGAAATTTCAAAATCTTTTTCAAAATAAATGATTTTAGTGCTTCAGAAAAGTTAGTGATCTTTATACTAACCTCTAAAAAATTTTCGCATCTATGAATAAATAATTATCGAAGAAATGTATCATTTTTCACTATCACATTTTTCTTCTGGGCAAATGGGGGATTTTACTTTTGACGTCACAGCTCACTAGCGCGTGGACAAATAATGAACTATGTGCCCAAACACACGGAAAAATTTACAAATGTTGTATGGAAAACTATCAATGTTTCTTTCATTTTATTCTTTAAATTATTTTATTTGAACTGTAAAAATATGTCGTCATTTAAACAGGAAGACGTTCCAGGGGCAAAATTTAGTGTTACAATTAAAGCGTTGGTTACAATGCCAAAAACTTCCAACGACTGGATAAAAAAAAAAACACTCGTTGACAGGTAAGTTCAATCAAATTAAATGTAATTATGACAGGAGAATTTCTAATAACTTACAAGTGCAATAGTTATTTACATATACAAAACATCTACACCATTTAAAACAGTTATAAATTGTCTTGTATTTGGTGTTACAAATGAGGAACATAACCTATTGATAAGAAGCTAATATGTCACTTAATTTTGTTATTATGCTTTCAGAGATGCCAAAATTGTATTGATGCTGGCAGAGAAAATTAAATTGACATTGGGGTGGACAAAGGGCAATGGTTTTCTGCTACCCAGCCTAAAATTAATGTTCCTGTCTTAGTCCAGACGTCCACTAAATGGGGAACATTTCCCTCTACTATCCTGCCACAATTTTTTAACAAAGGCAGCATATATTATTATTTTGTAGAATCGGCTCCAGGTATCATGTAAGTATTTAGGGATGTGATATATTCACACTTCCTTGTGTTGTCATTATTCATTTAAGTTAGATTAATTTTTCATTTTCCTCTTTAGAAACCGTTTAGTTCCAAATTTTTATCACGAATGTATCACCTTTCTATCTTCTACAATGGCAATTCAAAAGAAATCGGTGAGTCAAACCATTTATGTTACTTGAGTATTTGTTTTACATTTTTCATTGCTTGTGCCTTATTCCATCATATGTCAATCGAATAATAATGTTGATTTTTGTAGAAAAAAGCGATGGAAAGCATCAACACTCGACTACAGCTGGTAATTAAGTCGGGTAAATGTGTTCTCGGATTCAAACAAACGCTGAAAACATTGCGACAAGGAAAAGAAAAATTAGTAATCATCGCCAGTAACACGCCTCCATTAAGGTGAGACTGAGAAGTAGACTCTTCCTGTTGGAAAGCTATGGAGTAGTCTCTCACGATTTAAGCTGAAGATCATCGTCGAGCGCTGCTGATTGTAAAGAATTGGTGTTATATTTCGATGACTAATTGTCTTATTCTCAACAGGAAATCGGAAATTGAATATTACGCGATGTTAGCCAAAACCGGCGTTCATCATTATTCTGGCAATAACATCGAACTGGGAACTGCCTGCGGTAAATATTTCCGTGTAAGCACGCTGTCCGTGACCGATCCTGGGGATTCTGATATCATCAGATCGATACCACCGGAACAACACTAGTAATTGTTGTAATGTCATTTATAGCAGTAATAAAAATGTCTTTTTTAATGTTATGTTAATATTTCTTAGTATCCACATTGTTGGTGTTTCTTGAAGAATCTAAGAGAACATCAGGTATTACTGATTATTGACTCGATACTTGGAAATTTCTATGACTCTTAGAGCTATGGTTACTGCAAAAGTTGGATATCTTTCTATTATGGTTTACGAGTTATGATCCAATAAGGGCATATAGTTTTGTTTTATTCGTATGAAACAAATGACATCTTGTGGATGCCGAGAAAAGCTATTCCGCTACATTAGTTATTTCTGCTCTGCAATTGGGGCGTTTATCGCCCAAGATTGGAGTAGAACTCCTTGGTGAGCTTGGAAAGTGAAACAAAACTAATGTTACACACAAAGGTTGGAAGAAGAATGGATTCGTCCTGAAAACTGGAAATAAATCTCTTAATGATGAATTTTCAGTCATTTATACATCTGTAAAACGTAAAATGCTATGTGAAAGAATAATGTCTAGCATTTTAATTAAACAGGATGGACACATTTCAAAGTTCATTTTACTAAACAATGTCATACATAATTATGTGGAATACCACTTTTGAAGAAATATTTCATTATTTCCCTCAGGTAGAGGAAAAAACCAAGATCTAATATTGATCAAATTGATTTTTGTTTCATGGTATTTTTGTTTTTTTATTTTTTGTTTTTTTCTAAATAAGAGAGCAAGGTCTCACCCCAAAAATATCTTTGGCACACTGATCGAGATTTTTGTACAGTTTTAAAATGATGAATTTGAACTTCATGTAGGTACAGGGTGATAAAATTTTTGACGCACCTTGCAAGAATTACCTTTGATGTGTCTAAAATTGAATCAAGCTGTTTTCATAGAAATGAAACAGTTTGTCGTTACTCAACGCAACAAGAAAATTTGATGATGTGAAATTTGGACCGATATGATGGATGCTTTTTCCATACTTTCCATCCAACAAAAAATTCATTACATTCTGTCTTAAGGAATTTGTTTCTTAGAAAAGTAATTGCTGATTGGAAATTAGGATGTGACTTTGTTCCCTGAGGTCACATTACATCTTCAATTTACAGTCAACTAGATCCTTTTGCTGGTCTTGTCACCGTGTGGAACTGAGAACAGAGATTCAGTTTTTTGTGCAAAACATAACTCATAGTCACTCAACAGCACAATGTGCAGGCATCGTTTCATGATTGACCAAGTTATTGTGTTGTAGTAAAGGATACTTCGAACATCTAGGCAATTAGAATTTTTACCCATACTTTATCTCCGGTTTGCATAAGTTCATTTGTTTTAGTATTTTTTTCCTTAAAAAAGTTTTCATTCGATTTACTCAGGACTTATCCATTCGTATTTCAGAAGGCAATAACCACTACCAGATATCTAAGGTGCGTCAAAAATTGACTCATCCAACATATCTTTTTTGTTGCGGCAAATGATTTTCCCTATTTTTCTTCTTCTAGTAATTTTTCTCAAAAACCGTATTTCTAACACAGTGGGCTTCGCAAAAATATATTATACTTTATCAAGAATTCTTCATTTGTTTGGGCACATAGTTATGTTCATGACCGCAAGCGCTGCAGTCGATCTTCAAATGAAAATCCCCCATTAGATTACAGTCTTTTCCATATATGGTCCCGGTTTCCTTTTGTCGATTTTTTTATGTGTTTTTGTTAAGGTGTACATTTTCAATTAAAATTAAGATTCATGCGAAGAGATACGTTCCATCGTTTGTTTAAATATTAATGTGCTAAAGATACTTTCATTTTTGTAGAACGACATTTCATTCTAAAATGACATACTTTAACAGTAAGTGCATTTTCTTATCGATCTTTATTGCTTTTTTCTGAAACAAAATACACATTATTAACTCCGTTTAATGTGCAAGATTATTATTTTACGTTATATTTTGAAATAAACGATGACATTATACTGCTCCTTATTGTTTGAAAGTTCCATGTTCGTCTTGAGTCATCGCCAGCTCATCATCAGTACTATAAAATATCCTACCATCCATTGAATAATTAAATTCATAGATATCCTCTTCATTTCGCCGAGACATTTTTTATGTTTTATTAATGAACCATTTCATTATTTCCTTGCTTACATTATTAAACGAAAATTGAAAGTAAAATTACTCATGTATTAGTATTTTTTCCCAGAATATATCTATGCTACTCTTCCAAGAACTCAAAGAGGACAACCTATTGTGCTTGGGAGCGATCCAAAAGGGAAAAACTTTCTGTATACCAATGGAAACAGTGTCATTATAAGAAATATTGAAGTAAGTGAATTTTGAAGCAAAATTACACCGAAGTTTTATGCTTCAATATGTTCATGACATTCCGGTTAAATATGTTTTCAGAACCCTGCTATCTCGGATATTTACACTGAACACTCATGTGCTGTAAATGTTGCAAAGTACTCTCCTAGTGGATTTTATATCGCCTCCGCTGGTAAAACTTATTGTATTCGACTTTTTAATTTTAATGTATTAAGTTCGAACTTAATTTCTTGCAAAATTAATTGATACAGATCAAAGTGGTAAAGTTCGTATTTGGGATACAGTAAACACAAATCACATTTTAAAAAATGAATACCAACCAATTACTGGTCCAATCAAAGATCTTGCTTGGTCTCCTGATAATCAAAGAATGGTGGTTGTTGGCGAAGGACGAGAAAAGTTAGCAATAATAATTACTGTAATATATTATGCTACATTGTCTGAAACATTGTATTCCTTTACGTCAGATTTGGTCATGTTTTCATGAGCGAAACTGGAACCTCCGTCGGAGAAATTTCCGGTCAATCTAAACCAATTAATACGTGCGATTTCCGACCATCTCGACCTTTTCGCATTATAACTGGCAGTGAAGATAATACAGTTGCAATTTTCGAAGGACCTCCTTTCAAATTCAAAATGACCAAACAGGTTGCACTAAGTTTTTTATCCTGTTTCGTTTAGTTCATCTCATATGTATATATTGTAATTGTGATATTTAATTCGAACATGTAGGAACATTCAAGATTTGTTCAAGCTGTCAGATACTCTCCTAATGGTGCATTATTCGCTTCTGTCGGTTTTGATGGTAAAGTTTTTTTATTCGATGGAACTGCATCCGAATTAGTTGCGGAAGTAGGATCTCCTGCTCACAGTGGTGGAGTCTACGGGGTCAGTTTATTCTTTCTTATAAAATCTAGTGGCTTATTTCAGTGGTCAAAGCCAACTTTACTTATCAAACTGTGAAGTGAAAATCGCAACGTCGTAAAAATCAGTTCCTAGACTCATATTTTTGAAAATCCAGATGATTTTTACGTCGATTCTCAAATTCCTTATTTCCTTAAATGTAATTCGTCGTAAATTTGCTATCATTTTTTTCATTTTTCTCTAATTATGATTGAATATGAGTGAAAATCGATTCTTCACCACAATTTTCAACTTTAATGTTTTAGCTCCACTTCATAGGTTAATAAGTAAAGTTGGATTTGCAATAATAGTATTTGTTTGAATGAAGAATTTTTCGAACTTATTCATTCATATTTGGTTTCAACTACTGCATTTACGCAATTACACATCTTAAAGAAGAACTTGAATTTTACAATTAACTTTTTCTCTCTTAAGTACGTGAGTTTTTTATGAAGGCGATGACAAGTATGTCTTTGATGTTTGATGTCGTTGGTTACTTATTATCTGCCTTCGATTTGTAGGTCGCTTGGAAACCGGATGGTACTCAATTATTAACTGCATCTGGTGATAAAACGTGTAAGCTGTGGGATGTTGAAACAAAAACTGTTGTCAGTGAATTTATAATGGGTAATCAAGTGGAAGATCAACAGGTAAGGCTACGAAATATATCAAATTCTGTTTCATTTTCAGAATTCAAAAAAATAACAATTGTCTGTGGTAGTATTTGCTTATTCTCGCTTAATTTTTACTGCTGTTATATTCAGTGGTACTCAAATGTATGTGTGCTATAATTGCAGGTTTCATGCCTATGGCAAGGAAAATATTTACTCTCCGTTGCTCTCAGTGGTTGTATATCTTATTTAGATGTGAATAATCCATCAAAACCGATTCGTATAATCAAAGTAAGTTGTATACACAACATTTAAAGTGTAATGTAGCTGTGAGATTCTTGTATTTCAGGGTCACAATAAACCTATAACAGTTCTCGATGTGAGTGTTGATCAAAAAACAATTTATACTGGCTCACACGATGGCATTGTGACCTCGTGGTGTAGCGAATCTGGTCAGTGCCATCGTTACTTAATTTAAAAAATAATTTTATTATAATTCCGCATCTGAACAAAAACATTTTCATTTGATTTTCCTAATCAGGTGAAAATAATCGAGTCCAAGGAAATGGGCATGGTAATCAAATAAATGGAATGAAAGTTTCTGCAAAAAATGTTTATACTTGTGGTATTGATGACAAATTGCGCGAATTTGACGTTCAAGAGAATTCATATTCAGCCTTTGAGAAAAAACTCGGTTCACAACCACGGGGTATGGATATTAAGGACGACACAGTGGCTATTGCAACAGTTCGAGAAGTACGTTTCAGCCTAATTATGACCGTTTGACTGGTTTATTTCTGGAGGAATGGAGGAATTTCGATATGACTTTTTCTAACTTTATTTATCGATATCAGATCATTATGTTGGAAAACAAAAATCAAGTATTTAGTCTTCCAGTCAACTACGAACCATCGTGCCTCTCAATTAACTGTGATAAAACTTTCGTCGCGGTCGGAGGTGCTGCAGACAACACGGTACGTCTTCAGTGTGAACGTAGGACTACTTTTTTGGAATGTATTTTCCTATCAGTTTATTTTGCAGGTGCACATCTATAATATTATAGGTTCGAGTTTGAGTCCTAAAACTGAATTAAAACATTTAGGCGCCATTACAGATTGCGCATTTTCTCCAAATGGTGAATATCTAGTTGTCGGTGACACGTATCGTAAAGTTATTCTTTACAAAATACCTGAGTTTGAGGTGATTAATGAAAATTGATTTGATTCATTTTTCTTGAATTTTCATGGAAATCATCCGTTAACACAATTTATAATTTCGTTTCAAACAACAGTTGGCGCATAAAAAAGAATGGGGCTTCCACAACGCTCGAGTGAATTGTGTCGCATGGTCTCCGAATTCATTACTCGTTGCTAGTGGTAGTTTAGACACTGCTATCATAATCTGGAGTGTTACAGAGCCAGCTAAACATAAGATTATTAAAAGTAAGAATTCGTATATTGTTTGTATTTCAAAACCAAAATTTTCGATACCATTGCTCGCTTCCCATGAATTTGAAGAAATCATCTAGACTTTTAGAATTGACGTTGATGTGATTCTTTGAACAAAAAAAATTAGTTTGGCTTGGGCTATTTTATTGAAGATCTAGAGCTAGAGCTAATTCTCACATCAGATCAATTAGCAACAGTTAGTGTTATATGTTCTGTCAATTTTTTTTTTGTTACTTCGGAGTTATTGGTTTTTATTTCAAATTTTTTAGTGAAGTAAAGGTAGGGAGAATGAGACCAATAACATTTTTAATTCCTCTGAGTTATACTAAATACCAAGAATTATGTAGTCTACAGTTAATGTGGTGAAAAAAAAATTACTCACTGGCGATAGTAAAAATTAGAAGTCCGTATATTTATTGTACGTTTTTATTGAAATCTCCGTTTGGAACAAAATATTTACCAGGAAGTTTAATTTTTTACCAAAACATGAATTTATTGAGTCACAATTAGTTCCTTAGCTGATATATTGAATTTGTAAATATCTCCTCCAATATTTGTTTTTCTAGTTCTGTGCAATCTTGTAGGCAGATTTGGCTACATAATTTTAGTTTATGTCAAATAATGCAACGTTTGAAGTAGAAAGAAAAATCTGAACTATTAAACTCGAAGTTTTTTTTTAATTTTCTTTTAGAATTTTTTTAATTTTAATTTTGAAAATCTTTCGTTCTAAATTATAAGCAAAATATTTGAATGTCAGTTTTTCAAAAATCGGAAGTATCAATACTGTTGAAACTGATGATAGATCTTTATTCGAAGAGCAAGTATTAATTTTTTTAAGAAAAATGGAAACCAGATGAGATTTTATTCCCGATGAACGTAAACAAGTCCCCAAAACTTTAAATACTTATCTTAGTACTTTTTTAAAGAATAAAAAACTTATTCAATCTTCTTCGCTGTTTCAGACGCTCATTCGCAAAGTCAGATTACTGGATTAGCATGGATGGATGATGAAACGTTAGTTTCCGTAGGACAAGATTGCAATACCAAAATCTGGGATATATTTCCAATATATTGATTAAATGAATCTACCAAGTGTTGTCTGGAAATACGACTGCCGTTGAAATCTTGCGAGTCTGTTGGTTATGTTTATTTTATTTCAAAAATTTTTAATTTATTGTGCAAATATTTTTTATTTTTAGATGTATCTATTTTATATTATTATTGTTGAAAATTTCTCAAAATTATTTTTTGCGATCAACTTGTTTCCTCTCATTGTTATCATTACTATTTCTCGTCATGATTTTTATTTCGCTCAAATTTATACTATAGAATTATTAAGTTCTTGCGATTTATAGGATTAAGTATTTACAATACCTGCAAGGTAAGAAATCAGTTTAATTTCATCCTAAATGCAAAAACCTGACTAGGATGAAATGATTTTTACCGGAATTTCCGTTGCACTAAAATTTAAACTTTTTTGATATGATCACTATTTATTCCCATTTTTCATTCTGTCGAATATTCATTCAAAATCTTATTTTCGAAGATTCATATTGAAGCATTTATTTAGCATTTCAGTAAAAATATGTGTTTCTCATTTCGTCTTCTTTTGTTTAAAGTTTAAGCGTGATACTAACGATTTTTATATCATTATATTTTTCAACTTACAAAATGAATGCATTTAAAAATAAATACACACACCAATGGTGAAAACGGATATGATTCTTTCATTTAAATAATTAATAACAACATGTGTATCTAAATTTTTTGTAGAAAAAATTGCAAGATAATGAACACGATATTTATTGTACCATAACTGGAAGTTCATGAAGAATTGTCAAGTATCCTAGAGTTATCTTATCGGAGAAAGAGAAGTTGATATTCTTTTTTTATTCCGTATTGTACCAAAGATATAATTGTCTTTACATATAGCAGTTGACTAGTAGATGTTAGATGAAATAATCTGAACCACAGAATGCGCTTGTAGTAGTTTTCCCAGCCAGGAAATGGTTAAGTAGCGCTATTCAGCACCGGATCCGTGCTACTTAGCACACGCTGAGTAGCATGAGGGTAGAATTCTGGACTGGTGGCTATTCTCTATGCTACTGTGCGTGTGTTAAGTTGCGTACGCTACTTCATGCTAAATTGCGTAGTAAGTACAGTTGCATACACTACTCTGTGCTAAGTAGCATACAGAAGCATACGCTACGCTACACTGTGCTAACTAACTTGGTTTGAAACTTTTTGCAATTACATATGAATTATGATGTTAGTAATTGGCTCGTTCATTCCACACTCTCACTCGAGACCTTTCTCAAAGCTACTACACCTTAAAATTACCTTTCGCAGTCTCTGCACATTCAGTCAATCACATACAAAGTACATCTCTAACAACTATGTATGGAGTTATATTAGCTCTCTTACACAACTCATCTGCAAGTATCAAGTACAATGCAATTAGTAATATAAGAATACAGCAGTATAAATATGATATTTAGCAATTAGCACATAGTAGCACATGCTTGGTAACACACAGTAACACATACTACTACATTAAACATTTATCCGGACATTGTGGCCACTAATACTGATGCAGATAACATGTATAATTGACTAATCATCTATGTGTGTATTAGTGAAAGTAGCATGTGCCACTCAGCGCTACTTTTGCTTTCCTGGCTGAGCTGTTTTTTATGTAGATAAAATAAATTATCTGATATCAAGAGTCATATGTAAGGTGTGATTAGGTTCATGTTTTGTTTCGTGACCACAGGAATTTTTTGGCACTATTATCTAAAATTCATATGTGTTTGTGTAAATATATATATATATTATACACTTGCATATTAAATGAATCTGCATAAGTTGGGGCCCATGTTCAAAATGGACATCCTGAGACACATTCTGGCCCTAAACAGGCAACCAGAGCCAGGGCCATCGCGTGGGGGGTGATATAGGTGTAGTTGCACCAGGCCTCGCGCCTCAGAGGCCCTCGCGCAAAAGGAGAAAAAAAACTGACAAATTTTCACTACATCATACATTGTACGTAAAAAAATAAATGAAAGGGAATTTATACGTATGATTGTTTGTTGCTTCGCAAATATATAAAAAAAAAAGAACAATTTCTTGGAAAAATAAAAACAGCGGAAAGTAAAATTAATGAAGTGCATGAAACTAGCAGCATCTAGTCTGTATATTTTACTGTACACTATCAGCTAGGAACTGAAAGAAGTTGCTGAAAGAGCAAAAGACCCTGTTGCCCATTCTGAGTCTTTGTCATTGGTAAACCATGGAGTTACTTCATATGAATTTGTGTTGAGTTTGGTTTTTTGGTATGACTTGTTGCATGCCATCAATGCAGTTAGTAAAGTGCTGCAATCTAGGGATTTGCAACTTGGTGTTGCAATCAAAAAAATTAAGGGTCTAAAAAATTTTATTCAGAGCTATTGAGAGACTGGCCTCACATCTTCCATTATTTCAGCAAAAGAAATGATGATAGAATTGAGTAAGGACCCAAAATTTTCTACTCGCCGTTAAAAAAAAACTAACTTAAACATTTTTTTGATGAAAAAAATAATAATTATGAAAATCAGGATGAATCAGTGCTAGTTGATAGTGTATTTAATATTAGAGGATCAAAGCCAAGTTAAAGCAGTAAAAGTTTTTCGAATTAATTATTTCTTACCAACCGTTGATAGAGCTCTCAGTTGTATAATAACTGTGGGTGTGTGTATATGTAAGTACACGACACCACACAAACACCAATGTCGGTTGGTTGCATGTATGCTGAAGAGTGTGTGTGAGTGGAGCCCAGTAAACAAGTTTAGATGTACAGACGAAATATACAGCCGTGAGCGCAAAAACATAGTTTATGGATTTTACTCCACTAACCTGCTAGGTGGTTGACGAGTGTGTAATACATACTCGTTCGTCAACGACCACCCATCGCCACAATAACTAAGTTTTGTGGGCTTCAAGAGTATTCTAATTGGTTCGGATTTCTTTTTGACATACCATTGCTTCGTAAAATAGAAGAACTACAGAAGTGTTGCACAAATTTTGCTACAATGCTTCAAGATGGTGAATTACTAGATGTAGATGGAGTTGATTTATTTTCAGAGCTGAGATTACTCAAACATACAGTTTCTCCAGATGTGAAAACAGTATTGGCTTTTAAAATCTGTGTGTGATTCATATCCAAATCTCACTATTGCATATCATATTCTCCTCACTCTACACGTCACTGTAGCTTCTGGGGAAAGAAGTTTTTCTAAATTGAAGCTCATCAAAAATTATTTAAGAAATACCACGAAACCAGATTGACTTAATAATTTAGCAATTGTGTCAATTGAAAGTGAGGTAACTTGCAACCTTGAATTAAAAAATTTGATAGATCATTTTACTTCACAAAAGGCAAGAGAATAAATTTTGTTTAAATAAGCTACTTTTATTTTATATAGGTAATACATTTTTTATTTTGTAATATATTTTTTATTTTGTTATACACTTTCTATTCTGTAATTCATAAATTTTTCCCTCAAAAATTGGACAAATTTAAGTAATTTCTGTATTAGGGAGAGTGAATGGAGTGAATTTTGTTAGAATTATAGAACTTGTAAGCTTTGGAATGATTACAAAAAGACAAGTTTTTTGGTGAATCCCTTTATCCCTCCTCAATAATAATAATAACCAAGATTTTACCACAGTCCATAGGCCTCATTTGGGCTCTTCAAGCAGGGAGTATGGAAGTGTCTCACCTTCCTGGCTCGATGTTAGTAGAAAAAATTGTGATGAATTTAGCAAAATTAGATGACTTGTTTTTTCTTGAATATAATTTTATAATTAAAAAAAGTTGGCTGAATTAGGAATATCATTTCCCCTTGGAAAAATTAATTCGGAGAGCCCTTAAGGCCTCGCTAATTTTATCTTGCACCCGGCCTCGCAAAGTCACGGGACAGCCCTGACCAGAGCGTACCTTTTAATGTACTTTACTTAGAGACATATAGGCATAGCTAAGAGATGTCTGACTCTCTGTGTGCAAGTGTTGTACAAAAGTATGACAAAGATTTTCATCATCATCATCATCATCATCATCATCATCATCAATCATCATTAATGAAAAGTCAACTTTGTTATAACTTTGTTCAACTTTCTGCATAGCTTCAAGTGAAAACAGACATCTATGTACCAAGTCACACACATTAGCTCTGTTTGATAGGATTACATTAACTTACACCAACCTACACACGTAGGGATATTCCACAAATATTCAAGTAAAACTTGGCGCAAAGCCCCATAACGTTTGATGTAAGGTGAATATACCAGGACTGAAAAATGAACATAAGACGACAGTTGCAGATTTATATTATTGAACAACTAAAAAACATTCTCAGAAAAAAATAAGTATCGGTGAAGTGCAGTGCTAGTGTAGTTGTGTTGATATGAAATCCCACCTTCTCTCTTTCCTCATCATCATTACGATCATACTATATATATATATGTCATATGTACACTCTCATCACGAAGTGCTTCCCCTACTACTCTCGAACCAATAACGCTGTTGCTTCGCCATTTCATACTAATTCATATTTTATTTCCAAATGTAATTTTAGTCTGCTAATAAATTCTGTCATAAATACTTCTCTCTTACTCTTTTTTGTTCCTCGTCTTTACCGCCTCACATCAGATTGTAAGTCTAGATAAGAATTTTTGGGAAGTGGAATGAGATGTATGACATATATATTTATTGAGGTGAGGTCTAATCACTTTACACAGAAAAGATAAGTACGGACTTCCATCTTGAAAATGTTTATTAACGACGTTAGTACAACGACTGACGAATGGAGAACATTCTCCGTCGAGCAGTGGCGGTAAGAATATTATATTGGCGATCAGTGTCGCCACATGTAAAACAAATAAATGTAATAGTATGTTACATACAGTGTTAGTCAATGTGATGTTCCATGTTTGTGAGGTATTGAGGGAATCGTATCCCAACACCCCCCTGCGATTCAAAACGGACGAACAAACATATAAGTAAAAAATGTGTCACACATTGTATGTATTCAAAAAAAAAAAACAAAACATATAAACAATAAAAAATATTAAAATAAGCAATAGCAGCCAAAATTATTACATATAGGTGTCATATAAAATTGCTATATATATAAAAATGGTAAAAAAAAAATATGTCGTTGACTAGTATTATGATGTACAATTAAAATGTGTGTGGATGTATGTCTCAAGTGTTCTATCTTAAATATATCGTGTAATTATTAACATGAGGTATACATTTAACCCTCTGCTATTGTGTCACGTCTTATAAGTATTGTGTGATTTTAATTTAAAAAATATATAAATAAAAAATGGCAGATCGGAGAGATCAATATCTCCTCATCGTCAGCTGTAGAGAAATAATATTATATATATATATATATATATATATGTCCCTATAATTAATTGTTTGGGTATTTGGTATAAATATTCTATTGTGGGAATCAATTGTATATATTGGGGAATGCTGATACCAATAAGAGAGGTAGAGCAGCGACGGGGAACCTATTGAACATTATGATGTGAAGTGTGAAACAACATATGGACTGCTTGGTTTACGATAGGCGCTAAAAGACCGACGCCCATCCGCAGTCCAAAATCAAATATCAAAAATTTTGAGGGTTATGTCAATTAAGACTATTGGCCGAAAAGTTGACTTGTCCGGAGTATTCTCGTAACAATATTTTGGAAGGTTTTCCGATCAAGTGCTTTAGTAAGTATATCAGCGACTTGATCAGGTGACCTAATATCATTAAAACTTATAAGTTTGTTTTGGAAGGCTTCCAATACTGCGTAGCATTTGATCGCAAGAGACCTGGAGCATTTCTGGCCTCCCCCAGATGCAATACGAGACGCAGATATATTGTCCTCGTAGACTTGCACTGGGTCGGTTACAGAGAAAACACTCTCAGTGAGTCTCCAGATCACATATATGTCGTCTAGTGCATCATTCAATGCAATTAGTTTGGCTGCAGTTGACGAAGTTGCAACCGAGTTCTGCCGATGAACGGCCCAATTTAACATGTCTCTGTTAACAAATATCATATAGCCGGTTGTGGAGCACCCTTTCTCCAAGTTATTTATATCTATAGGTGAATCGTCTACGTCGGGTGCATACGACGCATCGACAAAAGCTTTAATATGTGTTTGGTCAGAGTGGAAGACCAGAGAGAAATCCCTTGTGGTTTTAAGGTATCTAATGATACGACGAACATAATTTTTTACTTCACTATTGGAGGATGCCTGAAAACGTGACAAATAATTGACGGCAAAGGCAATATCCGGGCGGGTTAGTCTTGCCACATATAGCAAATTCCCAATCATAACCTTATATTCGGTATCATCCAACCCATTTTTTGGCCTATTTATTTTTAATCCTGTCTCCATAGGTGTGGAAGATGGGTTACATTCCGTAATTCCAAATTTCCGGAGAATTTTATCAATATATCTATTTTGCGTTAATATAATTTGTTTTCTAGAAATATCCCGATTTATTTCAAATCCCACAAAGAAAGTTGGATTATTTTCTATTTTTAAGGTGAAATTGTTATTGAAGGTATTTATTAAGTTCTGTGTCCACTCGTTGTGGTTACTAGCCAACAACATGTCATCCACGTAGACTATTAAAAATGCCATTGCACCGCTATTATCTTGTTTTATATATAAACATCTATCTATTTTTGATTGGGTGAATCCAGCTTGAATTATTGTTGAATTCAGCAAATCGTATCAACTTTTAGAAGACGTTTTCAGTCCATATATAGACTTTATTAATCTTAGGCAATTATTTTCGCCTAGTTGGCATCCTTTAGGGTTTGATATAAATATAGGGTATTTTATTTGTGAATTGAGGAACGCTGTTTTTATATCGAACTGTGTTATATTTAAATTATACTTATTTGTGATGGATAATATCCATCTTATCAGCCAATATTGGATTACCGGGGCATATGTTTCAGTTAGAGAATAGTGAGTGAGATCTTTAAACCCTCTTGCAACCAACCTGGCCTTCGGTATATGAATGCCTTGGTTGTCGGGTTTCGTGGTGAAACACCACTTTGTATGGCTTAATTCGTGATTATTATTTACTATATTATTATTATCTGTTATATTATTATCATTTATACCTACATCCTCATTCATTTCACCACTACCTTCATTCATTTGATTATTTTGTGAGTTATTATTATCATTTTCATCGTTGAATTTTATTATATCATTATTATATTGGTTATTATTATCTATATTTTCTTGTGTATTATTATTCTCTCCATTCCCTTCATTTTCCTCTTGACTTTCCTCAATTATTTCCTCTTCTATTTCGTATTCCATCCATTCATCCTGGGAATTTATGTTAGGCATACATGCCAATTTATTCGATCCATTATTATAGGGACATATTTTATTTAAATCGTCTTCATTTTCTATAATATTGACCATGGATTCCGGTACAATTTCGTACTTCACCATGTATACCCCCTTATTTTTGGGGCCAAAAAAATTACCTCGTCCGTTCCTCGGACGTATATGTGTGCTGCAGAGAAATTCTGATCTATACCCAGCACCCTATTTTCTGTTATCTTAATTCCTGACATAAGATCTACATTCAGGGATGGTACGTAATGTACATTCTTTAATCTTATAACTGTTTGATTCCTCTCTGAATTTTCTACCCTGATAAACATAGTTCCTATGTGTGTGGCAATTAGTAATGTATCCTGGATAGCACATTCCAATTTGATAGGCTTTTCCAGCATTATGTGGTTAGACAATTTTGACAAGTCAGATATGACGTGGGCAACTGCTCCACCATCTAACATTATTCTATTGGTGAGAGGAACATAATTTGACTCTGGCTTCTGCTTCAGGTCTCTAGATGTTATTAAATTTATTAATTTATTGTTTTTGTTTGGTTCCTGGCCTTTATATCTTATCATCATTGACCACTGGACGTCATTTTCTTTTTTATTTTTATTATTATTATTATTATTTTGATTGTTTCGTCCGTATCTTGTATTCTGTGTGGGACCATCTAATTTATCTTGGGGTTTTACACCCTCTTTATTTGACGGACATACTTTGGCTATGTGCCCTTTGCCATGGCACTTAAAACATACTACGTTGTTCGAATTTGGCAAATTATTTTGATTTTGATTATTATTATATTTTCTATTTTCGTAATTATTATTATTTTGAGGCTTTTCTGACTTTTGATTATTATTATATGTCATTTTCCCCTGATCTACATTTTGGTTATAATTCTGATTCCTATTTGTGTTATTATATCTATTATAGTTTCCTCCATATTGGAATCTCTGATTTTTATTATTATTATTGAAATTACAAAATTTATTGTTAAAATATCTAGACTTTTTCTCATCATATAATCTATCCGATCTTTCGATCAACATGGCATGGAGTGTTTCGATCGTTTTTTGATCCTGGCTTAAGGTATTAAACTCCAGCCTTGTCATGTTGTAGTCCATGTTCAGTGATATTAGGAGTTGTTCTATTTCCTCCTGTTTGTCCAAATTTTTCCCGCAGTCCCTTATTTTTTGTGCTGATCTAGAGAACACGTCTAAGTAGCTTCTCATGTTCCCATCACTATTAAATTTTAACCTCTGAAAGGCCTGCTTCGCGTTAATATACGTAACTTGCGTGCAGCTTTTGTACCTTTCATCTAAGACTTAAAATTTGGTTTATCGTTTTTAAATGTTTTACTCTTTCAATAAGTTCGTTGTTTAATCAATGGTAGATTAAAGCCTTGCCTTTTTCTTGGTTATGGAAATATGCCATCCTATTAGCTGAACTAGCATTGCCAGATTCAGGGTTTAAAAAAATGTTTAGTTCCAGTCCCAAAAACAGCACTTTGGTCTTAACATCATGCATTATCGGGTACAATCCCTCTGCATAGAGTGTTGATACCATCGTGGTCCTCCAGGCATCATAATTTCTCCCATCAAATACCTTTTTTGTGTCGAATCTTGACATTTTATTATTAATTTTTGGGTATTTGGGAGTTTAGATCCTGCCTCAGAAACACGAGAACTTAATTCTAGGGGGTAACACGGTCTTAACCGCACGATAATGCACAACACGGTCTCAACCGCTCGATTGGGAATGCAAGTTAAATATATTATATTATGATTTTCAATAATTAGTCAATATTCTAAATTAAATCTTACGAAATATATATTGCCGACGATGAGGTGATCTCTCTGCTATTGTTTCTGCTTCTTGAGCGGTCAAATTACTGTGATTTTTTCGTCGAAAATGTTCGAAATTAAATTAATCAAAGTCCCAGGTCTTGTTTCAGAATACCGATGATTCTATCAAACACGTTAAAGTTCAAATTAATACCAAATGCAAAATTATTTAACAAGTATGAAAAAGATGACTACTGAAAGAAAAACAATTTGTCAATCTACATCAATTGAATCGATCTTTTATTGTATGTGAACAGGAAAAAATCTGTCACTAATGTCAATGTTCAAAATGTAGGTTTTCTATTGTTGGATTCGATAACTCTCATCCAACAAAGATTTCCTTTTTCTTTCAATTCTCAACCAACAAGATAAAATTTGAAGGCTATCGATATCACCTTTCAAGTTTCAACTTTGCTTAGGATTTGGTTGAGAATTTACCTGAAATATATTGAAATATAATTTTATTTTACTGTAATTTAAATTTTTTCAGATTAATTTTGGGCAAAATCACACGAAATATACATTAATTAACCTAAACTTTTTACTTATCTTTAATCTTCTTGTCCTGTTTTCGTGTTTTTCTTGATGTTTTTCTACTGCTATCTTGCCCAATTGACATCAAACTCCGACGCTTTTCCTCTGCGACTTCTGAATTTTCGATCTTTTTCCGCTGTTTCACTCTTTGGAACACAGCATAAACAATTGCCAACCGTTTTTGATTGTGTGCACCGGTTTACCAAACCATAAAATCCTCTCATATCTGATCTGTTTTCTCCAGACTTCGGACTTTACGTTTTCACAGGCGCCCAAGACTTTTCCATTGTTTTCATTAATTTCACTTTTATTACACTTTTAATTTATTAATTTACTTTAATTGAACATTTAACTTTTTCAGGATAGTTACTTTAATCACTGAATCAAACTTTTTGTTCACGAATTTTAACTTTTCCTACCACTTTGCATGGAGGTATCACTCGGCATCAAGCCTTTCACTTTGCGTGAAACACGAATTTTCAAATATTAATAAATTACACAATTATCACATATCACATTTCAATTTACCACACTTATTTCTTTTGCCCACAGCTCTGCTATCATATTGAGGTGAGGTCTAATCACTTTACACAGAAAAGATAAGTACGGACTTCCATCTTGAAAATGTTTATTAGAGACGTTAGTACAACGACTGACAAACGGAGAACATTCTCCGTCGAGCAGCGGTGGAAAGAATATTATATTGGCGATCAGTGTCGCCACATGTAAAACGAATAAATGTAATAATATGTTACATACAGTGTTAGTCAATGTGATGTTCCGTGTTCTTAAGGTAGTGAGGGAATCGTATCCCAACAATATTTATTGTGATGATGATGATGTTGAGAGGAGATGAGATTTCCATACTGACTTCCTCTAAAATATTATCAGAACAAATGTTTCATCATCGAACGCTGAAAGTAAATGAAAAAAAATAAAATAAAGAATAAAAAAATACGAGAGAATAAAATTGACTGATAAATTTGTTTTCGCTGGGTAATTATTTTTATTTTTATTTTCATTATTACTTTGGTTATTAGACGTGCAGTTTTTTTCTATCTGCCCATTCTGATTACATTTATAACATATAATATTATTTGGGTTATAATTATTTCTATTATTGCCCCTATAATTATTCCCTCTATAATTATTTCCTCTATAATTAGTATTATAATTATTTTCATTTCCCCTATAATTATTTGCCCCATTATTATTATTCATATCATTATTACTATGCATATTTCTGTGGGGTATATTATTTGTACCATTATTATTATGTTGCAGCCGCCACACTACGTTGGCGTGCATATGTACGCTACTCCCTCAAACACCATCATCTGGCATCGTGGCTCAGTGGGTGCCTTTTAGTGACCGTGAAAGAGGGAGGTTTTAGGTGTTCAGCCAGTACAGGTTCGAATCCCCGTGCCACCTAAATACCTAAAGTAGTGACCTCGACGTGATACGAGGGATGGATATTCACACCATCTCTCGGGCACTTGTGAAGTCGATTGTAACTGTAATGTGTCGCACCACCGTTACTGTATGTGATGGCGCCGGTTGGCATATGCCACAGAGCGGTGATGAAGGGGGGCATTGCCACACTCTGGTGTATGTCCCTACCTGTTAGGCACCTCCGTATAGGTAACCGTATTTACGCTCTGCTATACTGAGGGGGGAGTGGTGTGGTGGCCATCACACTACATCGGCGCGCATATGTACGCTACTCCCTCGAACACCGTCACCCGGCATCGTGGCCGAGTGAATACGGTGCTGCCTTTTAGTGACGGTGAACGAGGGAGGTTTTAGGTGTTCAGCCAGTACAGGTTCGAATCCCTGTGCTGCCTGAACACCTAAAATTATTATTTTGATATCCATTTCTATAATTGTTATTATTATTTCCTCTATAATTACTTCTACCTCTATAATTTTCATTTCTTCCTCAAAAATTATTATTATTATTATTCCTATAATTATTATTGTATTGATTATTATTGTTATTTTGACTTTGTTTTTTCAATGTCTGATCTCTAAATTTCTGATCAGCATCTTCCCTTAAAATTTTTTTAAAATTATCAATATTTCTTTCTATTTTGGGTAAATTATCAAATTGCATTTTTGCTAATGCTTGTTCATAACATAAAGCTAATTGTAAATTTTCCAATTCCTCTTTTTCTGTCATCTCTTTTCCAGCATCTCTCACCTCTGTTACTAACTCATCCCATTTTTTAAGAAATTCTCTCATATTTCCCCCAGACTGAAATCTAAATTCTGTCCATTTTGCCTTTACCATATTGACTGTTACTGATGTTTTTGTTCCATAAATATTAACAATTTTTTTAGCATAATTATTGCTATTGTACAATCTCAAATTTGTTTTATTATATCGTTAGAAATCCTTTATAATATGAATGCTTTTGCATTATCTTGCATTTTGCAATAACTTAACATTTCATTATTTAGCCTAAAATTTAAATCATCTATAAGTGTTATATATGACCCTAAAAATTCATGTTTGCCAAATATATTATAATATCCAGCTCGCAGAAATTATCATTTGTCTCCAGTCTAAGTAGTATTTTCCACTAAAAACTTTTCCAAGGGATGCCTGTATTGGCTTAATATCATTAGGGGTGGCCATATATTTACTTTTAATTTTTTCAAAACCTAACACTATTTCTTTATTGAGTATAGTTCTATATTCCTTGTTTTCTTTTATTTTTATTTCTATTTTTTTTTTATTAATCCTTCTTCAATTCCTTTTTCTGTTATATTTTCTGTTTCTAATATATCCAGTTTTTATTTATCTTTTACTTTAAAAATCTGTTAATAAATTTTTGTTCATACCCAGGTGAACTATATATTCTTGAAGAAAAATAATTAGGAGTAGATTCTAATATTTTCATATAATTTTCGCTACCTATTTATTCAATTTTACCTGATATATTTAATGTAAATGATTTGAGAATTATTTCCCCCATAAAATATACGATAAAGAGAAAATTATAATTTTTTATTTTTAAATTTATTATTTTTTTGCCCTCTAATTTTATAATTAAATCTTCAAAATATTTTTTAAGCAATTTAAAATTTCCTAATTTATTCTCTTTGATATTAATATATTCAGACATATGTTTTTAACTTGACACTTTACACAATTACAACATACAAAATTTTATTAACAACAATATATACTACCCGTAACAGCAAATTTTTTGTATTTTGTTGTGCGCTAAATTCGTTTTTGGTTTTTCTACGATGTTGACTGAAGTCTTCTTCCTCTAAATTTTGATGATTGAGTTGGCCTAAAAAGATGGTCTCTTGTGGGCAGATTCGCTATGGGTCTTCAAAAATGGGAATGGACATTGACTTTCAGCTGCTCTCTGTATTCTTTGGTGATCCTTACTGGATTTGCAGTTTCATTACTTCCAGGATCAGCCATTAATGAATCAACAACTTGTAGTTTAAATTTTCAGGATAAAATCAAAAAATTAAATGTTCGAGTTACCATGAACTTTGAAAAAATATGAAAATATTTCGTGTAATTATTCACATCAAATTTGAATTTTGCGCAACAAAAATTTCAATAAAAATTTCAATTATTTCTGCTTTGACTTTTACTGTGTCTGTTATAAATTTGTGTTCAACTGTAGCAATGGCTACCATGATGTGAGGTGAATATACGAGGACCAAAAAATGAACACAAGACGACAGTTGCAGAATTATATTATTGAACAACTAAAAAACATTCTTAGAATAAAATAAGTATCTGTGAAACACAGCGCTAGCGCAGATTGTAAGTCTAGATAAGAGTTTGTAAGGAAAGTTGAATGAAATAAATGTATGACATATATTTATTGTGATGATGACGATGATGAGAGGAGATGAGATTTCCATACTGACAACATTCTTACCATTATGGAATCGTCTTACTGGTTTAGATGGGTGTAAGTTGGTGTAGTCCTATCAAACAGAGCTATTGTCAAGCTACGACACAAATTCATGTAGAACTCCAAGTCATTCAACTCAGCCAGTTTCCACATTCTGTCGCTAACAGTTCAAACTGAGTGCTAGTGTTCCCCGTGCCTCGCAAATTACAGTAAATCTTATGGCAATTACAGTAGATTTCTTATATGTGTAGCAAAGCAGAACATGTGGAGCTCATTCGTCACCCAGAAAATGGCCATCAACTATAGGTATACATATACTTACATAGAAAGGATGTGCAAGCATATATTTTTTAACCATTTTTAGGAGTTTTTTGCGCATAATTTCACGCATATTGAATCAAAAGGAAATGGTGAGGAGACAAAACCAGTGACAAAGACTAATTTTTAACGATTTTTTTTCTGATTTTGTTTTGATTTATGCAAACTGCAAATCGCATTTCACGGAATTAAGCACCCAAGTGGTTTAAAATTTATTTCTCTAACTACTCGTCTTAATGATGGATTTTCACTAAACTTGTTTTTTTTAATTAATTTATTTTTACGTACACTTCTCATGGAATAACAAATGGACAATACAAATAAAGTTCCATCTTTGGAATGGAATTAGAGGTGAAATTTTGTAACTTGTTATTTGTCTCGACTAAAAATTTCTTAATTTTTTTTTATATAAGCTTCATATAGAATAAGTACCTACCCAATGAATTAACATTGGTCCTTAAAAAGCTTAGCTCTGTTTGATAGGACTACACCAACTTACACCAACCTACACCAGGAGAGTGATTCCACAAATTTCAGAATGTTATATGACTTTACGCCAAGTTTTACTTGAATATTTGTGGAATATCCCTACTGGTGTAGGCTGGTGTAAGTTAGTATAATCCTATCAAACACAGCTCTTGTTGTATGATGAATACAGAATTCCACCTCAGATTAAATATTCTCTGACCAATTTCATGCTTTTAAAACACTCAGCATGGCATCAACAGCTGCCATGTAAAATGGAACTGTTTGAAAAAAATAAAAATAAAAATACAATCCTTACGTACATAAGAATCTATGCATTTTCATAGTAAATACAATATTAAAGAACAATGCAAACCAGGAATACAAATTTCTACAAATATGAATTATATAGTAGTACATAATTATCGAGATGAAAACAAAAAGAAGATTCAGCAATATAGTGTATAATGTTTCTGTAATTATAATTTTATTATAAAATTATATTAATTACAATTTACCCATTTTTCTTAATTCTACTGCCTTGCTTACATTTTGAACGTTAGAATTTACAAATGTGCAAAGAAAAAGCATACGCAATACTAAATAAAACTGCATGACGTAACCCATCATGGCCTCACTATGTTCTTCACAACCTATATGAGGCAATTCCACAAGTGCTTCCAGTTTGTAAGCGATATTGAAGAAAGTATTGGGATTAATTTTTGGATCCTTGCCTACCTCTGCAATTATAGTGTCTTCCAATAACATAGTCAACTTAATGAGAGTCGAACTAGGATAATTTAATATGTTGTGGTAGTTTCTCAAATCAATAAGTGACTGGGAATTGGATGTACCAGAACAATCACGTATTAAAGTAGACTTGCATGATAAATGTTGATACGAAATCCCACCTCACTCATTCTTCATCATCATCATCACGATCACTATATATATATGTCATATGTACAGTCTAGTCACGAAGTGTTTCCCCTTCTACTTTTCTACTTTCGATCGCATATCGCTGTTGCTTCGCCATTTACTTTTTCGTTTGTAAAATATAAGTTAGTTGCGGAATAAACTTCTTAAAAGTCAAAAGTCTCAAGTTCTTTCGATCCTCGTTCTTCACACCTCACATCATGGTAGCCATCGCTACGGTAGAACTTTGAGGAGAGACTTAAAAAATTTAAACTGATGAATTAATTATTTTTTTTGGAAATTTGATTTACTGCTGTGCGTAAAATTTTTTATGTTTTTTGTTAAATAATACACGAAAAATTATCGTGTTTTTCGAGAAAGTATCTCGAATTTGAATTTATTTTGAAAAAATCAAAATTTAAATTTGAAGAATAGCTGAAGTTCCGGACTCAAATAACGGCCATTACTGGAAGTCAACGAACGCTAAAACCAGAGGGACCGCCAACGAGATCAAGAGAACAACCAACGGAAACCTGCTCCCGTCATCGAAGACTCAACCGAGATCTAACATCGAAGACCCAACTTTTTCGGACAACCTACAACTAAAATTAAAGCAGGAAGTACCAAGGTCAACAGCGAAGAAAACATAAATCATCGATAAAACACAGCAGAAATCAAAAAGAGAAACTATTATAAAGGTAATATTTATTGAAATCATTTATTTTTTTCGTACTTTGTAAATTGTATTTGAAGTGAGGTCCCAAAATTAAATAATAAAGAAAAAAGTATATGTCCCAAATAATAAACTTGTCTGAATCCAAAATTGGTGAATACAATATTAAAAAAGAAGATTTAGAAAAATTGGTTAAAAAGTTTGAGGGAGAGAGAGTAGTTGATCTAAAAACAGAAATATATAATTTACCCCACGTTAAATATTTCACGGGTGAAATTGTATTAGAGTCCTTTGTAATAGATATATCCGGGAGAATAGAAGACATCAGTAGCCTTAAATATATTGTAATTTCAGAATCTTCAGTAAATTATTTTTCGAACAGAATTTATAGTTCTGCTAAATCGAAGGAAAAATTTATGAACAGATTCTTTGATTAAATAAATTTAGAAAAACTGGATATAAAGGAAAATTGTGAAAAAGAAAATTTAATAGAAAAATTAGAAAAAGAAACGAATGAAAATAAAAAATATATAGCCGTTTGTAATAGAGAAAAAAATTTATTAGGTTTCACAAAAATAAAAGAAAAAATGGCATCCCCGAACGAAATTAAACCCATACAAGCCCCACTCGGAAAAGTTTTTAATGGCAAATATTATTTAGATTGGCGAAGAATGATCATATCAGCCATCCAAGGTGCGGGATATTACGACATCTTTGGGGAAAGTGAATTCTTACAATCCTATATTGAAAACATTGATGATCTAAATTTTCGGCCAAATAAAGAAATGCTAAATTACTGCAAAATGCAGGACAATGCCAAAGCGTTTGTCTTAGAAAGAGTGTCCAATGAAATAACGAAACAAATACGAGATTGTAACACCGCAATTTTAATGCTCAAAAAATTAGATAATATTTATGGGACCAAGACCTCAGTTACAGCTAATATGGCTAAGGCAAAATGGTTAGAATTCAGATTTCAACCAGGCGGAAACATGAAAGGATTCTTAAAAAAATGGGACGAACTCGTAACCGATGTAAGAGACAGTGGTAAAGAAGTCACCGAGAATGAAGAATTAGAGAATTTACAGTTAGCATTGTGTTATGAACAACAAATTGCAAAAATACAATATGAAAGTTTACCTCCTAACGAAAAGAATTTAGATAATTTCAAGAGAATATTAAGGGAGGACTCAGACCAAAAGTATAGGGACCAAATTTTAAAAAAGAATAATAATGGAAATAATAATAATGGTAATACGAATAGAAATAATAATAATACGAATGGAAATAACTATAAGTATAATTATAGAGGAAGATTTAATGGCAACTATCGAGGTAGAAACAATTATAGAAACCAAAATAATAATTATAGAAATGGGAATAGAAATGGTTTCAATAATAATGGTCAAAATGGTAATAATAATAATAGCAATTCATCAGAACAAAGCCATAATAATAATACGAATGGTAATAGTAATAATAATAACGGTGGTAACTATAGAGGAAATAATTACAGGGGAAACTCTAATTATAGAGGAAATAATTACAGAGGGAATAACGGAAACAATAACCGTAATAATCCCAAATGCTACAAATGTGACCAATTTGGACACATAGCCCAGAATTGTATGAATAACAATAATCAAAGTAATAGTAGCAATGGAAATACAAATAATAATAGTCAGGGAAATTACCCACCGAAAACAAATCCAAATTCATCCAATAGTAATAAAAAGGAGAATTCGGACCAACAGGTAAAAATGTCCTGTATGGTAAAAAAATTTAATAATAATGAAAATTGGTTGTTGAATGAATTAACTCGAGAAAATAAACAAAATTTAGAGGAAAATTATGAAATATTAAATAATAGAGCGATTCTTGATGGAGCTGCAGAAGTCCACTTAACTTCCGATCTAAGTAAATTAATAGATGTAAAAAAATTTATAACACCCATTAAATTACAATGTGCGGGTAAAAATACATTTTTATATGCTACACATACGGGTAGAATGATCATAAAAATTGAAAATTTCAAAAAAAATCAGTCATTGATAGAACTAAAAGACGTTCATTACGTGCCCGACTTAAATTTGGATATTATCTCGGCCATAAAAATAACTAATACAGGTATAATTAACATCGACCAACAAAAAGAAATAGCAAACATTTATTTTATTGAAACAGAGGAAATAATAATAACTGCAAAAAAAGAAGAGGGTATATTTTACATATACTATAACGTCGAGAGAAATGATATAAAAAAAAAATAGATAATGAAGATTATATGGATAAAAAAAATGTAATATGTGCCCCGGTCACCCAAAACACTAATGATGAATGGGATGATTTCACAGTAGAAATGGAAATCATTGAGGAAAATGAAAATACCCAACAATCCCAGGGGGGTGACGAAACAGAAATAAATGAACCCAGTCAAAATAATGAAATACATGAACCTAAGAATAATAATAACACAAATAAAAAATTAATAATACACAGGAGATTAGGACATTTAAATGCCAGATACTTACAGAAATTAAAAAATTTAGCAATAGGAATACCCGAAAATATTAATTTTAGAGATGAAGATTTTGTTAATTGCCAAATATGCTGTATAGCCAATAATTCAAGGCTAGGTCACACAGGGATAAGAACTAAACCCACTAGGAAACTCGAAATAACTTCATCTGACATCATGGGCCCGTTCACACCTTCTGTAGCCAATCAAAAATACATCCTAACATTCATAGACCACTTTTCGAAATATACATTTGTCATGCCCATAGCCAATAAAAATCAGGTGACAACCGAATTTAAAAATATCATAATGTCTATGAAAAATAAATTTCCAGAATATCCTATAGGAACAATAAGATGCGATAATGCAAAAGAGTATACGGATACAAAAATATTAAATTACTGTAGAGAAACAGGCATAACAATGGATTATGTGGTTCCATATTCTCCTGAATTGAATGGTGTTGCCGAAAGGCAAAATCAAACATTAATGAGGAGAGTAAGGGCCATGTTAATTGATGCTAATCTCGATATAAAGTATTGGTCCTATGCTGTCGTAACAGCAGCTTACTTAATCAATAGATCCCCAACTAAAGCAAATGAAGGATATAAAACCCCATACGAATTGTTTTATGGTAAAAAACCAAATCTAAAAAATTTAAAAATTTTTGGTGCATTAGCCTATAGGCACATACCCATCGAAGTTAGAAAACAAAATGCCACAAAGGCAAAGTCCAAATCAAAAAACAAAATTGACCCAAAATTGGCCCATAGGGCAGAAAAAAGCATATTAATGGGATACACGAATACAGGATATTGTTTGGGAGATCCATATAATTCAAAATCATATATATCATGCGACGTTAAAGTAGATGAAACCCAAAATATAAAATCACTCTTAATTAATAAAAAACCTCTTACAATAAAATCAGCAGATTATGAATACGATTTAGGAATAATAAATCCTGTAGTTATGAATGTTAGAATGAAATATAATATGGCTTACATCGAAGATAATATACCAAAATCATTCTCTGAAATTGAAACAAATCCTTTTAGAGAAGAATGGACAAAAGCCATTAATGACGAATTTAGTTCCCTCGATGATCTGAAAGTATGGAAAGTGATAGATTATGATCGTCAAAAATTAATTGATACTAGGTGGGTATTTACGATAAAATTCGACGAATTTGGCAACCCAAAACCCAAAGCCAGACTTGTAGCACGTGGTTTTAAAGATCGGACAGAATATGGCATAGCAGAAACACATGGACCTGTAGCATCCATAGGTACAATTAGGTTATTATTATCAATCGTCAACAAAGAAAAACTTATAATGGTACAATATGATGTAAAAACAGCCTACCTAAATTCGCCCATCATAAAACCAATTTTTGTTAAAAGACCTGAAGGCATAAATATCAATAGAAACCAAGTACTCGAATTAAAAAAATCAATCTATGGTTTAAAAACCTCAAGCAAATCGTGGTACGACTTGTTGGACACGAAGGTAAAAGAAATGGGATTTGAAAAAACAAAGAGTGATAGATGCTTATACATTATGAAAAACGAAAATGAAAAAACATATTTTTTGAGTTATGTAGACGATATATTAATAGCATCAAATTCACAATCTGCCATTACAAAAATTAACGAAGAACTTCAAAAAGATTTTACAATCACAATTACAAATGATCCAAAATTTTTTGTGGGTTTGGAAATTGTCAGAGATATACAAAATAATACCATAACAATCGCACAGTATAAACACATAGAAAAAATGCTAAAAAAATTTGGAATATCTGAACTCAAAAATACAAATACACCCATGGAAACGGGATTAAAAATAAATAAAATACAAAATGGCAGAGATGACACGGAATATAGATCCATGATAGGGGGGTTACTTTATTTAGCGAGACTGACAAGACCGGACATATTGTTTCCAGTAAACTTTTTTTCCCACTTCCAGAATAATTCAAACGACACTTTAAAAAATTATGTTAAAAGAATATTCAGATACGTTAACACAACCAAAAATTACAATTTAAAATTTACATCGAAGGGGGATGGAATACAAGCATATATTGACGCATCTTATGCACCCCAAGTTGACGACAATAATATAGAAATAAATAATCTAAATAAAGGAAAATCAATAACTGGTTTTATGATATTCGCCTACGGAGACTTGGTGGAATGGAATTGTTGTAAACAAACTATTCACGCCTCATCAAGTACCGCGGCCGAAATAATTACAGTTTTTGATACCCTCGATACGATTAAGGTAATGCAATATATGAATTTTGAAATTTTTGGGGAAAAACTAATGGTCGATATTATGGAAGACAACATTTCGACACAGAAAATATGTTCCGGGGGAAGTCAGAGAAAATCGCGAGCCCTAATGATCAAGTGTTATTCAATTTTGGAAGCATATGAGGACAAAATTATATTTTTTAGAACAGTTACATCAGAAAATCAATTGGCAGATATTTTAACAAAATCTTTAGACAGATCAAAATTCGAAAACATTATTGTAAAAGTATTAAATGAAACGAATATATACACATAAATACGAAATTCAAGTCAAAATAAGAAAAGTTCATAAATTCATTCTCTCCCATTTCAATTACAAGTCGTAAAATGTCCAAAAATAAGTCGTAACACGAAAATATTTGCTGAAATATTAACCTTCAATTATTGTCAAAAAGAATAGCCAACAATACAATTTACTTGAAAATACATGCTCGGAATAAATCGAAGGTTTCTCGAAAATTACAACAAAGAAAAAATTATGAAAATCGAGCAAGTAAAAACCCTACAAATCGTATAATAAAAACCCTATACACTTTCCAACAAGCGTGAGAAAAACACACGAAATATTCCCACACGCATGTATGAAAGGAAACCCTATAACAATAAACACCACAAGAGATAAAAACCCATTACATGACCGCAAATTATGATAAACCGAAAAACGTTGCCTTATCTAAAACATGTTAAACGCCACTTCGAATACAATACAACGTACGAAAAGATAATATACGATGCAACGAATATTATTCTGCAATCTTATTCATGTTACTTTTAAGATAAAATACGCAACGTACGCTCGAATTCATTGAACCCGCAAATGGAAAAACCTTTTATCATATTTATTCTATCACCTTCTTTTACCATTTTTATTTCATTCATATATATGTTCGTGAATATTTTTTTTTCTCCATTTTTGATTTTTTTTTCTTCGACTCGAATTATACGAGCGGAAATATAAATATTAGTCGATACACTGTAATAAATACGCATGTTACCATTTCTAATTTTTATTTTTTTTTATTTTATTTATTTATTTTACATATACCATATAATATTCATATACACGACAGTGTTCATTTATTGCATGCATGTTACCATATTTTATATATTTATTTATTTTATACTAATTTATTTTTGCCAATTTTATTTTGAAGCACAGCGCAATAAATTTTTTCTTGGCAACCCAAGTTACCAAAAAGAATAAACAAACAATATTAATATTTTTCGAAATTTTTTATGCATATATTTTTGTACTTGTATTTTTTTTTATATATATTTAATTTTTTTATTTTTTAATTATTAATTCGTTTTCAGGAAACACGATGAAGAAATTATTCGGTAAAATTTCAGGGGGGTGTTGATACGAAATCCCACCTCACTCATTCTTCATCATCATCATCACGATCACTATATATATATGTCATATGTACAGTCTAGTCACGAAGTGTTTCCCCTTCTACTTTTCTACTTTCGATCGCATATCGCTGTTGCTTCGCCATTTACTTTTTCGTTTGTAAAATATAAGTTAGTTGCGGAATAAACTTCTTAAAAGTCAAAAGTCTCAAGTTCTTTCGATCCTCGTTCTTCACACCTCACATCAATAAACATTGAGGCTTGAAAGCAACTGCTTTCTTGGCAATGTAACCGATAAATAATTCAAATATTTCTGCATCCTCTGTACTTGCCAGTTCATTTTCTGTGTCAGAAGATACCAATTCAGAGTTGGTACAAGACAAGTCTACTATGTTTTTACTGACAAATTTCCAATGCTTTGCATTCTTGTACTTTACTTCATGATCCTTGATTAACGTTTCAAAAAGGTCCCATTTGTCAAAATTTCTGCTATTAAAGAATTCATTGATTCGCTCAAACGTTAACGGAGGTATCTGCAATAAAATTTATACAATTTATAAATTGATTTGACTGAAGGTTTACAAGAACACCATGTAAATTGATTTCAAGGCTCGTTTTTTAACGAAGTGAATGTTATAAAAATGGACACGGTGTCTCACTTACTTCAATTAAGTCAGACAATGGCTCTGGTTTATTTGGAATCAACTTGCTTACTGAGGAGCCTCCCTTAGATTCTAACTGCAATTGATAAAAAAACCACAATGAACGTATCAATGAAAATTTGAAAGGAAATATTTACAAATTTGCAAACATAAATTGGGTAGAGGGTAGGCCTACATATCTTTAAAATGCAGCCAATTTTGGTAAAGCTACCATCAACTAACTACTGGTAATAAACACAGCAGTTTTCATTATGAATTACTTACCACAGTCAAAGTTCTGGTTCTGTCTTTCGGTATCTTTCTCAATTTCTTCTTATCAGATAAGGAATACACTCGGAATAGCTCCTTTCTTCAAGCATGGCATAGTTCTAGCAATCTTTTTGACACTGCCATCTGAAATTTTTGTTTCATAATAATACACAATGTCTTCACTGTGGAAATGTAAACTGCAAACTTTACTGATTGATTGAAGTTCTGGTTCCCTTTTTATCTTCTTCTTCCACTTTGCAAATTCATTTGGATCCTACAAATACCAGTTGAGAATAACACTCAAGTTCTTTTACACAATGAAGAACTTGTGAATACATAAACACAATAGCTCTGTTTGATAAGACTACACCAACTTACACCAACCTACACCAGAAGTGCGTTTCCACAAATGTAGGAATTTTATATGACTTTGCGCCAAGTTTTAAGCCGGTCCCACACAATGCGCGTATTCGGCGAATGTTATTTGGCAAATATTTGGCCGAAACATTTGCCTCGCTGCTTTGTGGCTCCTACATTACACCATGAATATACAAATTTATTCACGCGCGTCATGTAGAAACCATCTGCAAGCATTCAAATATGTGTCATCCCTTTGACTCGCAAATTATTTACCGACAATTGCCGAAACTTAGACAAATGTTCGCCAAATATTCGGCAATGCCGAACATTCGCATTGGCATTTCTCCCACACGATGCGCGAATGTAGACAAATGCCAAATGTTTGCCAAATACGCACATCGTGTGGGACCGGCTTTACTTGAATATTTGTGGAATATCCCTACCGGTGTAGGTTGGTGTAAGTTAGTGTAATCCTATGAAACAGAGCTATTATGAATTTGTACTACTTACTCGAGGTATAGAAAATAAACGGGTTACGAACACCTAGTTCTTTATTTTTCTTCAAAGTACTAACATAGCCTCTAGTACAATAAGGTAGCAACAAGTTGGCATTTTTAATTGCTGAAATGGAACAAAATCACTCTTTTCCACATTCCCACTTAGCAAAAGCCAAAAACGTTGATAAAATTTAGCTGATTATCTCTTGTAGGCGTATTTAGTATTTAGTGTAACACAATTCCTGAGGCACGAACGACATTAGCGCTGCGATTGGGATAATTTATCTCTAACCAAAATGTAATATATACATCTTATAGGGAGTCGAACGACTTGGAGTTCTATATGACTTGTGTCATACCATAGAAAGTTAAAAATCGAAATAGTTCAATTAGAAAGCCAACGATGTGGTGTGTGTGTAATGTATGTTTTTTTCTGCCTATTACTGTTATTTTTGAGATTATTTTGCGATGTGTAATAATTTTTCCGTACATTTATGCCACATATGATGTGGTATATTAAACTAACATTGTTTCTCCAAAGTTCGTGTTTAGTGTAAAGAATAAACTTCTAACTTTGTACATTCGTATAAAATAATGAAGCGAAGTAATAGTCGTAGCAGTTCTAATTCCAGACGTAAGAGACGTTCTAGTTTTAGCAAATATGACAGTCCATCCCCAGAAAGAGGTTATAATCGACGCTCCAGATCGCCATCGCACAGTCGATCACGTTCTCGACGTCATTACGCCGATTCGGACCAATATTCGCCTCGAGAAGCCAGCAAATCCCGTCAGCCATTCACAGTGCTTTGTGTCAGCGCTCTTCACTGTGACGCTTCTGACGAAACGATCAAAGATGTCATCTACAGCGAGTACAAACGTTTCGGCGAATTTTTCGTAAAAATTGCTCACGACTCGAATGAGCGCGTCGCGTATCTTTGTTTCAAAAATTCAGATGATGCCAAAGAAGCGATGGATGGTAAACGTCGAATTCTAATTTACGATAAAGTAGCTATTGTTGAGCCAGTTTACGAAAAACCCAGACACTTGGATGATCGTCTCCATCGAGGTCGATCTAATTCACGGTCTCCACCAGACTATGATCGGTATTATCGTCGACTGCCGCCACCAATGGCCGGAGCTGCTGCGGGTGCTGCAGATCCGGCACGATTCTACGATCGATTACCCTATGTTCCGATGCCAATGGTTCATCCGGAATATCGACGTGAAATGATGCCGATGCACGGACCCCCCGAATATATGCCGTTTCCGCATATGATGCATCCGTTGCCGCCACCCATATACGGCCCGCGACCATTTTTACCCTATCCAGGTTTACCTTATCCTACTCCCTCATTTCACGAACCCAAAAAATTCCCTAATTATTTGCATCATATTCCGCCCGAAGACGATGTGTTGGCCACACGTACTCTGTTCGCAGGTAACTTGGAAATTGGTACCAGCAAAGAGGATCTGAAACGTATTTTCGTTCCGTACGGCGTCATCGAAGACATTGACGTAAAAAGACCGATCGGTGGACATGGTACTGCCTATGCGTTCGTTCGTTTCAAGAATTTGGACATGGCGCACAAGGCAAAAGTAGAGCTGTCGGGTAAATTCTTTGGTAAATTTCAGCTAAAGATCGGTTATGGTAAAGCCACTCCCACGACACGTATTTGGGTCGGTGGTCTAGGTCCGTGGACGTCCCCCTCGCAACTCGAACGCGAATTCGATCGATTCGGCGCGATTAAAAAGGTCGACTACGACAAAGAGGAAAATTGCGCGTACATTCTGTACGACTCGATTGACGCAGCTACTTCGGCGGTCAAAGAGATGCGAGGCTTTCCGCTAGCCGGCAACGAACACAAATTACGTGTCGACTTCGCCGACGTAGGCTCGAGCAGCCCTGCGCGTAGTGACGACGACGATCATCGCCGTCGCTATCGACGCTCACGATCGCACTGCAACGGCAGCGTGAGTGACGACGAAGAGTACGAGCGTGCGAGTAGCTATGAGAGATCGAGAAAATCTCGCAAACGCAGCTCTCTGGATACGGCTCGTACCCTTTCCGAGGTTACGCACTGCTGCGAACGTACGTGGGAAGGCGCTTTCGTGTTGAAGAACTCGCTGTTTCCCGTGAAATTTCATCTGACTGACGGCAAGTCCGACGTCATCGGCAGCGTTCTCGATCACGAGCCTAAGCACATTCTGAAAATAGCCCAACGTCTACACCTAAATCCGAGTAAACTGGCCGACGTGTCGAAGCAGATCGCGAGCGCCGATTCGTTCGCCATATTCATAGCCGTGCCCAATTCGTCGGTCAAGTTTTCGCTCGATGACGATGATGACGATTCCACCGGCGCGCTGCAATCGAAATCCATTCTGAATTTGATTTCGTACCTGAAGCAGAAAGAAGCTGCCGGCGTGCTGTCGTTGACCAAAGGCGCGCTGTACGCATTTCCGCCCTGCTCGTTCGCCATGGATTTGCTACGTCGAACCGCCACCGATGTGTCCGATGATAGCTTAAAGAAAGATCATTTAGTAATTGTTGTTATTAAAGGTAATAATGATGATGCACTTATTTACACCCGAACAACCAAAACCGACGTCGTAATTGTGAAAACGTTAAAATTTTCAATTTTTCAGTACATCCACCCTGTCTTTTTATTGCGTTACCGTTTTTTCTTCTTTTTTTTGCTGTTTTGGTGAGATTTTACTTGATTGTTGATGATCTTACTTTTCGTTTCTCACGTTTAACATTTTCACATATTATGATTTGATTTCTTGTTGTGCGTGAATGCTTCTGTGGTTGGGCCCCATCATGAAGAGAGTAACGACGCATTTTTCTGTAATATGTACGAGTCAAAATCGGATTTTATTTTTTCTTGCAATTTTTTTCGTTGATGCGTTTTGGTATAAAATGATGCACTCGTTTTTCAACGTGCAGTATTATATGTTCAAGCGTAAATTTTTTGTCGTTCTTTGGTAAATTATGATTGTTCGGTTTTCGTTTGACTCGTAAATTATTCAATTTATTGCGTTTTTCTGTATCGAAATCCGGCAGGTATACTCACTTCAAACAAAATTAACGTGATATACAATTTTTTTGCCCATTGGTTTAATAACTGTGTCGTTTTTCTCATGTTGCAGCCTAAGAAGTGCGTCAGATAGAACCTCGGAGAATTTTCTTTGGAATTTGACAAAAACATATGAAAATCATGTAAGAATTTATATTATCTTATTCGATTATTTTTCGGTAAGACATAAGTGAACGATCGAGGAAATTAATTTTTATTTTCAAACGACGACCGTCCGATATTGAAGCCATTTGGCCAAGTGTTATACAAACCGAAGAGCTAATTTGGTTTTTTCAAGTTAAAATCAGAACTTCCAAAATTTTTTTTGTGATTTTAATGTTTGATTTAAAAATGTGTTTTTTTTCTCTTCAGTTTCAGTCAACGAACGCTCATAAATAGGTTCTAGGCCGACCTTGGAGAATATTTTTATTTTTTATTAAATAAGAGGAATCGCTTAGTGGTGTTCGGAGATGATTAAACCAAATGTCATTGAATCTGCGAAGTAAGCTAACGCAATATCTCGTAAAAGGTTAGTTGTAGGGCAAAAATTGTTACGAACAGAGATAAATCCGACAAAATTTCCTACAAAGTTGTCTCGATTCATGTTTTTTGTATTTCATAGTTCTTGGAGAAATCCGCCGGTATTACTCTTTCCTTTTTTCTTTTTTTTTCCCCCAATTCCAGTTCTAGGTACACTTCTACTTCGCATAAAGCCTGATTAACACTTGGCTAGTTTTCTAGCTACTAGCCTGCTACTTGGAGCACTTTTCTGTTAACAGTTAAAGTCACTACGCCATTTTAATCATGTAAAGTCTTTAACTAAGCGGATAGTTTCATAAGAATCTCATTAGAATCTCATGTAGTGAACTGCAAATTTTAAGTTGATTTTAAGTGGTTGAAACGGCTTGGTGAATTCAACTGTTAACCGAATAGTACCCCAAGTAGCTGGCTAGTAGCATAAAAACTAACCAAGTGTAAACCAGGCTTAATATTTGACGTAGGACTGCTGCCTTGTTCACACTTTGCTAGTTTTCTAACTACTAGCCAACTATTTGTAACGCTATTCTATTGACAGTAAAGTCATTACGCCGTTTCAGTCAGTTAAAATTAACTTTAACTTGGAGACATTCCTGTAAGAATCTCATATGGTAATGGCTAGTGACTTTAATTTCAGACTGAATAATACCCCAAGTAGCTGGCTAATAGCATGAAAACCAGCTAAGTGTGAATGTAACTCGCGTTTTGTAAATCGGGTTACGTGTACGGGTACAACATTCGGCTCATAGCTGACATTCGCGACTTACGGAACTTATGAAAACGATACTTCGTTGAATGGCTAACGGTGCCGTTTTTATTGTAGTCGTTGCTGATAATCGAGATTCTATGCCAACACTAGCAGTACGTAGTCCTACGCTCCTATTCTCTCAGAGAAAAAATCTGTTGGTGTTTTCTCTTTGTAGGTAAATACAATCTTGACAGGCGGATTTATCTAAAACTAGAGACGTGAAAAAGATGAATACAAACGCTATTATAGGAAATTTCGTCAACTTTATTTTTGTTTATAATTACCTTAGGCCTACAACTCACTTTTTTCAAGATATTTGTGAAAAATCGAAATAAGGGTCATATTTTTCGATGAGTTAGCTCTGCTTGTAGAATCAAGAGATTTAAGTATGTTCATCTTCGAACTCGTCCAAACAAATTACATGAGTAAGAAGAAACTGTTCGAGAAAGTCTGTCTGCAAACCCTTCGTTAACTCGACTATTAGTTCAGGAATAAAGTTAATCGACAATTCTGTTCCACAACCGTCAGCTTTCAGAAAGTTGACCTCTACACCTCTGTATTGAAAAATGCTCATCAACTGCCATTTTACATAACATCAGGCCATTTATTCCGTCTCCTTTGTATCAATTCATTTCATTCGTAGACGAACATTCCCATTCGTTTATAATTTTATTTGAAAATAATGATCGAATTTGTGATTTAAAATGCAGAAGAAAGAGAAAAGAGTGCCTCTCCTGTTGTGAAAAAGAAGTAATATTTACGTAAAGCGCAGGGGTGCTGTGAGGCCACTTTCCTCACTTTTTTAGGGGAGGGAAGTTTTTTTTTTCCAGGGCAAAAGTATTGTATCCCGCTACCCCCCCCCCCACAACAAAACCACAATAAATGAATGTTCTAAAAATACACTTAAAAAATTATTTTAAGGTTGCGCAGCGGTGGTGGGTCAACTTTTTTAGTCCTAGGGGTACTTTCTCTCTGTTCTAGGGGGATCAGGGAAGCTATTCTACTAATACTCAACGTCGTTCAGCTATTAACGCTGTTTAAGCAAATGTTAACTTGACAAATGGTTCTGTGAGATTCTTATAGGACTATACGCCGCGTAAAAGGAAATGTGAATGGTGTTAAATGGCAGAATAACGTGAAATATTAGTGGAATAGTGTAATGATATTTTCATACATATTATTTCAAATATTCTCGTACTTTATTAATTTGTATTTTCCCACATTATTCTTCATATTTCCGTCTACTTACACTTCCTTTCATTCACGTCATTTAAGACTAGTTCAAACTTGTCTTTCAAGTCTTGACTTGTCTGATGACATCACCTCCGGTACACCATAAACTGTTTTCGTCTATATTCCATGATGTCATCTTTTCTACAAATATATTTCGATACATTGCAATAATTCCAATTCTTATTAATTTCTTAAACACTCCTACTTTTTGTCATTTCTTTTTAATTTCATTGGTTTTACCTAAAATACATTTTCCTCGAACAACCAATCATATTCATATCTCCCACAACACCCAATTCAAATCACTCGAACTTCACTCTTATAAATAGTCTAATGTTCTGTATATTATTATTCATTCTATTATTATTCATTCATTCATTTTTACTCTTACGTTGTTCATACTTTGTAATAATCTGTTCACCTTTTTATAATAATATACTCTTAAACTACTATTGTGTTTATTTGTAACAACTATACGTTACAAATAGAAACCCAGAGCAGCCCTGGTATAGCATGTCTCAATTTTCCATTTAAATTATACCGTATTTACTCGAATGTAAGACGCACTTTTTTTTCACATTTTTACACTATAAAAGTGGGTGCATGTGCGTCTTACATTGGAGCTATAGAAATTTGAAAAATGAAGCTTATCGTAGGTATTTCTTTATTACAACACACGACGATCAGTATTTCAAGAGCTTGTGACAAATGTTATCTTTTTTCGCGTACGTATTGGTTTTAAAATATCTGATTGGCAATTCCATTATGAAGCAAAATTTAAAAGTGAAATTATTAGGTATGCTGAAGTAAATGGCAATAAGGAAGTTGGTAGAAAATTTAATGTAAGTCAAGCCAATATTCAACGGTGGCATAAATCCAAAGATGCTCGTTTTATATGTCAGTCGACTCGTAAGTGTTTTAATGGACCAAAAGTGGGACGATACCCTGAACTTGAAGAAGCTGTAGCAACTTTTATTTGTGACTTGAGATCTGTTTAAAAAGTGCTTTGTAACAAATGCTCTTGATGGTACCGTAGATGATATGATATGGGAGGAAGCTGCAGATTATGTCCCATCCTTAAGCAGTGATGAGGATGATGAAGACCTAGAGAATATCGATGACAAATCAGATACTGACTGAATTTTTTCATTTTTGTTTGTATGTAAATTAATTTTTATGTTTCAATTTTTATTTTTTAAACTGCACTGCGTCTAACAATTGAATAAAAAAAAAATTTCAAAAACACATTTTGAAATTTGTGGTGTATCTTAGATTTGCGTGCGACTTACATTCGAGTAAATACGGTATTATTTTTCATTGTTATATTATTTTTACGTAGTCGGGAGCAGAATTTTCATTTTTATTCAACTCTTTGCTATAATCTTTTGAAATTTATTTATAGAAATGATTAAAAAACACCGATTCTTTGCACAGTGGACGGATTAAATTGATGAATAAACCGGGAGGAAATGGGTATTGTACAGATGAAGATGGTACTGTTGGGAAAAATGAAGTACATAGTAGTATGTAAGTTTGTAATTTCAAAGCCTGACAGAAGAAATAGGTTTTTCGTCTCATCCTCTACAAAAGCGTTGGAACTTGGGATGATTACAGGAGTTATTTACATATGATACAATTGAATTGATAATGAAAAGGAAGACCAAATAATGGAGTTAATTTTGAGGTGTATCACGCATATTTCGCGAGCACAATTTTTATTGATGACTTCTGACACAATTTTTTAGGTAACGAGTCGTCTTCATTGCGTAGAAATCATAATAATTGTGTTGAGGATTTGTGATTGAATAGAAAATTGAAGAACGAGTTCTTTCAGTATGTAACGATCCCACAAAGTCGAAAAAAGTATTGCTTATTTAGCCTAGCCGATTTAGAAATTATGAATCGATTGTGTGTCTTCACGAATATTTTTTACTTAAGCTATAGTTTCTGAATTTTTGTAGAGATGAATGCTCATTTTATTTCACTCTCAAAAAGATGTTCATTTTGTTTATTTATAACTTTTGTAAATTTTTTTCAGATCAACGTGTTTCATTTCGTCGAGAATTATATAATGTCGTCATCTTACAGAGTTTAATGGTCCGTATTACATATTTTTGGACTCTTTTTCTCTCTTCTTTTAAGCAGAAGTTTTTGATATTTATGTTTCAGAGACTTAATTTTCAAGTCTATTAATGATTGTTAAATTTTTCTTTAGTTAACTTTTTCAAGTTTTGTTGAAATACTATTTTATGTTCTTTTTTCATAAAATCGATTTGTTATCTCTAGCAACTAAATACATTGTACGTTGCTTTCATTATTTTATCGAAAGTAATTTAGTTTTTTTTTTTTTTTCTTTTATTTAATCCAAAATTTTGTAAATAGTTCTTGTTATTTACGATATTCCTGCTGAAATGTTCAAACAAAGAAAAACTGTTAACTGTGATATTATTTATTCTACGTGGCAGTTTCACTTTTTTTCCTTTTCTGTAAGACTGATTTCTTACAATATATTCATTCAATTCGTGTTATTTAGTCTGGTGAATAATTCATTCAAAAACCGAATGACAGAACTCATGATAGAAACGTTTATTCTTTTCGAGTATTAATGGAGATAATTCTTTATTTGATTACAAAAATTAAGTGATTCCTTGCTGAAAAAGACTAAATTGTCGAGCGTACTTAAGGGATATAAATTGAGAGAATTTTTTTCTCAATCCTGAGCATCCAAGGTATGATGAAAATTTGGTCAAGATTGATAAATACTTGATTCATATTGAACTCGAGTCTTGTCGGCTAAAGTCAATAAAAAACAAATGCGAGCTCTTTGGTTAGTGTCATTGACCTTAAGTGTTCAAACATAATTCCATTCAGTCAGTGCCCAAAAGTAGAAATCTTCGAAAGCACAAAAAAAGAGTTAACATAAATAAGAAGCTTATATGTAGCTACAAAAATGATTTAGGACTTGTATTGAAAACAATTTAACAAATAAACGCTATTTACACTGAAATTTAAGAAATAAAATGAAAGATAAAGTCATCAAACAACGGATGGTAAAACAAATCCAGTTCACTGGTCATCACAGACAATTATTTTCCTTTCTTATTGGAATCACGTAACGACGTTCCGGCACCAGAAAATGGCATGAAATCTTCAATTTCTACATCCTGTCGAAAATAAAATTGACAGATAAACATTTGAACCACAATTAAAATGGATACAAATGATGGGAGAAAGAGTGTAACCTCATTTTTAACCACAGGTTTGGAATGTCGGAAGAACTGAAGAGTTCCTATTTCGTAATTGTAATCGGGAATTCCTCTGGCATACTTGGGTTTTGCAGCTGAAGCATCTTCATCAAAATCCTTTTTCTTCTTTTTACCGTCCAGTCTGTAAGTAACCGTCATATAACAATAAATTGATAATTCATATCAACGTACTTGATTCGGGTGGGGAAACTATTTTTTATGGTTAGTGACTAACGAGAAAGTAAGCATTCTAATTTTGATATGAAGTTTGTGAAAACTAACCGCGAAGATCCTCCACTAAAAGCGACAAATCCTTTAGGTGCCGGCATTAATTTCGATAAATCTACCATTTCTTCTTCATTTTTATCAACTTTCTGAGGATCTTGATAATCAAGCGGAGCAGCAAATTCGACCTGAAAAGAATACGTTGTATGGTTACATGGGTTCGCATCGACACAGTAACTTGATATAGTTAACTTACATTCATATCACACTCAATAATATTGACAGCTTCCGCTGGTTGCGTTTCCAAAACACGTAATTCGTAGATATTTCCATTGTACTTCAGGGCGATTATATCGTTTTTAGATAGGCAAGCAAAATTCCGCAAATTGTTCTCTAGGACTGCTTTTGGGTTAGTTATGTCCAAGAATTCCGAGGATAAAGGTTGAAATTTCGAAAACTTGGCAACTGGCAGAGTAACACTTTCAACTTCGATCATATCACCTTCTTCGAGAAGAAGGTTTCGCATCATCTATAATAAAATTTATTGTTACAATAATAAATCTAGATTTATGCAATATTTAGAGCAAAGAATGATAATTACGAGGGGATATACTTACCCAATAAGGTATATACACTTTATTTTCATCCGCAACAAATTCGAGTACTCCACAATGAGTCGTTCGATTTTTCTTCGAATTAGTTAGTTTAAACAACATAGGATAGGTGATATTCAAACGAGTAAGTTGTTCAAGAGCAGACGGGGGCATAATAACTACAAAAAGGACAAGTTTTTCAGTATTCTGAACATGATCGTAAAGAGGTGTATTTTCTCCAAAATTTCAACATACTTTTTCCTCCTCTCTCCACATCATCTCTTTCATTTCCAGGAAACAAAGACACCGAGTAACAAGTGTAAGGACGACGGAAAGTATTCGCCATATCATGAAAAAGATCGAATCCCAACCGAAACGGTAACTAAAATAAAAGTAAGGATTAAACACAATTTCTGTTTAAAAGGAATACAATCGAATGGGCAATTACTGAGAAACAACTTAGCACTCAGCATTAAAAGTATAAAATTAAATAGCTGATCCACCGAGAACGACTCGAATTTAATTAGTTAAGACATTTACCTGAAACATGATTGAATTCCCTGGAATGATATCAATATTGATAAACAAGTTTTCAAGTAATTTTATTTAAAAACGTGACTAGCTAAATCTTGCAAGAATAAGCAATTAATTATTCGCAACTATGCTGCTCTCCGATCATTTCGAGATAATAGCCTTTATTAAACGGTAGTTTTGTATCTATAACCAAATTACAGCCTACAGAATCAACAATTTTTTGCAAACATGAAAAAGAAAATTAAATACTGATTTCACGAAACTTTCACAAGACGAAGAAATAAATTATTAATATGTAATCTGGAAAAGAGTAGTAGAATATATGACTACTAGTAATAGTAATTAACCAAATTATTTCATCAAAATAAAACGTAATGCTCCAAATTTCTCTTATCATTCTTCCAGTGTTGTAATTTAACCAACAAAAATTGAATAAAAATATGACAGGTAAATAGTAAAATCTTTATACCTTAGCTTTTATGAATATACTTCTTTTCATAGTAAAAGAAGGTAAAATTGGTAAAATCTTTAGTAAAATAACAAAATAGGTAAAAATAATTAAATAAGAAAAAAAAGTTGAAAAAAATTACATGAAATGTATAAAACTATAAACGTCACTTTGATTTTGATTCAATTAACTTTAGATTTTCTATGTTTGTCTTAAGAAATATCGAGTTTCAATGAGTTTCAATATTTTTTCCAAATTGCCATTTTTTTGAACATTAAATTTAAACTAATTCGAATAAAAGGATTCTTCGTAAAATATAGGTATATACCAACCCAATGCACTATACATGAAGATCATGATCTGCTGAGTCTGGACTTCACTCTCACTAATAAATTATGACTTATAAACGTGAAAGACAAGAAGAAAAAATAGAACCTAGCAGCTGCCAGCTACCTAAATATTTTCGCTTGAATGTGATCTCTGATTATAAAAGATGTGTAGTGTTACAATTGGGTCATTTTCTCGAGGAAAACTTCAACTTACCCCAACCTAGTTCCAATCGATGACCACACTAGAGTTGACCAGGAAAATTGAAATGGAGATCAAGAAGAACTTTATAATCATCAACTAACTTACATTCTTAACTTTACCTCTGTACTTTCTCTGAGAATTTCCTAAAAAATTATAAGTATCGTATTCTTACCTTTTAATACTGCACACTGCACAATGCAATTACCTCCCCTGTTTAAGATTCGCTCAGAGTTCGTAGAATTTTCAAACATTTTATTAAAATTTTTCTACAAAAATGAGCAATGACACAAATATTGACTTTTTCAAAAATGTTCTCATATGTCACTTGTTTCAATTTTCAAGACAGGCAATTTATAGTTTATTAAACAAGACAGTTCCTCCAGTAACTGGAAGCACATATCTATTTCTTACATGTAACCAATAAATAGGGAAAATAAAGCGCTGCGTATTTTTTTTTTTTTTTAATAAAACATAAAGCCTTCCTTGCCTTATTTGGGAACTTTTTTAAATCATTATATACGTCGTATAATAAAAAACCCACCCCAAAAATTCCTCAGTTGACTATCGACAAAAAAATTTCGAAATTCAATTGCCCGACTCCAGCTTCGAACCCACGTCTCCAAAATAATCATCTGCTATTTAACCATGGAGCCATGGTAGTAACTGAATTTGCCAGCTTGTCACGACAATACAAACGTCCAATCAAATAAAACTACATAAAATTTAGATATATGCATAAGGCGGAATATACATATGCGTAAGGCACAAGGAATAGATATATGCGTCACGGGAAGTCTCAAATGATAGGTACATTTTAAAGTTATAGACTATTCTACATAATTTCAGATACACTTATGAATTCATGCAGTTTTGAATTTAAGGTTCAAAAGTGCAGTAAATATGATAGTAAATGTATAACCAGAAAATTAAGAATTAATCACATTTGTTTCAAACCAAACAATTATCTTACTCCCTCAGCATCCCCCAAAATAGAGAGGCAAAGGGTGATTGGGTAGAAAAAAAGGAATCAAATAAAAAATATGGTTTTCTACAAAAGTACTAACTAAACATTTTATTTTTAAGGAAGCCTACAGTGAATAAAATTTTAAAGCGATATCGACACAATACAATGAAAAAATTTCAAAGTAATTTGACGGGACAGCAAAATATAACTAAATAAGTCGAAAATATAATCCCCACAAAAAAAAGTCAAAAACTTTGCTGAGAGCTCCTCTCCTATTCTCCACATTTAATGATGTAATGCGAGTTGGGAACAAAAATGAAAGGAATTCCGCCCAACTCAACCTCTTATACGTTTATATCTAATTGTATAAAAGAAAAACTGACCAAGTCAAACTCCGCGCACGCAGATTCAAACAGCCTCAAAACTCAGTAATTCACTAAAAAGAGTCCAGTTTAAGACAGCAAACGAATAATCTTACGCAGCTCCATTTCAATAACTCAGTCCAAAATTTCCTGAAACATCTAAGCTTGAAACTCTTTACAAGGCAAATTTTCATAACATAAAATTTCGATATAAAACATAACAAGATAAACTGACAAAAAATATACAAGAATTGAAACTCGTCGGGCACGTAAGTAAAGGTAACCATAATATTCTATTTATTCATTATGGAAGACACTCTAGCAAAAAGCAAAACGAAACAAATTTCTGTAAACGTATAATTATTCATAATAAAACAATTAGGTTTCCAAAATATTGGTTGAGCTAAATTTAAGAACTTCAACGTCATTTGCAAGTTCATTTCTCAACTTTTTCGAATCAAAATGTTCTCTAGTTTTTCTTTTACTTTTTTTCTTTTTAATTACGTTTTTCCTACTACAATCATTTTCACTATCATTATTCACATTTGTAGGGGACATTTCATCATCGCAATTATTATTTTGAACGCTGTGATCAGTGCAACCATTTCGCTGCACAACCAAGTCAATGTGTTCAGCATCGTTTGGCCGTTTCCTTTTACGCGAAATACTTTGCCTGAAACAAAATGTAAAATTTTCAAAGAAAGCTGTCGATACACATTTCTCAACAACGTATACAATATACACACTTATTTTGCGATTGAATTTGCAACAATGAGCATAATCTGATCATGTATTTTCGGGTGATACTTGGCAGCAGAACTCCATTATTGGAAAATGCCTGTAATGCATCAGTAAGTTCACTCCATTTACGACTCCCAGCCGAAAATTTATTTGTCTTGACGGAATGAAGGAGAATAAACAATTCAGACAGAAATGATGGCTTCAATTTTTCGTCGTTTTTATCTTTCAACTGAGTGAGAACCTACGAAATTGAACGAAAAGGGTTGGTAATTGAAAAAGAGATCACAAAAAAATGATCTTTTCCTAGGTACCTGTCTAGCGTTTTTCAAAATTTTATCTTCTAATTCAATGAAATTGGCATCATCATTTTCCTTTAATGTTGCTAACAAGCGGTTATTCTTGTAAAGGCAGTTGAGTAAAATCAGTCCTTGATTTCTTCTGAATCCACGCACGGACGAATTAAAAGAGAACGATAAAATTCGATGACACAATTTTATGTTACTGATCCAATTCGTTCTCATCAAAATATTTTCAAATAAAGTAATTGGCAATAAACAATCCCTAAGTTAAAAAAAAAAAAAAAAATTAATATTTCAAAGGATTAAATTAATTTAATCCGAAAGATGCTAGGAGGAATATATTAGTCGAGCAGCTAACCCATAAGAAAGTAACAATAAATAGTCAAAAATGGAATGAGAATTCTTAAATCGAAACTGATAGGAAAATGATACATCTTTACAGAATTAAAATTACCATACCTTTTCATGAAAAAATTATCAACAGCAGTTGCAAAAATATCAAATATTTCTGGAGAACTAGAATTTTTTTCATTGCCACAAATCTGAATAGCCATCCTCAGGAGAAAAGTACAAGACACGCTCATCTCATGACACACATTTAAGAACACCGAAGTTGCTTTGGGCAAAAATGAAAGAATTTGTTATACTCGGAATAAGAAAATAAAATTTTTTAAAACAAGCCGCCTTACTTCGCACACCCTTATCCATTAATGTTTTCAAAACATTAGCTAAAATTTCTTCGTCAACGTTTTCCATATCGCAGCACTTTTTAACATTGCCCATTTTTTTCAGAGTTGATCTGCAGAAACAATAAATAAATATTGAAAAAAAAAAAACAAAAAAAAAACAAAAAGAAGCACATTAGGGGTTATTGAAGAATTTATTACCGCAAGCGACTTTCAAGAGGTTTCTGATGATTATCCTTGATACAGAATTCTAACAATGCAAAAAGAGCAGGAAGAGTATCCAAAACCAAACTGAACGATGGACTGTTGTCCAAGTAAATGTCAACTAAATCCAAAACCCTGAAATAAATAAAACTCATGAGCTAATGAAAAAAACAGAAAATAGGAAAACTTGAAGAAATACCTTATCCTAAAATTCGTCAAAGCTTTTTCAGAGGCTGACTGCTTTTTATTTTTACTATTTGCAGGTTTTTTGGCAGTTCTGAAAGCTTCAGATAAAGCTACATCCAACTTACGCCCCTCCTCTTCATCAATATCATCCAAGTCGATCGATTCCTAAAGAAACTGCTATTACAATATTGTCATCGAAAAATTCTGATTAAAAAACGATAATTACAGTGTCGGTAACGCTTCCAGCTACACCCAACGCATCTCGAACAGCCTGCCTTGTCTTATCAATAGCACTTTCCTCGATGTCATCATTTTCTTCCACTTCTGAATCAGTTTCTTCATCGAGTTCATCAACTTCCATTGCATTTTTGTCATTTTCGTCGTCACCATCGTCATCGCTGCTTTCATCTTCAGATTCGTTTTCGTCCGTCAAAATGTTTTTATTCGAATTAGGATCAAACACCTTCAATTAAAAAGAACTAAATAATAGCGAAGCTAGGATAAAACTTTTGGAGTCAAGGTCCAGTTATTTTTTCTTGAAAAGAAAATAAATAGATTAAACTTCATTTCTGCAAAACTTGTCAAGGAGGGAATTTCAATAATAGGAATAAATTCAACTCGACTCAGGAAAAATATTTGATTATGAAGCACTTCTAATGATGGTCACATGGTGACTGAAAAGCGCTCCGCAATAAAATATTTTACTAAAGCGTCAAGTTAAATTTATTTCATGTATTGATTTTTTTTTAATAGCTCAGACTTTTGAAATATTTCTACAGGAGGGGAGCTTAAACCTTCATGCCAACATCACCATTTGCTTCGCCTCTAATAACACATTGTTTTAACCATTTATACTCATACATTACCTGCAGTATTTGAAAAGTGGCTTGAGCTGTTAAATATGGACACAAATGAGGGAAAATCCTCGATATAAGTTGACGTAACGAATAGGTATCTCGAGAAAGTAATGATAATAATAACTCCACAACAATTTCAATCCACTGTGGTTCTGTACTAGAATCTGCAGAAACTTTATTATGGTCGGGTTTTGTCGATTTAAATTGAGACTTCTGTTTATTATAACACCGATCCAGTTCCTATAATCATTAAAACTTCCAATAGGTACAAGATAAAAATTACGGGAACCAAAAGAAAAATACTCACGTCAAGGATATCTATTGCAACAGTCGGATCAACAAATAAATGCAGAGCCATTTGCAAGAAGAGTGTATGGAACACGTGCATCACCGTTTTTTGTTTACCGGTTTTATTGATTTTCAGATTGATTTTTTGAATTTTTTGCATTGTATTTCTCCAGGACGATAACACCTGCGGATATACCAATTTATAAATCACTAATTTATAAATCACTAATTTATTGACGCAAAAAATGACTTCAATGATAAATTACTTCATCGGACACTGGATTCCTTAACAGATATTCCTCTGTCGAAAGAATATTGTCAATGTAGAATACGAGCGCTATTAACACCATACGATGATTCTCCAAATGCGATAATTGATGACTTAATGCAGTGAAAAATGAATTCTTCAAAACGACTAGAGAAAAATTTTTAAATATTATTGAAAATCACAATTTGAAATACATGAAGATATCTAAGCATAATTTATTTTAGAGCGAGTAAACGAACATACCAGCAAGTTCATTACTCATTAGCACGCTGTCTCCATCAGACGAGAACAACGCATGCTTCATCATTAACTTCAGATGTTTGATTTTCCAGTCCATGTCTTGACTTTCTGGATGACTGATTAGTCTGTACAGGAAAAATTGAATTAGAAACACTTATAATAATAATTTTTTACGTTTTGGAACAGTTGAAACCTCGACAATAAATGTGCTGCATAACATCGGTCTTTAAAATTCCACCGGTGAGAATTTTTCTTTTCTTTCTCAATTAGTTGAAGAAACACAACACGTTCACATTTCTTAGCCAATAATTTGACATGTTTTGCATCCAGTTTGGAAACACAGGACGTAACAACTTTAATTCCTGAATCATAATGCAACAGAATTAGAACAAAAAAGTAAATTGATACGAAAAGAAACAACAATAAATTTTCAATACCTGTTATTTTGTCAACAAGAAGATGTCCCGAGTCGAATAAAATATTACAGAGTATCTTGTAAAGAAAGAACGGCATTTTGTCATCTTTTTTCTGTATCACATGCGAAATTAAAAACTGCAAAGTTTCTCGGCTAGTAATAGACAAAATATCTTTTTTACAAGATGATGTTCGACAGGAATTGATCATATAGTCTGCGAAAAACGGTGTTAATAGTGAAGGGATCTGAAAAACAAAAAACTTAAAAACGAAGCTGACAAAAATGAAACAACTACGGAAAATAAGAATTCACCTGATTTAAATCGATTGATTTGATCATACTACAAAATATTTTTAGAACTACCAGTTGCTGTAGCTTCGTTGGAGACGATTTCAACGCATTTTCAACGCATTCCCAAAATTTTGTAGATAACTCGGAGTTTTCAGAATTCCGACAAAGGTGAGAACTAACCGAATCATAAACTGGATGTTTCAAACATTGTTCCCACGTGATATTCTAAAAGAACGACGAATTCCTCATCAATTAAACGAGCTTGAAATGAAATAATAATTTTTTGAGAAAAACAGCTAAAAAAAATAAGTACCATCAATATTTTTTGAACTGACTCGATCGAATCAGGGTGAAGTACAGATGATGTGCCGAAAGTAGGCAGAATTAGTTTTTTCTTCAATACTGTCGGGTATATATCTTGAATTTCTAACAAACAATGCAACGTCTCAAATGACTGATGAGACCATTCCACCAAAACATGTTTACTCAGTACCGGCCAAACGACTTTCTTAAAAATATCTTCGTCAATCTGAAATTAATAACCAGCATTAAAAACAGGCTTCTCGTATTAAAAAGAAAATGAACGGTACTTCACACACGTTTTTGATGAAATCAACAATAAAAGAATATGCCAGCAGAGGAAGATAAGATCGTTCTTTTGATTTCGTTAATATTTCCGTAAGTATTTCATGCTGCAATTCCAGATCAGCATTCAGAAAAATTTTTGATCGAAAAGTTACACCATACGCTAGTATTCGTCCAGCCAATACTTCTCCTTCTTCCTACATAAAAATGTAATTAAATTATTAGGATTTAAATTATTAAACCAATAAATATTACGAATACAACAGAGAACTTACTCCCTTCGATTCGAACTTGCTCAAATGTTTGTCGACAAGCGATTTGAAATAACTTAAAGAAATTTGGCTATGAGAGAAACTCCAATTGGATAGTATTGATACAAGAGTGGCAAAATAACTCTTCCGAATGAAGGCACGAGCCGAACCCAGACCTTGGATGAGTCTTCGCAATGTGTACTCAACATCATGAGGCATTAAATTTTCAGTTTTATTTTCAGCATCTTCCTACAAAACAATGATGGAAAATTACAACGATACAGTCAGTTTATGAAAAATAAGAACAATGTTAGGATGATAAAGAGCATACAACTGCCCATTTGCAACAGTACAAGAATGGTTTCAACACAAAATTAAACACCATGCAATGTGAAAAATCAAACAAAATTATTAAGAATTATTACATCAGGAGGATCTTCAGGACTGAGATGATTCAAATGATTCCATAATTGAATACACAAGTCAGGTTTCGAAGCCTCCTTTTCACTTGATATTTGAGTGAAAACTTTCAGAATAGTCTTCTTCAGAGACATTTCGGAATTCACATTCTTTTCGATAAAAACGAAACACACCAAGTGACTGACAGGAGCATTTGACCAGTATGGTAACTGAAGTACAACTATTGGATACGATTCACAATTCACATTAACGAACAATTAATACTAAAACTTAAAATTCAAATTCAACAAATTTGCTTAAAAATTAATATCAAATCAAAAAAAAAGAAATAAACTCCACACACGAGTCGGTGCCTCCGCGGGTTCGTTGTTAAAAATATCGATAGTTTCCGTATCGATACTTTTATGAGGTTGATTGAGGTAAACCCTACACGAGTCCGGCCATACGCCGTTTTGTATCTGTCAAAAGTAAATTCATTAATATTTATCTTTGATTATATAGCTTAATAGACTGCTAGAACTGATAAAATCTTGAAGCAAAAAAATGTAGGCGTTACTTTTCGAAAAAGGTACTTTGTGTGAAAACTGAATTTGTATTGAGTTATATTTTCATGACTCCTAACAATATAAGCAGATACTAGTGAAATATTAGAATGCTATACCAATTTATTGTCTGAAATTAATGAGTGAAACGTTCGAATAATGATTTAAATTAGACGAACTCTTCATAATGTGAAAATGTAAGTTGGATAAAGTTCCTTTTTTCTTGAAAAGTTTGAAGTAAGGTTTTCTTAAACTGAAAAATTTGGCTGTTAGGTAAATAGTTTCATCGTTCGCTGATTTGTTATCCGAAAAAAATTTCTTGAACTACCATAAGAACGTGAGCAAGTCCTAAATGAGCTAAAATACGTTTTTTAAGTGAAAATTTATTTTATTTTATTTGATCAGAGAATATGTTTTTCAAATTTAGAATAAATTTCAGATGATATGAACATTAATGAAAATAAACAATTAGCAAAAAAGTTCATTTAAATTCGATTTTGAGGGGTTTTAATTTTGAAATTTTAAATTTTGTAATCGTTCAAAAAAATCTGAAACTCTAATTTTGTAAAATCTAATATATAACTGACCTTGCAATTCCTCCAAATAACCATGAACAAATAATTTGAAAGTATTAAACAAGATATTAAACCATAAAATGTGACAAGTCCGTTTGCAACAATAGTAACCTCAAATTGCTATCAAAATTTCTTCACCATGTAATGAGTACAGTAAAATGTGTTCATCGTCACCCTCTAGCAGCTTATTATAGGCGTTTTTTGAAGTGATGACTAACCAACTCCAATCTTGAAAATTGCTGAGGTAAGTAAACAAATTGCAAAAAGAATAAGTAAATTCTTTTGGTCGTTCAATACCAAATTAGGTACCCTTGTAGTTGAGAAGAAACGGCATATTTCAATGACTCAAATCGATACCAATAATTAATGATTATAGCGTTTTCTGCTTTATTTTCTCCTATTTTTGTATATCGATTTTCAGCAAAGTGAACCATAAAATAGAGATACATTCGATGTTTTAAATTATCAGAACAAAGTAGATGATTTTCCATAATGATTTTTCAGCTTTGACAAACAATTTTTTACAATTTTGTTGAAAAATTTTAGCAAATTTAACAGTCAGTAGGATTTCCAATTGCAGAGAATACCAAAATTGAATGTCCAAGCGTATTTGGAATCTGAATTAAAGATATAGTGCTGCCACAAGTACAAGTTTTTTGTATTTTTGACTTGTTTACTACATGATAAATGAAATAGGTATCGATTTCATATGTAGTAGGTATGCTGTTTCTGATTTTTTGTTGTTTCTAGAACTGATAAAATCTTGAAAATCACCAAAGGTCGTTTTTTGTAAAAAAAAAAAAAAAAAAAAACGCCTGTTAACAGTGCCTTCAGCAGTGTTCCATTTAACCCTATGTATTTCTTATCAGTTCTAGCAGTCCATTAAGCTATATAGTCAAATATATTTACAGCTATTCATGTTAAATTTGAGAAACTTTATGGTTTTAAATTTTTTTATAGATATTTTTCATTGGGAAGTGGAGGCTCTGCAAGGAGCTCTAAATTCGTCTCATATTATCACAGTCTAAAAACAGGACATGTATTTTTCAGTCAAAAGAGAAAAGAATTTAAATTTATTTTCTGAGAATGAGAAAGGCTTTAATACAGATGATCATAAATCGTTAGAGGATAATCTTTAAATCCTACCAATTATAACGATAAAAACTAATTTTTAAAATAATAAAATTGTTAGATATCACTGTTACCAGCACTTTTTACGATACTACAGTTGAGATATTTCACCAAGTTTCCTAGTCTTAAACTTTTTATCTGTGACTTACTTTACACCAAGATTACTACTATGTTTCTGTCCTTACCAAACAAAGTATCACAAACAATAATGTCTGTAAGTGAAATATTAAAATAAAACATTTAGTTCGATAAATTATTTGATTCCGGTTTATTTCTTGAAATAATTATTTGATTGAAATTATTAGTTAGGTGCAATAAACCAAGTTTGTGTGATATATTAAAATATAAAGTGATAGCAGAGTGATGGCAAAGATGTGAAGTTTGCATGTGCTCCTCGTGTATGTATAACCAAGATGCCAAGTATAATAATTTAAACAAGTTCGCATTTTGTGGTAATTCGTATCGCAATTAAAATCACATTTTAGTAAACCAAGTCTGATTATGTGAACCAAAACAACAAGAAGAATTGTAAGATTAGATGGCTCCGGCAACATATGGTAAGGGTGACAAAACATCAAAACCATAGAAAAAAAAGCTATCTTCAACGAGTACACCGAAAAGAACATCGATTAGAAAAGTAAAATTTAATCTTATTGCTGATGAAAAACTAATTGATGTAACAGCACCTGCTTCTTCGGTTATGGAAGAGTTAGTGATAAAAGATCCTACTCTCGAAGAAGAACTTTCAAACCTTGCTAATTTGGTAAATCAAGACAACCAAGAAGAAATTACATTTTGCATCATGATAAATAAAAATACCAGCAAATGCGATATCGTATCAGTAAGCACTGAGGTCCATATTCACAAATATCACTTTAACCTACCTTCACTTAAACTTCACTTAAAAATGACATTTGGCACAATTCTGTATTTAAAAGAGTAGTAACATCTTATTTTTACATCAGAATTCTCATAAGAAATTCAATGTTCCCATATTTTTAAGTACGAAATTGTGCAAAAAACTTTTTTTAAGTGAAGTTTAAGTGAAGGGAGGTTAAAGTGACCTTTGTGAATATGGGCCTGAATGTCCAAGTCCACAAATACATCTCGGTGATCTTAATTCAGTATAGGTTTATGGTAATCCTACTGAACATGAAGTCATCAAAATGTCTAATAAAGAAAATCTAACAAACCAAGATAACCAAGTTGGAAACCAAGTCATGAGAAACCAAGATAATCAAGTTGTAAACCAAGTTGTGAGTGATAGTTTATCGGCTACTAAAGCAAATCAACTATCAATGCGTGATACCCAAACAATTAATTTGGTGCTGAATTCGCCTTTATTTCCAACTGGTAATCTACAACCAAATCAATTGGCCTTCACACCAAGTGAAAATGTAACTACAATTCTACAAACTGTGGTAGTTACTGGAACTCAACCAAGATTTGAAATTGCTCGAGAATGTAATATCTATGCAAATTTACAACCAAGTCAATATTATCCATTACCAAGTATGTCGGTGAGTATGTATTTGGGTTATGTACGTGTAAATCCAAATATTACTCAATCAAATGTTAACACACAACCAAAAAGCAAAGAGATGTATTCACCAAGTCATGTTAAGAGTTCTGTTACATATCAATCATTCAATCAACCAAGTTATTCAAGTATTATGTCATTGAGACAAAACTCAAATCCTCCTATTACAAACTTCAAACAGTTAAATGTGAGTTTGTTGGAAAACCAAGTAAATGTGAATTGGTCTGTACCAAATCAAGTTTTTGTGCCAAGTACATCGAAGTACTATATATAAAGAAATGTGACGTTGTTGTTGTTGAGTATTTTTTTCTCATCTCAAATTGTTTAGGATATGCACTGCAACCCCCTGGAATAAACCAAGACCAGGAAAGTAAAGCGAGAGAAGTTGCTACCAGGTTAGCCCTTCAGTGTTACCCAGCAATGGGTTATTATCAGATGGTACCTCTCATACAAATACAACAGTATGATCAAAATGAAAAACTGAAGGGTAAACACAACTTCAAATAACGATTTAGCAGCCAGTTGTGTAATGGACTGGATCAGTTGACCAAGAGCACAACACATCGACTTGCCTGAAAATATAAGATATGCGATCGACACCCAAGTATAAAATAATGATGCATCTGAGACTGCATACCTATGTGATTTACCAAAATCTCAAGCAAAGTATGGTGATTGAACAGTTCATAACCTAATTTGTACCACGAACCAATTAGATGCCATGCAGTACCAAGAAGGCCAGGACTCGCTGTTATTCAACTCAAAATTTGATATGTTTAGACGGCAAATGGTGGAGCTTGTTCAAGAATTTAGTGCAGATTTCAGGATGATTAAACTAATCCAGAAGTTAAATCCTACTTTTGAGAGTCTAATTGACACTTTGTATGTGAGAGCAGGCGACAAACTCAAAGAAGAATTTCTATGTAGAAAAATACTTGAATACATAGAATGTAAAAGATCAATGTCCCCAAAACTAAGTGAACAAAGTGCTGTGCCAAAAAACCAAGCTCAACAAACCAACTCTATTCTAAAAATTATATATTCGTTCCTTTGATCAGGATCACACCCATCTGACCATACCCAATTTCAAATTTCAGGAGTGGGCAAAATACTAAACACAAAAAAGATTCGAATCACAAATCACAAATCCTTTAGGCCTAGTTCACACCAGGCCATATTAATAGCTTGGTTTCAGGCTAGTAAAGTAGCGCAAATAAAAATGCCAACATTGTTGCGTCTTTTAATATCCTAGGACTGATCACATGGGGCAAGTGAATATCCGATGCAGGGAATGATAAATATCATATTACATCATTCACAATTTATATGTTAAATTTTGTTGATACGAAATCCCACCTCATCTCATTCTTCATCATCATCATCATATCATTCTATATATATATGTCATATGTACAGTCTAGTCACGAAGTGTTTCCCCTACTACTTTCGATCGCATATCGCTGTTGCTTCACCATTTGCTTTTTCGTTTGTCAAATATATTTTAGTTGCGAAATAAACGTTTTAAAAGTCAAAAGTCTCGAGTTCTTTCGATCCTCGTTCTGCATACCTCACATCATGGTAGCCATCGCTACGGTAGAACTTTGAGGAGAGACTTATAAAATTTAAATTGATGAACTAATTATTTTTTTGAAATTCAATTTGCTGCTGTGCGTAAAATTTTTTATGTTTTTTGTTAAGTAATACACGAAAAGTTATCGTGTTTTTCGAGAAAGTAACTCGAATTTTAATTTATTTTGAAAAAATCAAAATTTAAAATTTGAAGAATAGCTGAAGTTCCAGACTCAAATAACGGCCAATACTGGAAGTCATCGAACGCCAAATCCAGAGGGACCGCCAAAGAGATCGTGAGAACAACCGAAGGAAACCTGCTCCCGTCATCGAGGACTCATCGCAGATCCATCATCGAAGACCCAACTTTTTCGGACAACCCACAACAAAAATTTAGGCAGGAAGTACAGAGGTCAACAGCAGAAAGAACGTAAATCATTCATCAGCGCAGCAGAAATTGAAAAGTAAAAATCATTGTAAAGGTAATATTTGATGAAACTAATTATTTTTCGTATTTAGTAATTGTATTTGAAGTGAGGCAAAAATAAGTAAATATAGTTAAAAATCATATGTCCCAAATTATAAACGTGTCTGAGTGTAAAATTGGAGAATACAATATTAAAAAGGAAGACTTAGAAGAATTAGTAAAAAAGTTTGAAGGAGAGAAAGTAGTTGATCTGAAAATTGAAATTTACAATTTACCACACGTAAAATACTATACAGGTGAAATAATATTGGAATCTTTTGTAATAGACATATCGGGTAGAATAGAGGAAATCAGTACTCTAAAATATATTGTGATTCCAGAATCTTCAGTAAATTATTTTTCGAACAGAATTTACAGTTCTGCTAAATCGAAAGAAAAATTTATGAACAGATTCTTTAATTGAATAAATTTAGAAAACTGGATAAAAAAGAAAATCGTGAAGAAAAAAGTTTGATAAAAAAATTAGAAAAAGAAGTAATCAAAAATAAAAAATACACACCTGTTTGTAATAAAGAAAATAATTTGTTAGGTTTTTATAAAATAGAAGAAGAAATGGCATCCCCGAACGAAATTAAACCCATCCAAGCCCCACTCGGAAAAGTTTTTAATGGAAAATACTATTTAGATTGGCGCAGAATGATTATATCTGCCATCCGAGGTGCGGGATATTACGACATCTTTGGGGAACACGAATTTTTACAGCCATATATAAATAATATTGATGATTTAAATTTTCGGCCAGACAAAAATATGATCAACTACTGCAAAATGCAGGATAACGCCAAAGCGTTTGTGTTAGAAAGAGTATCCAACGACATAACGAAACAAATACGAGATTGCAATACTGCAATTCTAATGCTTAAGAAATTGGATAATATTTATGGGACTAAAACTTCTGTTACAGCCAACATGGCAAAAGCAAAATGGTTGGAATTTAGGTTTCAGCCAGGTGGCAATATGAAGGGTTTTTTGAAAAAATGGGATGAACTAGTAACAGATGTGAGAGACAGTGGGAAAGAGGTTACAGAAGCCGAAGAACTAGAAAATTTACAATTGGCATTATGCTATGAGCAACAAATAGCTAAAATACAATACAAAAGCCTGCCTCCTAATGAAAAAAATTTGGATAATTTCAAAAGGATATTAAGAGAGGACTCAGACCAAAAGTACAGGGACCAAACTTTAAAGAAACAAAATAATAATGGCAATAATCAAGCCAATAATACTTATAAAAATAATAATGGTAACAATAGGTATAATTATAGAGGAAGATTCAATAGTAATTATCGAGGTAGAAATAATTACAGAAACCAAAATAATAATTATAATAATTTTAGAAATGGAAATAGAAACAGTTTCAATAATAATGGTCAAAATGGTAGTAATAATGGTAATTCAACGGAACAAAACCAAAATAATGGTAATACAAATAATAATGGCAATAATGGTAATGGTAACTATAGGGGAAACGGTTATAAAGGCAATCCCAATTATAGAGGAAATAATTATAGAGGCAGTGGTAGAAATAATAACCAAAACAACCCTAAATGTTATAGGTGTGGGCAATTTGGCCATATAGCACAGAACTGCGTGAGTAATAATTCCCAAACGAATAATAATGATGAATTATCCACCAAAAACAAATCCAAATTCATCCAATAATAATAAAAAGGAGAATTCGGACCAACAGGTGAAAATGTCCTGTATGGTAAAAAAATTTAATAGTAATGGAGATTGGTTATTGAATGAATTAACTAAAGTAACTAAACAAAATTTAGATGAAAATTACGAAACATTAAATAATAGAGCAATTCTTGATGGAGCCGCGGAGGTCCACTTAACTTCCGATCTTAGTAAATTAATGGATGTAAAAAAATTCATAACCCCTATTAAATTACAATGTGCGGGTAGAAATACTTTTTTATATGCTACACATACGGGTAGAATGATCATAAAAATCGAAAATTCCAAAAAAAATCAATCATTGATAGAACTAAACGACGTTCATTATGTGCCGGATTTAAATTTGGATATTATCTCGGCCATAAAAATAACAAATACAGGCATAATTAACATCGACCAACAAAAGGAAATTGCAAACATTTATTTTATTGAAACAGCGGAAATCATAATAACCGCCAAAAAAGAAGAGGGTATATTTTACATATACTATAACGTCGAAAATAATGATATAAAAAAAAAAAAAAAGATAAAGAAGATTATATGGATAAAAAAAAAAATGTAATATGTGCCCCAGTCACCCAAGATACTAATGATGAATGGGATGATTTCACAGTAGAAATGGAAATTATTGAGGAAAACGAGAATACCCAACAATCTCAAGGGGGTGACGAAATCAAAATAACAAATGAACCCAATGAAAATAATAATATAAATGAACCTAAAATTAATAATAACAATATAAATAAAAAATTAATAATGCACAGGAGATTGGGACATTTAAATGCCAGATATTTACAAAAATTAAAAAATTTAGCAATAGGAATACCCGAAAATATTAATTTTAGAGATGAAGATTTCGTTAATTGTCAAATATGTTGTATAGCCAATAATTTGAAACTGGGACATACAGGAATAAGAACTAAACCAACCCGAAAATTGGAATTAACATCGTCGGATATCATGGGTCCATTCACGCCCTCTGTGGCTAATCAAAAATATATCCTAACCTTCATAGACCATTTTTCGAAATATACATTTGTCATGCCCATAACCAATAAAAATCAGGTAACAAACGAATTTAAAAATATCATAATGTCTATGAAAAATAAATTTCCGGAACACCCCATAGGGACAATAAGGTGCGATAACGCAAAAGAGTATACCGATACAAAAATAATAAATTATTGTAGAGAAATAGGCATAACAATGGATTATGTGGTTCCATATTCTCCTGAATTGAATGGTGTTGCCGAAAGGCAAAATCAAACATTAATGAGGAGAGTAAGGGCCATGTTAATTGATGCTAATCTCGATATAAAATACTGGTCTTATGCTGTAGTAACAGCAGCTTATTTAATCAATAGATCCCCAACTAAAGCGAATGAAGGATACAAAACACCATATGAATTATTTTATGAAAGAAAACCAAATCTAAAAAATCTAAAAGTATTCGGTGCACTAACATACAGACATATACCCATAGAGGTAAGGAAACAAAATGCCACAAAAGCGAAATCCAAATCAAAAGATAAAATCGACCCAAAATTGGCGCACAGGGCTGAAAAGAGCATATTAATGGGCTACACGAACACAGGGTATTGTCTGGGAGATCCATATAATTCAAAATCACATATATCATGCGACGTTAAAGTAGATGAAACCCAAAATATAAAATCACTCTTAATTAATAAAAAACCTCTTACAATAAAATCGGCAGACTATGAGTATGATTTAGGAATAATAAATCCTGTAGTTATGAATGTCAGAATGAAATACAATAAGGCCTACATAGAAGATAATATACCAAAATCATTCTCGGAAATTGAAACTAACCCTTTTAGAGAAGAATGGATAAAGGCCATTAATGACGAATTTGGTTCTCTCGATGATTTGAAAGTATGGAAAGTGGTAGATTATGATCGCCAAAAATTAATAGATACGAGGTGGATATTTATGATAAAATTTGACGAATTCGGGAACCCAAAACCTAAAGCCAGACTTGTGGCACGTGGCTTTAAGGATCGGACAGAATATGGCATTGCAGAAACACATGGACCTGTAGCATCCATAGGAACAATAAGGCTATTATTATCAATCGTAAATAAAGAAAAATTAATAATGATTCAATACGACGTAAAAACTGCCTACCTAAATTCACCCAGTATAAAACCAATTTTTGTTAAAAGGCCAGAAGGAATTAATATAAATAAAAATCAAGTATTAGAACTTCAGAAATCAATTTACGGCCTAAAAACTTCTAGCAAATCGTGGTATGACTTATTGGACATTAAAGTAAAAGAAATGGGATTCGAAAAAACCAAAAGCGACAGATGCTTCTACATAATGAAAAATAAGGAAGAAAAAACATATTTCTTAAGTTATGTAGACGATATATTAATAGCATCAAATTCACAATCGACCATTACGAGAATAAATGAAGAATTGCAAAAAGATTTTACCATTACGATAACAAATAATCCAAAATTTTTCGTAGGTCTAGAAATAATGAGAGACATTGAAAATAACACAATAACAATTTCGCAATACAAACACATAGAAAAAATGATCAAAAAATTTGGAATCTCTGAACTCAAAAATACAAATACACCCATGGAAACGGGGTTAAAAATTGACAAAATACAAAATGGAAGAGATGACACAGAGTATAGATCCATGATAGGGGGACTACTTTATTTGGCAAGACTTACAAGACCGGACATATTATTCCCAGTAAATTTCTTTTCCCATTTTCAGAACAGTTCAAATGATACTTTAAAAAATTATGTAAAAATGATATTCAGATACGTCAATACAACCAAAAATTATAATCTAAAATTCACATCAAAGGGGGATGGAATACAGGCATACATTGATGCATCTTACGCACCCCAAGTTGACGACAAAAATATAGAATTACACAATCTGGATAAAGGGAAGTCAATAACTGGATTTATGCTATTCGCCTATGGAGACTTGGTGGAGTGGAATTGCTGTAAACAGACTATTCACGCCTCATCAAGTACCGCGGCTGAAATAATTGCAGTTTTTGACACCCTTGATACTATAAAAGTGATACTTTAGGTGTTCAGGCGGCACGGGGATTCGAACCCGTACCGGCCGAACACCTAAATACCTCCCTCGCTCACCGTCACAAAAGGCAGCACCGTACTCACTCGGCCACGGTGCCGGGTGACGGTGAACGAGGGAGTGAGTATTGTTATGTGCCGACGTATAGTGTGGCGGCCGCCACACCACTCCCCCCCAGTATAGCGGAGCGTAATACAAATTCCCATACGGAGGCGCCTAGGTAGGAGCGTATACCGGAACGTGGCGATGCCCCTCCCTCCATCACCGCTCCGTGGCATACGTCCACCAGCGCCGTCACGCAGAGAACCGGCGGAGTGACGCACCACAGCTACAGTCGGTAGTTCGCCTAGTGTCCGAGAGATGGCGTGAATATTTCATCTCCCGGATCACGTCGGGGTCACCACTTTAGGTGTTCAGGCGGTACGGGGATTCGAACCCGTACCGGCCGAACACCTAAAAACCTCCCTCGCACACCGCCACAAAAGGCAGCACCGTACTCACTCGGCCACGGTGCCGGGTGACGGTGAACGAGGGAGTGAGTATAGTTTTATGTGCCGACGTATAGTGTGGCGGCCGCCACAGATACAATATTTAAATTTCGAAATTTTTGGGGAAAAATTAATAGTAGATATTATGGAAGACAACATATCAACACAGAAAATATGTTCCGGGGGAAGTCAAAGAAAGTCGAGAGCCCTTATGATCAAGTGTTACTCCATTTTGGAAGCTATTGAAGAAAAAATAATATTTTTTAGAACAGTTACCTCCGAAAATCAATTAGCAGATATATTAACAAAATCGCTGGATCGGTCAAAATTCGAGAATATAATTGTGAAAATTTTGAACAAAACCAACATATACACATAATATAATAATTAATTCACGTCAAAGTCAGAATATGTCCAAAAAGAATTTCGTCCTATTCCAAGTACAAGTCGTAAAACGTTCAAAAATAAGTCATAACACGAAAATATTTGCTGAAAAATTAACCTTCAATCATTGTCAAAAATAATACTTAATAAGGCCATTTACCAGAAAATACCTGTAACAGATAAATGCTCGACATCTATAATATTGTAACAAAGAAAAAATTAGGAAAATTGAGCAAGTAAAAACCCTACAAATCGTATAATAAAAACCCTATACAATTTCCAACAAGCGTGAGAGAAATACATGTAATATTCCCACACAAATTTTTATGAAAGGAAAATCTCCGACAATAAACACAATAGAGATAAAAACCCATTACATGACCGCAAATTAAGATAAATCGAAAACGTTGCCTTATCTGAGAACATATTAGACGCCACTTCAAATACAATACAATGTACGAAAGATAGTATACGATGCAACGAATATTATTCTACAATCTTTTTCATGTTTATTTTTTAAGATAAAATACGCAACGTACGTTCTAATTCATTGAACCTTACAAATGGAAAAACCTTTTATCATACCTTTTCTCTCGCCTTCTTTTATTTTTATTTATTCGTATATATGTTCGTGAATATTTTTTTTGAATTCTTTTTCTTTTTTTTGACTCGAATTATACGAGCGAAAAACTTATATATTACTCGAAATATTTTAATAATTATGCATGTTACCATTTTTTAATTTTTTTATATTTTTATTTTTTTTAATTTACATCACATATACCATATAATATTTACATACACGATAGTGTCCATTATTGCATGCATGTTACCGTATTCTTATATATATTTATTTATTTTATGCTAATTTGTTTTTACCAATTTTATTTTGAAGCACAGCGCAATAAATTTTTTTAGAAACTAAAGTTACCATCAATAATAAACATACAATATCAATATTTTTCGAAATTTTTATTATGCATATATTTTTGTACTTGTATTTTTTTTTGTGTATTTAATATTTTTTTTCTTTTTTTAAATAATAATTATTAATTCATTTTCGGGGAACATGATGAAGAAATTATTCGGTAAAATTTCAAGGGGGTGTTGATACGAAATCCCACCTCATCTCATTCTTCATCATCATCATCATATCATTCTATATATATATGTCATATGTACAGTCTAGTCACGAAGTGTTTCCCCTACTACTTTCGATCGCATATCGCTGTTGCTTCACCATTTGCTTTTTCGTTTGTCAAATATATTTTAGTTGCGAAATAAACGTTTTAAAAGTCAAAAGTCTCGAGTTCTTTCGATCCTCGTTCTGCATACCTCACATCAAATTTCAACTCCTTTAATTCTGTTTTTGAAATTAATAATACGAATTATATTAAAACTGAATTTTAAAAAATTTTCAAAATGAATAAGTGATCAAGTAACGACACAATTGCTTTTCAATAATGATTTATATTTGCAGTTGCAATGATAAATAAAATAACAACTTTTTGCAGGATTTTTTTAATCAAAACTTACTTACTGTTATTTATTCATTACAAGTTTCATCATTCGAATATTTTTTCCTCAAAAATTCAGTCAATCAGTCTAAATTTTATCAGTGATTTTCTAAATTTGTATAGATATTTCACGCAAGTAGCCTGAAAAGTTGAATCAGTTTAACTTCGCACAACTAGAAGCTAGGCAATTTTACTAGCTCATTTTCACTTGCCTCGAGCAGTCACAACTGGCAACTTTATTAGCGGCTTGTAAACTTGCATGTTCTAAGCTAATAAAATGGCCTGGTGTGAACAACGCTATACTGCCTTTAACTGTAAATTCCATCGAATGAGAAATGAAAGTGAAAATGGAAATCCAATTTTGGAAACAGAAACCATATTTATTCGCGCTAAAAACCAAAATAAATGGAAAAACGAAAATTCTGAAATGAAAACCAAATTTTTTGGAAAGAGAAACCATATCTTTTTATGCTAAAAACTGTAATAAATGAAAATACTAAAATTCTGAAATGGAAATCACACAACCATGTGCCAAAACAAAGAAGAACCATTCACGCACAAAACTTGCAGTTGGTGTCACTCTTTGAAGCATTTTCTAAGAGGAGGATATTAACATATAAAAAATTAAGTATCCATAGAATTTTGAAATTAGATAATCTATTACATTCTTCTTTGAAGAATGGAGCCTTATTATCTGATGTTTTCCCCCATATCTTTTTCTGTTTCTGCTCGTAGCTTGTTCCCTTTGTTCAACTGCTATTGGAAATAGAACTTGATATAGTGATTTCTCCTTCTCTCACTAACTTTGAGCTAGCTCTGTTTTTCTGAGATTAGAAGAAATCACTCCATTTGGTATCTGTGAAAAATTTTGAAGTTTCAACGGACCGAATGATGATAAATATTGACGACTGATTTTAAATAAACGACGACATTAGATGATGACTAGAAAAACACTTTACAAGCACATAAATAAGAACTCAAAATATTCATTTCACAAAAAGGTATTTACCATTTAAGATGGAGGAGATGTTGACTGATCAATGTTTCACAAACAACAAGAAGGTCACAAAAATATATTATCACAGTTGTGTTATAAATATAAAATATCACAGATTACAATAAGTATCGAGTCAGTGTTACCACAACAATTATATTGTGAGAATAATGAGCTAGAATATAATATAATTTATCACCATTCTCACACGCCTCCTCAAATTATAATTATACGACATGACACTTAATAAAAAAAAAAAAATCAGTAAAGGACATAAAACAATAATTTAGTCAATAAACAAAGTGACATCAGTCAACAATGAAAAACATAATAAAAAGTTTCAACATACATGGTAAACGAATACAAAAAGTTACATTAAATTTAACATCTCACAAAATTTATTAAATTGAGGCCTCAGGCAGCTCTTTGTGAATACATCACCCAACTGTCGCAAAGTTGGTATATATAAATATTTGAATTCTATATTTACATGGTTAAATACAAAACGGTGTTTAACATCTATACGTTTGGACCTGCATGTATTCCATTTTCCAGAATGCAAGAGTGCCAAACAGCTTTGATTATCTTTGTAAATCACTGCTTTTTTATTTATTTGAATATAAATGTGAGAAAATACGAACTGCCAACGGATCGAACTACACGAAAAGCAACGACAAAACCTACACTGATGAAAAGATTGAACGACGACTAGAAACACACATTACGAACACATAAATAAAAAGACTAAATATTCACTATTTCACGAATTTTATTCCACATAATGTTAGTGGACATGTTGATGGTACAAAGGTTGATGAGCGACGAGAAGGCATACAAAACATATAATCACAGTTGAGTTACAAACACAAATATCACAGATTAATAATAACAACAAAAACAGTGTTGCCACAACATGTGATGTGCGAGAATAATAAGTCAACGTATAATATAATTTGCTATTATTCTCACACGCCTCCTCAAATTATATTTATACGATAAAGTCAAAAATACTATTAAACAAATTTTCTAAATTTATAAAGTCATTAAAACAAAAATGACAAAGGTCAACAATAACACAACAAATTTACAACAGACAAAAAATATCAACACAAATGGTAAACATATACAAAAAGTTACATTAATTTTAACAGTTTACAAAACATATCAAATTTGGGCTTCGGGCAGCCCTTCGTGAAAACGTCCCCCAACTGTCGCGAAGTCGGTACGTACGAATACTTAAAATCTATATCTACGTGATTGCACACAAAACGGTACTTTACATCTATATGTTTGGATCTGCGAGTATTCCACTTTCCAGAGTGCAGAAGAGCCAGACAGCTCTGGTTATCTTCATAAATCACAGCTCTGTTATTAATCTGAATGCAAAAGTCACTTAACAGATACTTCAACCAGATCGACTCAGTGGTAGCATCGCATATTGCAATCAACTCACTCTCAGTGCTAGATAGTGCTACAGTTGGTTGCTTTTTGCTAGACCAGGACACCAGTGATCCATAAACAAAGACACAGTAACCGGAGACAGACCGTCTTGTGGTGATACAGTTACCCCAATCGGCATCAGAAAAAGTTTCTAAAATATTGCCGTTATTATCATTGTTCCGTCCCGTTTCTGCAGACGAATCTGTTCGTCTACAGAAACGTGTCGAACAAAATATAGGCGACTATTATTCTTAGTTCTCAGAATAATAGCTGCCTATATTCCAACTTGCTTCTCACGATCAGACACCACCAGATATGCTGACTGTAATGTGTCATCATATTTGGCGGATGTTCTGTATCACGCCACCTTTTTGGTCGGCCATGTTTAATTAAAACAATGAAAACAAAGGTGATGTCGTGTCCTCATTTGGAAGACATGATCATTCCTAAACCTACAGTCAAGTAGACAAGTTAGGGTTCACACTAGCTGTTGTGAACATTAGGTTTCATTAGTCTTAAGAAATAGTATTAAGTATAATTTCGAAGTGTTGTAATAATTAACGTGAAATATTAATAAAAGATAATATAATAAGAAATTATCTTATTTGTCGAAGTAATTTCAGATTAATGAATTACATTCGCAACAAATTGGCGCCCGAACAAAAAAAAACCTTCGGAAGTAAAATTTTTTACTAATGTTGAAAATTTCGTAAAATATTTTTCAAAACGTGTGAAAAATAAAAAATTTTTTTTTTGAAGCTCGTAATTAATTGATTAAATTCTTAATAGAGCTAATAATTTTCATGTAATTTATAAAAAAAAATCGTGGCTAAAATAATTCGAATAATTAGAGAAAAATTAAACAAACGTATACGAAATCAAATCTTTATTGCAGAAGACTGCAAACATTTAATAAAGAGGAGTAAAAATAAAAAACTTAAAAATAAATTAATAACAAAAAACAAATCTAAAAATAAACTTAAAAATAAAACAAAAATCCGGCACTGGTTCCTGCAATCAAAAAGAAACAAAGTCAGCTCAACCAGTACCCAGATCAACGACGTAGAAAGCAGAAAATCACTCACCAACGGAGTCAACCAGAAAGAAGTCGATAGTAATCTAGAGAACGCTACAACTAATTATCCGTCATCCAACTGTAAGCAAATTATAAATTTATCTTCCATTAATTCGGAATATTTTGAAACCGTTATCGATATCGTAAATAATATTGTAAAATGTAAAATATCCCAACCCTCGCGAATGTCTGAAAAAAGTGAAAGTACGAGTGCATCACTCCCGGATATTTTAGATTCAAAAGCCGAAGAAAATATTTTGGAATCTGAAAATTACCCTAAAAATTTGTATGAGAATTTTTCTGAAGAAGGAAATTACCCACTCCTTAATAATCATTGGGGAAGCCGTGTGTCCACATTGTTCCTTTATCGTGTGCTAAAAGCTGCTAAAGTAAAAAGGATAGAAGGCAGAACACGTATTGAACTTCAGAAAAAATTATATAAAGGTAGACATCCCAAACATTGGTTGTTACATATACTATATTCTAACCCCAACACTGAAAAATTTGAAAGAGCAAGTGATTTTAACAAATTAATCGAGGAAAGTAAAAGTTATCGTAGAGTAACAAGAAGTATAAAAAATAAAGACCCCAACGAAGCAGAAGAAATTTTCTCCGATACAGAGGAAGAAGATTTAGAAACAAAAGGAAAGAAATTAGAGTTAGAGAAAAAGAAAAAAGAAGAGACAGAAAAAAGGTTAGCAAGAAGAAGCCTTAGCTCAAGTTTTGAAAAACTTTTATCTAAAGTGTCACACCACGTGTCACCTAAAAAATTAATTTCGGTTACATCTGATTTCTCTCTCCCTAACGACGAAGACGAAATCTTCCTCGGAGAGCAATCAATATTGAATCAAACTTTTGTCGATAGACCCTCACAGTCTAGTGCTGATTTATCGACACTAGTCCCTCAAGGACAGGGAAAGTCCTCACAGACCGAAATTCAACATTCAATCCAAATTCATGTAAAAAGTCCAGAAAATTTGGAAAAACCAAAAAGTAAAATTCCGACAACAGCTGAAGAAGATTCTTTCGATCCTATAAATTTATTACCACCGGAAATACGTGTGGAATTTCTTGATCAAAAAGACCACACGTACGTTAACGTAATAAACATTGAAAATAAAAATAATCCTTTTCTAAAATCTGAAAATAATAAAATGAACTCAGAAGAAATAGCTGAAAATAATGCACGCTTGCTTTTGCAACAACAACAACAAGCAAGATATGCAGCAGCAAATGAGGCTTATGCACAACATAACCTAGCAATGAACAACTTTTGGAAAAGGTCAGAAAGATGGACCCCAAGCCATTTTTCAAATGGCCCTGATGAGGATATTCTAGAATTTCTCTTTGAATACGAAACCCAAGCAAAAACATTTGAGGCAACGGAATACGAAATGATCCGAAATTTAAATATAGCCCTCCGTAGTACAGCTTTAGAATTATTTGCAGCAGAAAACGAAATTACCCCAGAAACTTCTTGGTCCGATGTTAAGAAAATTTTAACGCGCATCTTTAAAAAGGATAAAGACACAGTAAAAAAACGTATCAAATCATTAAAATTTGATGACACGTATTTCAGTACAAATGTACCAAAATTCTTTCGACTCTATAAACAACTTGATGCAACAATAAGTGAGAAGAAAATTTGTGACCTCTTACTCCCAAGACTAACAGGAGAAATGAGGAAATTCTTTGCATCTAAAAATCTCCAAACCCAGAGAAGGAAATCCTTATGGAACATCACCTACCATTAGTTTGGACGAAGTATCAGTTTATGGAACTAGATTTTGGGCTACGTCAATCATTCAAATTTCCGAATATTTCAATTGCGTACAACAATAAATGGCATGACAACGTACCGTACATATCGCCAATAACTCCGATTCATAAATTTGAAGAGAGACTGAAAACGGCAGAACTAAAAATTCCTGATTTAGGATATCAAGATACTATAAACACCGTACACCTACTATTATTAGGCTGGTGCGGCTTATTAACTTTTGCAGTAGCCATATTGATTTACGTCAACCTCAAAGTAAACTGTGTTGCTATCAATGCGCACAATCAGATAAACGATTTGGCATTGGGAGCAATACACCGTTAATGGTCCATAATTTTAAGTTCTTTTTTGTAATAAAATATAATAAGTTATCATTAAAAAGCATAATAAATTTGATTATGCCAAAATTTTATCAATTAAGTCAATTTGCAGTAATAAATTTCTATGCTCAAATGCTAAATTTTATATTTTAGGCGATGATCAATTCCGCAACGTAAAATTAAGAAATGATTGTAAAAAAAAATTAACATTGTTATAATTAAAAATAAGAACGTATTAAGTATTGGAAATCTAAAACTTTCAGGAACGCAAAATTTAACGAAGCAGGAGCTTCGGGCTTTCTTTCGCCCGGGGACCTTTGTTCCGTCCCGTTTCTGCAGACGAATCTGTTCGTCTACAGAAACGTGTCGAACAAAATATAGGCGACTATTATTCTTAGTTCTCAGAATAATAGCTGCCTATATTCCAACTTGCTTCTCACGATCAGACACCACCAGATATGCTGACTGTAATGTGTCATCATATTTGGCGGATGTTCTGTATCACGCCACCTTTTTGGTCGGCCATGTTTAATTAAAACAATGAAAACGAAGGTGATGTCGTGTCCTCATTTGGAAGACATGATCATTCCTAAACCTACAGTCAAGTAGACAAGTTAGGGTTCACACTAGCTGTTGTGAACATTAGGTTTCATTAGTCTTAAGAAATAGTATTAAGTATAATTTCGAAGTGTTGTAATAATTAACGTGAAATATTAATAAAAGATAATATAATAAGAAATTATCTTATTTGTCGAAGTAATTTCAGATTAATGAATTACATTCGCAACAATCATGTTCATTAGAAAATATTAATTTTTTATCTTTTGTGGTAACTAAATATTTAAGTACTCTCAATAAGTATTTATAATGTTCGTCAGTGGCATAACTGGAGAATTGGCTAAAATACGATATTGCAAAGCAAATATCGGGCCGTGATCCTAGCATCAGATACATTAGGCATCCCACGAGCTGTTGATAGTTGTTGTTGAGTACGCTATCACACGCATTGAGATCCCTGTCCAATTGGAGTTTGGGGTCAATGGGTGTGTAGGTCGGTGCGCAGTTATCAACGCCAAAACGCCTAGCAACAGACTCAATGAGACCCCTCTGCTCAATTTCCAGTACGCCATCTTCACGATTATGATTGATATTCAAACCTAAATATTTCTTGACCTTTCCCAGATCCTTACACTTAAACCTTTTATTTATTTCATTTTTAAAAAATGTGATTTGTGTTTTGTTATTTGAGCTAATCAGGACATCGTCAACATATGTGAGTAAAAAGACTACAGTCCCATCACTTTTATTTTTATATATATATAAGCAGTCATCCGCCGTACTCTGCACAAAGCCAAGAGCAACAAGGAACTCGTTGAACAACTTGTTCCATACCTTGGGCAACTGCTTTAGACCATAGATAGACCTATTCAACTTCAAAACATTATTATGTCTATCAATTTTAGTTTCTATCCCTTCGGGTATCTCAAGATACACATCTTCCGAAAGAATTCCATTCAGGAAGGCACTACATATATCAATTTGTTCTATGTGAAATTTTAATTTATTGCTAACAGCCAAGAGGGTCCTGACAGTCGAAAGTTTCGCCACCGGCGCATACACTTCATTAAAATTGAAGCCCTTCTTCTGTTGGCATCCTCTGGCAACTAATCTAGCCTTATATAACACATCATTATTAATATCATATTTTTTATTAAAAATCCACCGACACGTGATGGTGGGGGCTTCCTTTGGACGTTTGGTCACCCGCCAAGTCTGATTGGAATTCAGGGCACTTATTTCCGAAGAAATAGCATCCTTCCACATCAGACTGTCCGGTGCAGCATTCGCCTCCTCAAACGTCAAAGGGACGCCATCCTCAGCAAGATATACATTGCTCGCTACTTCATCACGTTCAGTCGTTTCCTGTGGAAGGCAGTCTAAATTCAAGTCACCATCAACTTCAATATTTTCTAAGTTTGACTCCGTGACTTCTGTGAAAATATCATCATCTTTAGTATATTTATTTATATTATTATTATCTATTTTATTTTCGAAGAACTCAACATCTCGCGACAGACGTATCTCCCTAGCATCTATATCCAACAATCTATAACCACATGGAGAATATCCCACCATTATCAACTTTTCACTTTTATTTTTAAACTTATTAGAGTCATGTTTGAATGACAACATATATGCGTTGCATTCAAACGTTTTTAATTTCCTATAATCAAATTGTTCATTACACCACCTTTCATAGGGAACAAAATCCTTGTTTGTGGGGCATCTGTTCACGATATAGGCGGAGCACAATATGGCTTCCGACCAAAATATCTTACCAAGACCACTCTCGAATAACAGCGTCCTTGCCCTTTCACATAGCGTCCTGTTCATCCTTTCAGCTTTTCCATTTTGCTGTGGACAGCCACCAACCGTAGGTTCAACCACAATTCCTTTCTCAGTACAATATGACTGGAAGGTAGTGTTCAAGTATTCTGTGCCGCGATCACAACGAAGTCTCTTTACATTATAGCCAAATTTATTCGAGACCATCTCGTGATATTCTTTAAATTTTGAAAAGGCTTCCGTCTTACTTGTCAACAGGTACACACAACAAAAATTCGAATAGTCATCTATAAATGTCATAAAGTATTTCGCTCCTTTATATGCAGGAGGATTTATAGGACCACAGAGATCAGTATGTACCAATTCCAGAGGCTTACTAGTTTTTTGTTCATGCCTCAAGAACGGTTTTCGGCTCTGTTTTCCCATCACACAGGGCTCACACAGCAATCTGCGGTTGGAGTCAATGTTCGGTATTAAACCTCTGTTTGACAACAACTTAACATCGTTCACGTTCAGATGAGCAAGTCGCCTATGCCACACAGTCAGTGGGCTCGACTCATCCTCCAATGTCAGATTACACGATTGACCAGTCATTTTTAAAAAATCAATTGTGTAAAGATCTGAATTTACGCTAACACCAGTGGTCACTATTTTTCCACTGCAGTGTTGGATGACATCGACAGATTCCTCTTTAAACAGGGTATCAAAACCCGACTTGCTCATTCGTTTCACCGACAGCAGATTCTGCGGCAGCTCCCGAGCATATCTAACATTTTTCAATTCAATTACTATTCCATTTAATAATTTTAATTTTACTGTACCAACAGATGTAACGGACAGAGAAACTCCTTTCTTCGCAACACAGATACTATGTGGTTTAATCAAATCAATGTAGTCACTGAATAGGCTTATATCGTTAATTATGTGAATTGTGCATCCACTGTCTACTACGAATGTGGTTCGAGGCATCAAATTTACATCTCCCTTTGCATTACAGAACTCATCAATTTTGTTATTATTATTATTACTATTATTTACTGTGAAACTATAACCCACATTTGAGCAATCGTCATTACCATTAAAATTTTCATTGCACATCTGTGCAGAACTTCTATTATTACTATTATTATTGGAAACATGGTCATTAGAACGATTTCCGTTATTATTATTACTATTACAAGCGTCATTATTATTATTATTTCGATTTTTAGCATAGCAATTTCGTGCTATATGTCCAATCTTATTACAAAAATGACATTTAATATTTGAATGTCCATTGTCAGCACCAGAACTACGACCATTTCCATTAAAACTATTATTATTATTGCTTTGTGAGTTAAAAGTGTGATTATTATTACTGTTTCGACCTTCATTATTGGAAGATGAGTTATAAAAATTATTATTATTATGATTATTATTTCTGCCTCGATTGAAACCACGATTATTATTTCGATTTTGGGACCTACCACGATTAAAACGATTACTATTATTATTATTATTACCTGAATTTCGTCCGATACTGTAATGATTACCGAAAAACACATTCTCCTCACCAGTGACAGCCACTGATGAAGGTTTTTGGGATGCAGAAATCAGAGAGTTACCTCTCACTGTCGACTTACTATCAGATGATAGCTCACGCTGGAAGTTGTTTAGCTTCATAAACACAGCATCCCAGGTGACGACTTCTGCATCCTCTATCACCACTTTGATCGGACGAAACTCTGCAGGCAGCGATCGCAGCAATACCAATACAAATTGTCTAGTGGTTGTCAGGTCTCCCAATTCGGTTAATCGTCTACAACGGGCACGATAATCAAGCAGATACTTCTGCAAATCAGAACCAGAAACATACCGTTTTGTGTACAATTCACCTCGTAAATCCATGAGTGTTTGGTCATTTCCGTTGTCAATCAGGTTCGTAAGCACGTTGAACATCTCCTTCGCAGTAGTGTACGTCTGAAGCATCTCCAAATATTCATCTGTCACGTTGTTGGCTATCAGGAACATCGCTTTAGCATTCTCCTTGGACCAGGCATCTCCCCTATTACGAACAGTAGGCAAAGAATCAACAATTATATTACTTAGTGACTCCTTTGCCAGCAGTAGCTCCATTCTAAACTTCCACGTTCGACCATTCTGCCCATTGAACGGCTCGATCGTATTCTTCTTTCTCGCGTCCATCTCGTTTACAGGTTACGACGATCAGTTGCACCGCAAAACAGCAATTTCAGCAACCACCAGATACGCCGACCAACGATTCAACACGAACGAGATCACAGGAACATCGAGAAGCGAACATATCAAACAATGAAAAATGAATTAAGAAGCATGGTACTACTTGGGAGTGGCGAGCAGAATTCGACAGCACAACTTTGAAGACTCAGAACAATGGCAACCACGTTGACATCCAGGTAACTGGGCCCATAACCTGTGAGAAAATACGAACTGCCAACGGATCGAACTACACGAAAAGCAACGACAAAACCTACACTGATGAAAAGATTGAACGACGACTAGAAACACACATTACGAACACATAAATAAAAAGACTAAATATTCACTATTTCACGAATTTTATTCCACATAATGTTAGCGGACATGTTGATGGTACAAAGGTTGATGAGCGACGAGAAGGCATACAAAACATATAATCACAGTTGAGTTACAAACACAAATATCACAGATTAATAATAACAACAAAAACAGTGTTGCCACAACATGTGATGTGCGAGAATAATAAGTCAACGTATAATATAATTTGCTATTATTCTCACAATAAAAGTCATTTAGTTAGTATTTAAACCAAATTGATTTGGTAGTGGCTCCACATATGGCGATTAGCTCACTCTCAGTACTCAACAACGCTACAGTTGGCTGCTTTTTGCTGGACCAGGACACAAGTGAACCATAAACAAAGATACAATAGCCTGAAATAGATCTCCTAGTGGTTATACAGTTGCCCCAATCAGCATCGGAATATGTTTCTAATATGTTTTTATTTATATGTTTGTTTGTGTATGTTAGTTTTTTATTCTTTGTGGTTACTAAATACTTGAAACCCTAAGTAAATATTTATAGTGTTCAATGGTGGCACAGCTGGAGAACTGACTAAAATATGATATTGCAAAGCAAATATCAGGCTGTGATCCTAGCATTAAATATATAAGACATCCTACAAGCTGTTGATAATCATTATTTAGTACCTTATCACAAGCATTCAGATCCCTCTCCAATTGGAGTTTCGGATCAATGGGTGTCTATGTAGGTGCAAAATTTTCAACACCAAAATGTTTTGCAACAGCTTCAATAAGTGTCTGTTGTTCAATCTCCAATATGCCATCGTCACAATTGTGATTAATAGTTAGTCCCAAGTACTTACTAACTTTACCTAAATCTTTACATTTAAAACGTTTATTTATTTGTTGTTTAAAATATGTTATTGAATTTTCATTGTTCAAGCTAATTATGACGTCATCAACGTATGTGAGCAAATGTATAATAGAGTTTTTATTTTTAAGTATATATAAGCAGTTGTCAGCCCTACTCTGTACAAAGCCAAGAGACAAAAGGAATTCATTGAACAATTTGTTCCAAACCTTGGGTGACTGCTTCAATCCGTAGATTGACCTATTTAATTTCAAGACATTATTACGTCTATCAACTCGTGTTTCTATGCCTTCAATTATCTCAAGATACACGTCCTCAGACAAGATTCCATTCCAAAAGCCACTACATATATCAATTTGTTCCATATAAAATTTAAGTTTATTACTAATTGCTAACAGAGTTCTGACAGTTGAAAATTTTGCCACCGGCGCATAAACTTCATTAAAATTGAAGCCTTTCTTCTGTTGACATCCTCTGGCAACTAATCTAGCCTTATATAAGACCTTTCCTTCTGCATCATATTTTTTATTGAACAGCCAACGACACGTGATGGTAGGGGCGCCCTTTGGGCATTTGGTCACCTTCCAAGTTTGATTGGAATTCAGAGCACCTATCTCATTCAAAAAAGCCTCCTTCCATATCACACTATCAGGTGCAACACTCGCCTCCTCAAACGTCAAAGGGATGCCATTCTCAGCAACACATATATAATTTGCGATACCATCACTGTCAGGGGCCACATCTGGTAGACAATCCAGATTGAGGTCTACATCTACTTCTATATTTTCTAAATTTAATTCTATGACTTCCTTAAATGTATCATCATTTCTTGTGTATTTATTATTTCCTAACTTATTTTCAAAAAACTCAACGTCATGTGACAGACGTATCTCTTTTGTGTTAACATCAAACAACTTATATCCACATGGAGAACAACCTACCATTTCCAATTTTTCACTTTTTAATTTAAATTTATGAGAATTGTATTTGAATGACAACATAAATGCGTCACATCCAAAGGCCCTTAATTTTGAGTAATCATATTTTTCATTATACCACCTCTCAAAAGGCACAAAGTCCTTATTAGTGGGACACTTATTTACTATATATGCAGAGCACAATATGGCTTCTGTCCAATAAATTTTATCGAGGCTACTCTCGAATAACATAGTCCTAGCTCTCTCACGAAGTGTCCTGTTCATCCTTTCACCCTTCCCATTTTGCTGGGGATAGCCACCAACTGTAGGTTCAAAGACAATTCCTTTTTCAGTACAATATGACTGAAAAGCAGTACTTGTGTATTCAGTCCCACAATCACACCTTAGACGTTTTACATTATATCCAAATTTGTTTGCGACTATTTCATGATATTCTTTAAATTTCGCTAGTACTTCCGTTATACTTGTCAGAAGGTACATGCAATGAAAATTCGAGTAATCGTCAATGAAAGTCATAAAATATTTTTTTCCCTTATAAGATGAGGGATTAATAGGTCCACAAAGGTCAGTGTGTACCAGCTCAAGTGGTTTATTAGTTTTTCTATCGTGTCTAACAAAAGGTTTTCTCCTTTGTTTTCCCATAACACAAGGCTCACACAGCAATTTGCGATTTGTGTCAATTTTTGGTATCAGGCCCCTACTTGATAATAATCTAACATCATTAGTATTAAGATGAGCAAGACATCTATGCCACACAGTTAGTAGACTTGAGTCATCCTCCAACATCAGATTGCACGACTGATTTGGAATTTAAAAAAAATCAATCATGTACAAATCTGAGTTTACATTAACACCAGTAGTCACAATTTTACCATTGCAGCATTCGATGATCTCAATAGATTCTTCTCTAAACAGAGTATCAAATCCAGACTTGCTCATCCGTTTCACTGACAGCAAATTCTGTGGGAGCTCTTGTGCATACCTTACATTTTTTAGTTTGATAACAGTTCCTTCCAAAATTTTGACTTTTACTGTACCAACTGACATGACAGACAGCAAAACACCCTTCCTTGCAAAACATATACTGTGTGGTTTAATTAAATTAATATATTCACTAAATAGGTGAATCGTGCAGCCACTGTCAACAACAAAAATAGTTCGAGGAACAGATTTTTCTTCTTCATTATTATCAGCAACTAATACTGAATCATCAGATTTAACAATATCATTCATAACTGTGAAACTATAGTCCACTTTAGAGCAATAGTCATTAATGTCATTGCACATTTGTGCTGAATTCCTATTATTATTATTATTACTTTGATTATTTCGATTATTTTGATCATTAGATCGATTATAATTATTATTATTATTGTTATTATTATTATTATTATTATTACTGTTATAATTATTATTACCATTTTTGACATGGCAGTTACGAGCTATATGCCCTAATTTATTGCAGTAATGACACTTTAAATTTGACTGATTATAATTATTATTAAAATTTTGATTCGGTACTGCCATTACTACTGTTACCATTATTTTATTAAAAGTACCTAAATCGTGATTATTATTATTAAAATTTTGACATTCGTTATTAGAAGACAAATTTGACTGACTATTATTATAACTATTTCCTCTTCCTCGATTAAACACACGATTATTGTTACGACCATGAAAACAATCACGATTAAAATAATTATTATTATTAGAATTTTGTGTGATAGAGTTATAGTTTCCAAAGAAGGCATTCTCTTCACCAGTAAGAGATACTGATGAAGGTTTTTGAGATACAGAAATAGGAGTATTACCTCTTACTGTTATTTTACTATCCAATGATAGTTCACGCTGGAAGTTGATCAGTTTCAAGAACACACAGTCCGATCAGCTTCAAGAACACACAGTCCCAGGTGATGACTTCTGCATCTTCCACAACTACTTTTATCGGACAAAACTCAGCAGGTAGCAATTGCAGCAACACCAAAATGAACTGCTTCGTAGTAATCAAATCATCGAGTTCAATCAGTCGTCGACATCAAGCATGAGAATCAAGCAAATATTTCTGCAAATTAGCACCAAAAATATACAATTCTCCACGCAAATCCATCAGTGTCTGGTCATTTCCATTGTCAATGAGATTCGTAAGTGCCTGGAACATTTCCTTTGCCGTGGTATATGTCTGGATAACCTCCAGATATTTGTCAGTAACATTATTAGTGATCAGGAACATCGCTTTGGCATTTTCTTTAGACCATGTATTGCCCCTATTTTGAACAGTTAGCAATGTATCAGTTAATAAATTATCCAAAGAATCCTTGGCCAGTAACAGCTCCATTTTAAACTTCCATGTTCTTCTATTACACCCATTGAATAGTTCGATACAGTTCACCTTCTTGACATCCATTTCGATGAAAGGAACAGACGATCAGTTGCACAGCAAACAGCTAATTTCAGCAACACTCAGATACGTCGATCAACGAAGTAAGATAATCAAAATCACAGGAATGACGTGAGGCGAACATATTAAACAGCAAAAAATAAATTAACAAACATGGTATCTACTTGAATGAAGCGATCAGGATTCGACAGCACAACATTGCTGAATTATAACAATAGCGGCCACATTGACCACCAGGTATCTGGGCCCATAACCTGTGAAAAATTTCAAAATTTCAACGGACCAAATGATGATAAATATTGACGACTGATTTTAAATAAACGACGACATTAGATGATGACTAGAAAAACACTTTACAAACACATAAATAAGAACTCAAAATATTCATTTCACAAAAATGTATTTACCATTTAAGATGGAGAAGATGTTGACTGATCAACATTTCACAAACGACAAGAAGGTCACAGAATATATTATCATAGTTGTGTTACAAATATAAAATATCACAGATTATGTGAGAATAGTATCTACGTACGAGTATTACGTAAAGTAAATAAGAAAGAATATATAAGCAAGATTGAGAACTCTTAGATATATAATACAGGTGTAGAACCTATTGATAGTTATCGATATACATTCACATACATATCTGTGAAGAAATAGGAATTATCAATTGGTCGAACTAGACAAAAATGACGACGAAAGACTTCAGTTGAACAATGACATCGAAAGAAGATCAAACACACATATTACAAACACATAAATAATACACCAAATATTCACTTTCACAAACTTTTATTTTCACACAAGATGGTGAAGATGTTAATTCATCAACATTTGATGAGCGACAAAAGGCACACAAAATATATTATCAAGGTTGGGTTTCAAACATAAAATCACAGATTACAAATAATACTAAAAACAGTGTTACCACAACAAATGATATGTGAGAATAATAAGCTAAAGTATAATATAATTTGCTATCATTCTCACACGCCTCCTCAAATTATAATTATACGAATTGTCAATATAAAACAAATTACTAAATTAACGACATAAAATAATAGATTGGTCATTACACAAAAATGACAAAAGTCAACAACAACAAAAAATTACAACGTAAAAAAATATTAACATATATGGTAAACGTATACAAAAAGTTACAACAATTTTAACATCTCACAAAACATGACAAATTTAGGCCTCGGGCAGCCCTTCGTGAAAACGTCACCCAACTGTCGCAAAGTTGGTACGTACAAATATTTAAAGTTTGAATTTACATGATCAAATATAAAACGGTATTTTACGTCTACGTGCTTAGATCTGCGAGTATTCCATTTACCTGAATGCAGGAGCGCCAGACAACTCTGATTATCCTCATAAATCGTGGCCTTGTCTTTAACTTGAATGCAAAAATCAGTTGACAAATATTTAAACCAAATAGATTCAGTAGTGGCGTCGCATATGGCGATAAGCTCACTCTCAGTGCTAGATAACGCTACAGTTGGCTGCTTTTTGCTGGACCAGGACACCAGCGAGCCATAGACAAAGACACAATATCCAGAGATTGACCGTCTTGTAGTCACACAATTACCCCAATTGGCATCAGAATATGTTTCTAGAATATTATTATTATTAGTGTGTTCATTTGTGAATGTTAAATTCTTATCTTTTGTGGTTACTAAATATTTAAGAACTCGTAGTAAATACTTAAAATGTTCATCAGTAGCATGACTGGAAAATTGGCTAAAATACGATATTGCAAAGCAAATATCAGGCCGTGACCCTAGCATTAGGTACATCAGACATCCAACAAGCTGCTGGTAGTCGTTATTCAACACACTATCACACGCATTGAGATCCCTGTCCAATTGGAGTTTGGGGTCAATAGGTGTGTAGGTAGGTGCCAAATTTTCAACACCAAAACGCCTAGAAAAAGTCTCAATGAGACCTCTCTGCTCAATTTCCAGAACACCTTCGTCACGATTATGATTAATGTTTAATCCTAGGTACTTATTAATTTTTCCCAGATCTTTACATTTAAATCTTTTATTAATTTCTTTTTTAAAATATGTAATTAGTGTTTGATTATTAGAGCTTATTATGACATCATCAACGTATGTGAGTAAATATACTATAGAATTATTATTTTTGTCTGTGAATATATATAAACAGTCATCAGCTTTACTTTGTACGAAACCAAGAGAAACAAGGAATTTGTTGAACAATCTGTTCCACACCTTAGGCGACTGCTTCAGACCATAAATCGACCTATTTAATTTTAATACATTATTGTGTTTATTTATTTGTGTTTCTATACCTTCTGGTATCTCAAGATATACATCTTCCGACAGAATACTATTCAGAAAAGCACTACAAATGTCTATTTGTTCAATATAAAATTTTACTTTGTTGCTAACTGCCAACAGTGTCCTAACAGTCGAAAGTTTCACCACCGGCACATAAACTTCATCAAAGTTATATCCTTTCTTCTGCTGACACCATCTGGCAACTAGTCTGGCCTTATACAGAACTTTATTATTATTATCATATTTTTTATTGAATATCCAGTGACATGTGATGGTGGGGGCGCCCTTTGGACGTTTGGTCACCTGCCAAGTCTGATTGGAATCCAGAGCTTTAATTTCATCTGAAATAGCTTCTTTCCATATCACACAGTCAGGTGCAGCTATTGCCTCCTCAAACGTCAAAGGGATGCCATCCTCAGCAACATATATATAATTTGCAATGCCATCACGTTCGGTCGCTCCCTGTGGCAAACAATCCAAATTTAGATCCTCATCTACTTCTATATTTTCCAAGTTGAATTCTGTGACTTTCTTAAAAATATCATCATCCTTTGTGTATTTATTATTATTATTTCCTATTTTATTTTCAAAAAACTCAACATCTCGTGACAAACGTACTTCTTTTGTATTTGTGTCTAACAATCTATATCCAAAGGGTGAGTACCCTACCATAACCAATTTCTCACTTTTATTTTTAAATTTATTAGAATCGTGTTTGAATGACAACATATATGCGTCGCATCTAAATATTTTTAATTTTGTGTAAACATATTTTTCATCAAACCACCTCTCAAAGGGGACAAAGTCTTTATTTGTAGGACATCTATTCACTATATAGACAGAGCATAATATGGCTTCTGACCAATAGATCTTGTCAAGACAACTCTCGAATAACATTGTTCTTGCCCTCTCACAGTGTCCTGTACATCCTCTCAGCCTTCCCATTCTGCTGGGGACAGCCACCAACTGTAGGTTCAAAAATTATTCCCTTCTCAGCATAATATGACTGGAAGGTTGTATTTGTGTATTCTGTGCCACGATCACAGCAGAGTCTTTTTACATTATATCCAAATTTATTTGAGACCATTTTGTGATATTCCCTAAATTTCGTGAACACTTCCGTTTTACTCGTCAGTAAGTACACACAACAAAAATTGGAATAATCATCTATAAATGTCATAAAATATTTCGCGCCTTTATATGAAGGACGATTTATCTCGACCACAGAGATCAGTATGCACCAATTCCAGAGGCTTTTTAGTTTTTCTTTCATGCCTCAGGAATGGTTTTCGTCTCTGTTTCCCCATAACACAGGGTTTGCACAACAATCTGCAGTTGGAGTCAACGTTCGGTATTAAACCTCTGTTTGACAACAACTTAACATCATTAACATTCAAATGAGCAAGACGCCTATGCCACACAGTCAGCAGGCTTAATTCATCCTCTGTCAGATTGCACGATTGACTTGACATTTTCAAAAAATCAATCGTGTACAAATCTGAGACCACGCTAACCCCAGTGGTTACAATTTTTCCACTGCAGCGTTGGATGACCTCAACTGATTCCTCTCTGAACAGAGTATCAAAACCCAACCTGCTCATTTGTTTTACCAAAAGCAGATTTTGTGGCAGCTCCCGAGCATAACTTACATTCTTCAATTCAATTACAATTCCATTTAAAAGTTTTAATTTCACCGTACCCACAGACGTGACGGAAAGCGAGACTCCCTTTTTCGCAACACAAATATTATGAGGGTTAATTAATTCAATGTACTCACTGAACAGGTTAATATCATTTATAATATGAATTGTGCATCCACTATCGACAACAAATGTGGTTCGAGGGATTAAACTATCATCTTTATTACTCTCAAAATCATCAATTTTATTACTATTACTACCATTAATCGTGAAACTAAAGCCCATTTCAGAGCATTCATTATTAACATTATTATTACCATTGCACATCTGTGCAGAATTCCTACTAGAATTACTATTACGATCATCAGATCTACTAAAATTATAATTATTGTGATTGTGATTGTGACTGTGATTTTCGTAGTTATTATTATTCCTATTCTTAACAAAATAATTACGAGCTATATGCCCAATTTTGTTGCAGAAATGACATTTGATCTTAGACTGACCACTATCATTACTACAATTACGACCATTATTATTATTTTGTGAACCTAAATTGTGATTATTATTACTAAAATTTCGACCTTCAATATCAGAAGACGAATTGTGAAAATTATTACTATTATTACTGTGAGATCTTCCACGACTAAAACCACGATTATTGTTTAGATTTTGCAACCGGCCACGATTGAAACGATTATTAAAATTACCAGAATTACGACCGACATTGTTATGGTTACCAAAGAACAGATTCTCTTCACCAGCAACAGGTACTGATGAAGGTTTTAGTGACAGGATTCAGAGAATTACCTCTAATAGAATCTATCGATAGTTATCGATATAACTATCGATATACATTCACATACATATCGATACAAGACATCGAACACCTCAAGAATCTACTACACCATATTTTATATTACGTACGTTACAGTTTGTCCATTGTACTCACACAATAAACATACATAGTTCCTCGTGTACATATTTATTCTTACAGATTACAATATGCATCGAGTCAGGGTTGCCACAAAAATTATATTGTGAGAATAATAAGCTAGAGTATAATATAATTTGTCATCATTCTCACAGTATCTTTGCATTAGCAAGTCCTACGAATACTTTTTGATTATAACTTAAAATAATTTATAAAATTCATCTTGGTGAAATCTCGTCGTATAATTTCATCTTGTTTTTCTTATTTTGTTTAAATTTGTCCATCTTGTAATATTTCATTCGATTCTTCAGTATGGATTTGACTGTCTTTTGAAGACAAAGTATGTTATTTCACTTTGTGAATAAACCGGTATTTTGTGTTCTCATTTTTGATTATTTTGACTGAAATCATGTTAGGCTAAAGAGGTCATTTACGGTAGGAAAATTCAGTGGTTGATGATGTAGGTTTTAAAAAGGGGTAGAAAATAATGAAGAAAAGATGATGGTTAATTTTCGATCTTTTTAGATTCTTAAAAATGTAAAAAAACACGAGTTCAGAGAGAACAAACCCTGGGTCTTTCTCTTCCAGTTTTTCCCCCCACAGTGAATTTGGAATTTCTCACTATGGGATACTATTAATTTGGTATTTGAAATTTCCATTTGTCGTATTTTAATTATTTTATTTCGACAACACTTCAATTTCACCATCATTCTGTCACCAGTGAAACATTTATTTCCTCGATGTTTTCATATTCAGATAGCACATGTGTTGTATCTTGTTACATACCTTGCAAATCCACTCAAGTGATTGGTTGAAAATTTGTAGGAGTCGATAAAAACCAAGTTTTTTGTGACAGGTAAAAACCTAATTTGACATACCACAAAAATATAAAGCGCACAATTAAGTAGAATAACACATCACAATGAGCTTGCAACATAACTGGCTCATAACCTGTTAATACAAATTAGGTTGAAGATTAAACAAATTAAAGACATAAGTTTCTCACAATATGAACTTTATTCATGTCCGCCATACTCAGCTTTTCAAATTAGACAAATCGTCATTACAAAAATGTTTGGTGAAACGACCAAACGAGCTGCACATATAGACAAATTATAGCAGAAAAATAAACTAATCAAATGATAACATCTCGCAACTAGATAATACTAAACAAGTAGGTTTGTAATATGACTGAGGATGAAAACAACAGGTAGACTTATATGAGGTTTTTACAATTCAATTCTTTGATTTTTTTACCTTAAACCTCTTAAATCTGAAAATCACAAAAAGTCTGACTTATGAGGTTTTTAAAGAAAAGCGACAATTTTCATTTCTATTTCTCACCCAATTCATTTTTGATCTCGAAGAAAAAATTGTTGAGGTATTTCGAAGATCGCACGCAAAGAAAAGAATGTTTTCAGTCATCATGTATTTTATTTCACAAAAGCATACAATTGACTGATGGTTGACAAAAATCATTGTGATCATCAGAGTTGAATATTTCCATAGTTGGAAATCAGCGCTGCCAATTTGGTGGCATGAGAATATATTCATATATTTTATTTATACAGGTTTGTCAAAGTGTACACAAATAAAGTAGTGGAGTGAAGTAGTGAGGAATTGTATTTCAACAAAAATTTGAAGAAATATTGATATTTTTTGGGAAATATCAAAAAATATTGATGTTACTGGAAAAATATTGAAAAAATATCTATACATTGATATTTGAACAGGATTTGGAAAATTGTTGAAAATTGCAAACATAGAAAAAAAATTTTTTGATGGAAATCGAGACAGAACCTGAAACAAAAACAGAATTAAAAATTTTGTTAATATTGGGAAACACAATGGAAATGGAAACCAAAATAATGGAAACAGTCAGGGGTTGTAACCACAACAATAACTAGAACAATAACCACTAAAAACCTGAACAAACTGACAACACTGATTTGGGAACTAATAACCAAAATAAAAAAGTTTCACATAACCAATTAGGGATTTATTTTTGACATTACTGTATGGGTGGCACTGAACTAGTGATGGCAATAGTCAAAAATTTTTACCATTGATTAATAGATAGTATTAAATATAAAAACTATGGATAGTATCGATAGTCTTTAATGAACCAATTTTTTTCTATCAAGTTCATAAAAATGTATAAATTTTATCAATGTTTTTTTTATCAAACTCTAAAAATGATTTAATTTTGTAAAATAAGGCCAAAATTAAGGTTTTCATAAAAAACTATCAGCAGCGATAGTCCAATAGTGCTATGGCCCATCCCTAAGTTCAACTATGTGGACAGACATTCAACAGTAATCAACAAATGAAAATTCCCAAAAACAGTGAAATTGATGCTATCTTTTATTTATTTTATAGTATCTCAGTTCCTGAGGGCTAAAATTATTATTCTTGGTCTCATTTTATTCCTTATAATTTCCTTTTTAATTTGATAGGTCCTATGAAAAGCCAAATGTTTTTCAAGAGAATTACGGTGAAGTATTTAAAGAAATTTGAAGACAGCTACATACTTACCATATGGTACTTGTATCTCTTTTGTTTGTCTACACAGTTATATTTAACACCCCAAATGCCATAGTTTATCTTTCAGAGAGAATCCCCTTTCCCACAAAATTCTCATTTTATGTTTTGACCAAATGGGTGTGGCTCAAAAGTTTATGAATGATACAAGTTGGAACTAAGTTAGGTACCCAACCTCAAAAAATGTTGGGATATGATTCCCTCACTTCCTCACAAATACAATGGTGTAAATATATACCTAACCTATAAAATGATATATATGTAACAATTTAACTTTTCATATGTGGCGACACTGGTTGCCACCTCAAACTTTGACTATACAGAATTAACATGAACTGCTATTTGATTAAAAAATACGTACAAAATTTCGTTATCAATTGCCAAGACATAGGAGGAAAAAGTTAGTTGGGTTGGGTTGATAATGATTTCAAACTTGAAAAGAGTTAAACTTGACAACTGATTATTAATATATTAGAATATTAATTATTTATTATGCACCATGCGCAGTCTACTCCTTTAATTCATCCATTAAATTATAAGATATAATTCAAAACTTTATCGTTAATAAAAATTTAAATATGTTGTTCTACACTCCACCTACAATCGCTCTATTGAATTATAAGTTCATTTTATAAAAAGTAATGATTACCAATTCACTGTTCACGAATTTTATTAACAACCACCATGAGTTGCGAATTAAAACGGACAGAATATCATATCACAGACCTTTAGGTAAAACGGCCAAACGAGCTGCACATAGTAAGATAGCAGAGTTACAGATTTACAGGTTATTATTATTTAAAGGAATAAGTTCTTCACATCACAGAACAAACGCAACCAGCAATACAACTTAATATAGTTGGTAACAGTGATTTAACATAGCAGGTTTGCCACATCGAACGTGTATATCAACACCTCCCCCCAAACCTGCGATATTTTTCAAAGATTTATAAATATCACAAAAATAAAAACAAATGTGAACAAAGTGCAGACTTGACAAAAAGTATCAAGTTCAAAATATATAAAATGTATACAAAGTATGAATCGACATGCTATAAAAAATATCATGAATTTAAAATTACATATATATGAAGTAACTAATATAAAAACACAAACACAAAGGTTTAAAATTTTTGTGGTTCACAACCTGATACAACACTCCTAACAAATGGAAAGACGGTTTAAAAATGTGTTAAAATATAAATGTGTACGTGCACAACCTGTCATATGTACAAGGGCAAATGTGTCTATTACCAGACACTAAGGCATTGGGTGTTTTAGGGTTATTCCCTCAAATGCGCAGCTAAGTGACTTCAGTCGAGCAACAAGTCTCAAAACTTCAAAAATTTTGTACGACCCAATCCTTTAGTAAACACATCGGCCAACTGGTCCAGGGTTGGCACTCTTTTCATACTTATGATCTTGGCATCAACGTAGTCTGGAACAAAATAAAATTTTACGTCGAGATGTTTCTTACTAATTGATCCATTGGCAAATTTGATACAATTATCATTATCCTCAAATATGAGGCACGGAGACGAATCATTTACATACATGTCTAATAATATATTACGTATGGCAACTGTGTGAAGTACACAGTCGCAAAGAGCCACAATCTCTGCATCGGTGGTAGATAAAGTGACGAGAGATTGTTTACAGCTTCTCCATAGAATTAAATTGCCATAAACAAATGTACAATAACCACTGACTAACCTACGAGTAGTCGGACAGTTGGCCCAGTCAGCATCAACATATGAAATAATCTGTTCACAATTAGGAACACTTTGATAAACCAATTCTAAATGAACAGTGGTAACTAGGTACTTCAATACTCTGAGCAAGTGCAAATAGGCAACCTTATCAGCATTACACTGGAATTGTCCAAAGTAGGATACGGCATAACAAATATCGGGCCATGTCCCAAGTATAATGTACATCAAGCACCCAAGTAGCTCCTTGTAACAAGTGCACAACATTTCATCCTTTTCCCTATTGCCATCAATAGATAGATACAATTTCTCCTCTATCGGTGTGTAGACTGGGTTGCAATTTTTTACTTTAAATTTTTCGGCTACTTTATTTATTAATTGTTTTTGGTTTAATTCTAATATTTTACTGTGTTTATTATAACTAATTTGCAACCCCAAATACGATCTTACATTGCCCATATCATGGGTCTTGAAAGTTCACAACGAAAGACTCTAACATTGGACAAATTGACCTCTCTATTGTACCAAAGCCTCGCTGGAAATTCGCAACTATAGTTAAATGTTCGATTGTAAAGATATGCCCAGCATCTCACATGTGTATATCAACACGCTCACTAACCATTAGCGCTACTACCTTTGATAATGAATACTAACACTTTCAGGTTGTGCGAACAATCACAACTTTTATCTTTCGTTCACCCAAGAACGCTGAAACTCATTTCCACTCAAACTTTAATCTCGTAATGGAGGGAGATTGTTCATCTTCCTCAAATTTGTAATTTGTACTTTCGATCATTGCATTATAGTATCTGTGAGAATGATTGCAAATTATATTATACGTTAGCTTATTATTCTCACATATCATTTGTTGTGGTAACACTGTTTTTAGTATTATTTGTAATCTGTGATTTTATGTTTGAAACCCAACTGTGATAATATATTTTGTGTGCCTCTTGTCGCTCATCAAACGTTGATGAATTAACATCTTTACCATCTTGTGTGAAAATAAAAGTTCGTGAAAAGTGAATATTTGGTGTTTTATTTATGTGTTTGTAATATGTGTGTCTGATCTTCTTTCGATGTTATCGTTCAACTAAAGTCTTTCGTCGTCATTTTCATCTGGCTGGACCAGTTGATAATTCCTATTTCTTCACAGTATCTCTAACTAACTTGTTTCTTTCCTTGGAAGTCAACCTGACTTCATAGTAGGCAGAACTGCGATTCTCAAACAGTTAGTACAGAGTGATACTTAATCTTTCCGTTTAATTTTTCACTATAGTATCTTAAGTTCAAAGGAACTATAAGTATTTTTTTCATTAAAAAAGTTAATTTTTTTCGAAGTTTTATTTAATTCATGAGCAGTTGGCCCAGTGAATTTTTTGTTGTTTAATTTTTCAAAAAGTTTATCGAAAATTATTCAAATTTAAATTGAATTACGTTGGCGCCAAAAATATTTCAATGCCATTTTTATTCATCTTCCAAAAATACTGGATCGTCATTTTGTGGTAAGGTGAACCAAAAAAGGATTTTTGCCGTGGGATTGCAGAATACTTCGAACCTGGATCATCTGTTATAGTAAGGTGAACGCATAATCAAGTTTAAGAAAAATCAGAGATTGCTGTTACGTCGAACTCAATTGCTGTGAACTTCAAACGCTATCATCCACTGAAAATTCATCGTTAATCATCACCAAGATCTTGTCGATCAAGTTGCTGTTCATCAATTGATCTGTATGATTCCAAGACTGAGAATTTCCAAAGACGATCTAAACTTAATCCGAATATTCTCGCATGGGAAAACACCAATAACTCACGATCTTAATTGGGAAATATTCGATGGAATTCCGCAAGTAACGGGTAATGTAATTTTCGATAATTTCAAATTATATATTTCATGTACTATTGCAGAATCCGAGGGGATATATTCATTAATTTTTTGGGATATTGAGCGACATTAATAATATAAATTTTTAATTATTTTTTACCTTCATATTTCAAATCATTTAATTTTGAAAACCCCCTTTAGTTTGGTAAAAATCAAGTGAAGTTATCACAGGACGATTAAGCTTAAAATAAGTTCAAATAAAGCAGGTTACGAATGATAAAGTTTTGGAAACAAATTGGTAATTGCCCATCAAATTGTGAAGGAACTATAAAAATACGTGAAAAAGATTATAAAAAATTATTAAACATTTTTGAAAACGAAAAAATCACAAACGTAAGAATCAATTTAGTTGAATTTCCATTTTGGAAAACGTTTTCAGGAGAAATAGTTCTAGAAACTTTTTCAGTAGATGTTAGTAGAATAATTCATTATAAAAGAGGTATTGAAGTAGCCAAATTTGTAGAAATTTCAAAAAACATTTTCAGTAATCAAGTTTTGGACTCGATCGAATCTTTCAGAATTTTTCTAGAAAATTTTGAGAGAAAATCCACTTTAAAAAATATGTAAAAAGACAAAAATTAAAATATAAAAGACTCGCATCGAATACAACATCGTAATATAACACGTCGATAAACTTTAAAAAATAAATCGACACATTTTTGTTACAATCGAATAATAATCTAGTCATTTTGTAATTTTGTAATTTTATTTTATGTATTTTGTTTGGGAAATGAAAACATGTACAAAAAATATGATAATTAAAAATTTTTTATTTTCAATATTTGTTCTTGCGATATTTCATGTTTGCTCGTTTTGTTGGACTGTGGGGGGGTGTTGTTCTACACTCCACCTACACTCGCTCACTAACCGTTAGCGCTACTACCTTTGATAACAAATACTAACACTTTCAGATTGTGCGAACAAACACGACTTTTTTCTTTCGTTCACCCAAGAACGCTGAAACTCATTTCCCACTCAAACTTTAATCTCGTAATGGAGGGAGATTGTTCATCTTCCTCAAAACTGTAATTTGTACTTTCGATCATTGCATTATAATACCTCTAAATAACTTGTTTCTTTCCTTGGAAGTCAATTCACTTCAAAAAATATAATTAATTCAGTTCAACCTCAAATTTCAGCAATATGTTACTGTTTTACAAATCCTTATCATACCCGACCCAACTAACTTCATCTTAGATCTTCTAACGTCATTCTTATCACAAATAGCAGTCCATGTTAATTCTGTATAGTCAAAGAGCTCAAACCTTTTTCCATCTCTGATCGATGAAGGTTGTTCTCCATTCGTCAGTCGTTGTTACGATTTTGTGAATAAATATTTTTGGTTGACATCTTGTTTTTTATTGTGTTTGATTGAAAAGATCTCATCTCTCCTCAACAAAAAAGACTAAAATTTTCAGAAAATGTTATTTGAAACACTAAAAATGTGTTTTACAAAAACTTTAACTTTAAAAAAATGTTAATTAAAAATGTGTTTTATATATTTCAGGTTTGAAAATTCACTGCGCAATGCTATCATATAAAAGTTGTAGATTGGATGTTAATAATTATTATATAAAATAATGAAGATGTTCACAAAGTTATATCTCAGAAGAGTGTAATTGAAGATCATACATGTTAAGGACAGAGTTTGAATGTATGAAGATTTTTAAGATATTAACAAATCACATTGTCCAAAATAATAATTCATTCAGCTATTATTGAACTGTGACTTGTGCCACATAGCCTTTGACCATATACTACTAGATAGACATGCCCTGTACAATCTTGTACAATACTTCCCATTGAAGCACTGATACAAACAGAGCGTGACGTTACATTAGGGCAAGAAGTTATTTTACTCAGGTCATACTGTTGTTATTTTCAGGTTTTTGAAGTTGATTTTAGCCAAGTAGGAGTTTTTTTTTGAAAAATTGTAGGTACACAATCACTTTTTTTTTCTATTAAAAAATTCATTTTAGAAGAAAAAAAGAACTCTTTTTTACTTTTTTCTCTTAAAAAAATCCTTATGAGATTTAACATGCATTTGCCCTATTATGAAGTCATTTATGTGTGCTTCAATTTTCCATTGACATGGCGCATCTATCTAGTATATGGTCGAAGTATGTAGCACAGACATGTCTTTTATAGATAATTGTTTTCTCTCTTAGTCTGTCACATAATGTTGTTGTGTTAACATCATATTTTTATTACACTCAGCCATTTTTATTCTCAAATGTGTTTTTATTTCAAAGTCAATTTGTCTTTAATGGTGGTGTGTTAAATGAGTAATAGTGTTAAATAATTGTCATTGTTTCTGTTAGTGAGTTCATCCACTGGTATTTAAGAATGATTTAAATTTCACAATGTTTATGGGCCTAGGTTCATTTGGCTATGCTGGTAATATTTGACTGTCCAACTCTGCTCAATGGTAATGTTTTAACTTACTCATTTTTTTCTGTTTGCTGCCTCTACAGATTTTGGTTGTTGGAATGCCAAATATACCAAACATATAGGTGTTTGATATAGATTTATTGGTGATGTATTGTATTTGAAACAGTTTGAATTTAAATATGTAAATACCGAGTGTTAAGTTGGTTACCTATTCACAAAAGATCTTGCTACAGTACAATTTCAAAAATTTGTAAACCAAGTGAATCTTATATAATTTGATGAATATTTTTTGTTACCTTTCTATATGTGTACCAACACCCATTCTTGTAGTTTACAGTAACTTTATGTGATATTTCTGTGACCTGTTTTTAAACAAATTCAAATTGTAATATTGATATTTTTTAATTATTTTTCTTTTATTACCAATACCGACATGACTGTGATTTTATGTTTTTTGATGTTTGTTAATTAATCGTGTATTTTATTTTATTTTTGCCTTCCTGTGATTTGAAGAGGTGTGTTAAAATACTGACAAATCACATTGTCAAAAATAATAATTTGTTCTGCTATTATTGAACTATGACTTGTGCCATGTAGCAAAATCAAATGTCTTTTGTATATTTTTTTCTCTTAGTCAGCAGGGATACCAACCCTGTCAATAGATGTAGATCTACCTCTTTTTGAACAAAGCTTAAAAAGCTACACCTTTTTCTATGTCTTTTTAAGGAAAAATAATATGTTTCAGGAAAAAATCTATTTATTGACTAAAAATTGTTTTTTTAATCCCAAATTTTTCAAAATTTTTATCAGTTGTACTATTTTATACCTTACAATTCATACAACATAATAATCTCGGCATTAATATTTATAACTAATGAAAAAAAGTATAAATTCAAATCATCATTTTAATTTTTATTAAAATAGGTACATAATTTTCGTCATTTATAAATGAAAAATTTATTGGTATCACACTTGATAGTTAAATGATATTTCAAGTTTTGAAATTTGAATGAGAAAATATTACCAATAAATGATAATTCAACATGAAAGATGTTTGAAAAAAAATTAGCTTGTGGAAAAAAAGAGAAGGAAAAAGAAAATGGAAAAATTTTTGAAAATTACCTTAAAACCTATAAAATATGGTTTGAAGGGCAAAATATGGCGAATATGGTCTAATAAAATGGATACATTTTAATGTAATCTTCCTAAATCATTAAATCTTTGATAGCAATCATGGAAAAAAATATTTTATAACATCAAAATCCTCATCCTACCAAGTACCAATAGGTATTTAATTGCAGTTATCTTCATAAAAATGGCTTAAAAACATCTCCTAAACGGATCCCTAAAGAAAATCTTTCCAGGGGGTTCCCCCCAGACACCCCCTATTGGTTAAAGGTATCATATCACAAACTGAAAATAGGTAAAAAACAAGATCTACGTCTTTTTACATTTTTCTATCTTTTTTTTAGGGAAGTCTACGGATTTAAAAAAAATGAAAGTTGGCATTCCTGTTAGTCAGTTACATATTATTGTTGTGTTAACATCATATTTTTATTACACTCAGTCATTTTTATTCTCAAACGTGTTTTTATTTCAAAGTCAATTCATCATTAATGGTGGTGCATTAATTGAGTAATAGAGTGTTAAATAATCATCATTGTTTCTGTTACTGAGTTCATCTACTGGTCTTCAAGAATGACTTAAACTTCACAGAGATAAACAAATGAGTGGTGAAACAGGTAATAGTGTAGCTGGAAGTATAAATGTGAAAAAGATATAATATAATATGTAATGTCGAGTGTTGGCAGGAGTGTGAGGGAAAGAAGATTGATTGTCCTAACAATATTTTCTCAAAAACATCGATATTTTTTCAATATTATCCAAAAATTACCGATATTTTTTAAACTTTTTTTTCCCGAATCAAAAATTATTCTATTAAGAAACAGAAATGATCATCATCTGGTTTCCATTACATTTCTGTTATTGGCCTTGAAACTAATTGGTTAACTGTTTCCAATTGGGTTACCACTTCAGAATTTTTGTGTTTCAATTTATTTCGGTTCCTAGTGCAAAAAAATGTTGTTTCTGTTTCCATTTATGTTTCTCAATCACTGCTAGATGGAGGTCAAAAGAAAAAACTAGGAACTGATAAAAAAAAGGAAACAATCTAAAAAATTAGATCACAGTCTCGATCACCTTGGTAGACTCATCTGTAGATCAGGATCTAAATCTCAATATTGATGGGATCTGTAGATTGCAATCTATAGCTCTGTTTGATAGGATTACACTAACTTACACCAACCTACACCGGTAGGGATATACCACAAATATTCAAGTAAAGCTTGCTTAAAGTCATGTAATTAACATTTCTACATATGTGGAATCACCCTCCTGGTGTAAGTTGGTTTAAATTGGTGTAGTCCTGTCAAACAGAGCTTATATTGTCTCAATTAATCTGTTGCTTCACACTTTGACTTAGTTTGGCTTTACGTATTAGTCAAAAGTTTACAGCAAATGTGCAGCAAAGTGATTTAAATCACGAATCACAAATAATTAAAATCAAGACCAGGAATAAAATTAAAGAGTATGATGTTTACCAAAACTGAAAAATCTTAAATTATGAATTCATTCTTTTTGATAATTTTAATAATTTCTTAAACATCCACATTCAACCCATAAAAATTACTTTAAAGAAGGCATAAAAAATATATTTCAATCTGGAGAAGACTATAGCCTGATTCACACTTGGCTAGTTCTGTAGCTACTAATGAGCTATTTGGGGTACTATTTGGTTAACAGTTAAATTCAGTTTGCTGTTTTTAGTCATTTAAGTTAACTTTAATTTGGTGTATAGTCTTCCAAGAATGTCATTGGCACTAGTTTGTGCAGATCTGGAAAGTCATGGGTGCCTGAGAAAGTAGTGAAAAATTTTTTGTCCCCAACAATTATTTTCCCATTGGAATTTTTTCTCTTCTGCACTTCCGCAATTTTTAGGCCCCTTAATTTTTGCCTTGACGTAATTGTTTTTTTTTCTTAATTTTTTTTGTCCTCTTGATGTCAAACACCACATTATACAAAGGTAATTATTTAGATAATTACTACCCATTATGAAATAAAATGAAGCTCATTTAATAAATTCCATTATTATCACTTATTATGAAGAAAAGTTGTCATGGGTGCCAGACACCCACAAGAACCCACGTGTGCACGCCTATGCTCGTTGGAATCTCACAAGACAATCCATTAAGTTGAAGTTGACTTTAAAAGGTTAAAATGGCAAGTAACTTTAACTGTTAACAGAATAGTACCTCAAATAGCTGGCTAGTAGCATGAAAAGTAGCCAAGTGTAAATCAGACTTATGACTTATCATGAGAATAAAAAGTGTGCTGCCAATGTTCCTCACCCAATAATTTAGTATAGGCCTGTAGCCAGACAGTTTTATCAGAAGTGGCTATTGAAATTGTTGGGGGCGCACTTTCACTCATAGCAGTGGCGTAGGTACCCTCCATTGACAAATAAGTGCTAAAAAAAACAAAAAATTTTTTCACTCCTTTCATTTTCTTCGAAGATGAAAAAAAACAAAAAACATGGTGCCTTTACCTTTATGCATGCAAATATGCCCAAAGAATGCCAGGACAGGCTGGAACTTGTTTGGTCTAGCCCATACGTGGCTACGAGTCTGATTTAGTACCTCTTCAATTCATTAACTTTCCATCTTTGAAAAATTGAGCTGAATAGGTCAACAATAGACTAAGTGACCTGTATGTTTTCAAAAAAAAAAAAAAAAAAAATGATGCATTAAAATAAAGCAAATGAAAAATGGAAGGAACCAAAAAGAAACATTTGCTTTTAGAATCATCATGAAAAATTAAATTTACATTTGTAAAGAAAATTTAAATTTAAAATGATAAAATTCATTCATTAATACAGCACAGCTTTGTATTGTCTCATCATAATCTCTGATATTAGTATCACTTTTTCAGTAGTATAGCTATACATTCCGAAATAATTCCATTACTTGACTGTACACCCTAGATGTATTTTTATCATGATCATACACCTATAAATCTCACGGAAAGTGAAGAAAATAATAATCACATTAGTTAAAAATCAAACAAATGAAATCATTAATATAAAATTATGAGCTCTAAGAATAATTCAGAGGATTTAAGTTGACTGCAGAGTTCTTAGGCATGTCCGACGTAATTAATGTCCCAACCGGCTTCATTTCAATCTACGAAGAAAACAAAAATCATTGAAGAAATAAAATTAAAATAAACAAAAATTCGTAAATCGAAATATGCCATACTTACTCTTTTTCGGTAAAGTTTTTCCAACTCCTCGTTGAGTTTATTCAGTATGGCATAATTAGGCGAGTTAATTTTGGCTTGCGTTTGAAGTTGCGTTATTTCTTGTTCTTCCAATTTCTTTTCTTTGGCATTTTTAACACTTTTGTTACCATACAGTCTGACTAATGAGCCCCAGGTTTTCAATTGGGGATGTAAAGCCTAAAATAAACATTGATTTGACTATATAATTTAACTGTACGTATACTTTGTTTTTTTTTTTTCATTGTTTGAATTACCATTTTATTTGTTTACCTGTAAAATTGCTTGAGCCGCTTTCTGTTTTCCATCTCTCTTGTTCCGACAACTGACAGAAACCGTATGTTTCCCAACAGTCATAGTGAATTGATTATATTTATTATGCCTCAAACTGACTGTGTAATCCGTATCAACGTCTACAGTACCGCAATTTCTAAAATGCAAAGGCACATAAAATGAAGTCAGAATAGTCAAATTCAAACCAAAATGAAAGCAACACCAATTGGAAAAAAAAAACTAACGCAGTAGCAGCTCCATCAGAAAAAGTAGATTTTCAAAAATTAGAAAATTAGTAGCCAAAAAGTTATTAATAAATCATAATTAATAATCATATTAAATTTTGTAACTGTTGACCTAAAATTACAGTTTAAAACCATTAACTCTTTTAAAATCAAACCAAAAATGGATTTTTTGAAAGAACCCTCCAGCCGATTTCACCACAATTGGTATAATGTTGCAACAAATTATAGGAAATATTTTTTTCTAATTTCGTAGTTATTGGTTCAAAATAAGCTTTTATAACCAAAATAATATCAAAAATACCTGTACCATAAGTACCACCCAGATGGTCCACACCAAAATTGATAGCATATTATAAACATACAATAGATTACAGTGAATATTTGCTTTGAATTTCGTAGCTATTGGTCTACAATTAAGCATTTTATAGCCAAAATAAAAACAGAAATAATGATACCAGAAGTAAGTCAATATTTTTGTACAGGGCATATATTTCGGCAGTGATAAATGGTACATCAATTTGTTTTTAGTTATGTAAGGAATAACTTCCTCTATAAAAGTCGGCCATGACCAATCTTCCCCATCCTACTTCAAAATAAATTATTTATTTTATGCCAAAATGTCTATGCCGTAGTTGAACATAGTCATGATTTCAACATTCTCAAATATTTTTTACAATTTCTACTACATTTTAGTAGAAAATGATGAAAGTAAAAATTATTCAAAATACAAGTACCTACACAGTGGTGATAATAATTTTCACTTACAATACACAATGCTTCTCCTAGAGGTGTTTAAGTCTTATAACACAGTTCAATGTCTATTGCCATGGTAATTTTTCAGCATCCCAGAAAACCAGGCTCTATACTTGATTTTTTTTCTTCAAATAGTTATACTAATGTATTTCAGTGATACAAATAAGGGAATATCATATGATGTCACAACCTCACAACTGAAAGTTTTATCTCACTGCATGGGTGGCTAAAACACATGAAAAGCACTGTGAATATTCAAATTTTTGGTCATAATTATCTTTAAACAAATAATAACTACTTATTTGAAATTAATGAAATTTTAGAGGAGGCTTCAACGAATACAATAAACCAGGGATCAAGATAATCTGAGGCCTTAGAAGCTGAGAGAATTTGAAAAGAACACAAAATTTTCCCTCAAATTGGTATTTTTGAGTAATATTTTTAGTTTTACTTAGGATTAATTACTGCAAGAAACTAAGTCTCTACTGATGTACTAAACACTATCAAGATGAATGAATTACCAACATTGATGACCAGAGAAAATAACTGTGAACTATAATTGACTAAAAGAATTAAAACACCATTACACGAGCTCGATTTATTAGTAGTCACATTAAATGGTGTTGACAGTACAATAGATGATGACGGACTAAATACAAAATGTACGATGTTGTATAAGAATAGAATCGCAGATAAAAAGAATGAGTCGTTAGCTCATCTGATCACAGAATGTAAACAAATGAGAATGATTTGATATAAGCTCACAATTACACTGATAACATCAAATTAAATAATTTTCTCAGCTTATAAAGGCTAAAATTTCTTGTTATTTAGCTTATTTTATTCTTTGAAACTCCCTCTATAATTTTATTTATGTCGAATAAGTAGCTATCTCTTGTTTTAAGACAATTAAGATCAAAAATTCCTATATTTCCATGCTTTCTAATGCTTTTTGTGAATATTTAGCCACTCAGTGAGATTACTGACAAGAATTGTGATGTAAACAACATTGCCTTATAAGATCTACAGATTAAAATGAATTTTTTGTCAAAATTGACATCTTCTTGTCATATTTTCAGTGGAAAATGACTCCCGTAATTTTTTTTGCCCTTTGTCATAGATGCTGATTCTCTATTTCTCATCATCTCAGAGTGATATAAAATTTTTCATTGGAAAATGATAGTTTTTGTGGGTGTGTGTACGTGTAAATACACGACACCACACAAACACCAATGCAGGTCAGTTGCGTGTATACGGAGTAGTGTGTGCGGGCCAAGCCCAGTAAACAAGTTTAGCTGCACAGACGAAATTTACAGCCGTGAGTGCAAAAACAGAGTTTGTGGGTTTCACCCCACTGGCCCCCTAGGTGGTTGACAAGTGTGTAGTACACACTCGTTTGTCAACGACCACCCGTCGCCACAGTTTTGATTACTGAAATACAATATTTAAATTTAAATAAAAATGCCGTCTTTATTTACTAGACTTTTTTTGTCTTTCATCGTGGCAATGTAAAAATTCAACCAAAGAATTCATCTCTACATTATAGTTTCTCAGCCAAAGCCTAAAAAGTTTAGCATTTTGAAGGGAAGTTATGAGTAGTCTGGTTTTTACTGTTTTTGTATGAATTTGGCAGTCTATAATAACAACATAATTTCACTTTGTTCTTTGTGGCTGGTATGAAAGTTTTAAAAAAGCTGTAACTCACCCTCCTGAAATTTTTAGGTCTAAAGTTTTAGTGTTTTGGAACAAAATCTACCAAGTAACCAAGTTCTAATTATTTGTGTAAATTTTGTTTTTCAAACATATCATCATAATTTGTCTTTCACAGAGAACAATTTTGTCATGGACATGAAAAATTTTCAAAAAACTATAACTAACATCAAGAAGGGCTCCTGTGAGAAAAATGTAACTAATTTTTTGTGCTACATATATATCAATAATTTTACCCAAAATATTTCCAAAATTACCTGAAAATTTTTTAAAGAAAATTCTGCCAAAAAATGTATTTATTCTAACAACTATCCTGCTTAATACTGAATAAATTAAGTTAGTTTAATAATATTAATATTATTAATTTATTATTATTATAGATTTATTAAAAAATAAAAATTTGTTTAAGTGGACGTATAAAAAAGGGTTATACTGATTAAATTTATGTATCAGAATTGTTCATTCCAAATTTCATAACTATCGGACAAAAATTGTAAACTATACTGGAATAACAAGAAATTGGCTTATTTAATTATACTGTAAGTAGGTATATAATTATACAAATTTGAGTTTTTAACACCAAAATTTTCCTTGCGTTATGAAACGAAAATGACACCAAGATTAAAGAAAACCTACTTAAAAAAAAACATCCGGTTAAATTATCTTGAATATGAAATTATAGCAAACCTGCGTAAACATGTTAATAACATGGAATATGGTGATGGTTCAGTTGTTCTAGCACAAAATTCAGCGACCCGCGGATCAGTTATTTTAATTTCATCGAATATCTGAAATAAACCCACACTGAATTAATATGAAAAGTGGAAAGAACTTACAAAGCTATGGAGACATTAAAGACATGCATACGTTATTGGAATCCATCAAAGCTTCCGGATTTGCAGATTTTTTCATATTTATTCCGCAAATTTCTTCGGCTTTTCCATTTAATTCCGGAATTAAAGTTTCTATGGTTAGTTTAGCAGCTTGTAATTTAGCTTCCTTCTTGCTGAGGCCAACGCCTTTGCCGAAAATCATACCATCTAGTTTAACAGTTGCCTCGTACTCAGTATCTAAAATCGAGAAAAGGAAATAGCTAGGAACAATTAACGAGAACTACGAATAGAAAATAAATAAATAAAACCAACCATTTTCTTTCAACTCATAAACTGGTTGAAGTTTTAAGGACTGCTGTAAATATTCGTGGAGAATAGCAATGTAACTTTTGCCACTGGGATTCATAATCCACTCTCTTCTTCTTACAACTTCACCTTTCCCATCTGTGATCAAAATTAAATAGAACTTTGCAGGAGTACATATTGCGGGAACAACATACATTGTACTTACCACGTTCGAAACTAATGAATGATAGTAATTTAGTCCCTGCTGGTAAACTCGGACGATTTTTAAAATTCTTATTCTGAACGACTTTCATACTAGATTTACCCTTCACATTTCTACAAATTAAATTATTTCAATAGTGAATAACTCCAGGACGAGACAAAGTAAAATTCTATCAAGACCACTGACTTATTACGTTTGATGAAAACGTTTTTATAGAGGAATAGCTTTTGACAATAATTTCGAATTTCATTAGCATCTACAGATTGATTTCGATGGTTATCGTAAACTGTCTCGACTTTCGTAACAGGAACTCTCAAATTTCCTGTATAAAAATTAATTTATTAATTCCTTCTCTTAAGAATTAGTTAAAAGAAAACGGATGGAAAGAAATACCAATAAGTCGAGTGCAATCCTCTACTCGGGATTTGGCTAACTTATTCATTGCCTGACGATACTGCAAGCAGGGTAAGGCTGACAAAGGAATTCTATGATTCTGAAAAGAAAAACAAAGAACAGAAGTACAGGTACACAAATAACATATATGTTTCATCTGAACAAATTATATTTTTCCAAATTACGTAAATATTTCCGGAACCAAGAAAATAAGGGCGCGCCAGAGTACAAACTCGAGTCGGCCGGTGAAGATAAACCGGGATTCCTGTATTGTGCATCATTTGCATCCAACCTTCAGGCAGTAAGTCAAAATGGTCACCACTAATATCTACATCAAAAATAAAAATTTGGTAATGTGGGCAAAGAAAGTTCAAGATTTGACGAGGAATTTTCGAAATATTACCATCCAGCATTGTTTTTTCGACTTCAACGAAATCACCATTCATCTTTTTCCGTTCATTCAATTTCTGAATAAAACTGCTAGTTGCCGGTTTCTTATACTCGGAAGGTAAATCTACATTGAAGGAAAAAAATATTTAAAAATTAGAGCTAATACTTCAATCAAATGAACTTTCTCAAATCTAAACGTGAAACTACACAAAGTAAGGTCTTGAATCAAATCAAATATACCGTACATCGTTTTTCTAACTGATGAACACAAAAATTCATGCAATTAACTTATGTTATTAATAATACTAAGTCATTTCTTGGCAAAGTTTCACGAGGTCGAAAAATAGGCGATAAGAAACATTTTTCTAGTAGTGCGTTCGTAGTTCCATTTTGTACCACATTCTTCAAAGTCGAAAATTCATGCGAATATACCAGTAATCGTCGAAAGCAACAAATGTTTAGGAATAAAATGGATTTAAAAGTTCAGACATAATAATGTGTAAGGAAAAATAAAACGAAGTAATGAATCAGGTAAACGAACACTGACATACGACTATTATTCACCGATCAGAAATTTAAGAGAAAACACCCAATCTGGGTACCAGAATCAACATAGGATCTTTGAGATATATCCTGAGAATAATGCTTTCTCACCAGCGTCCAAGAGTTCCTCCAATTCGGATAAGTCCAATTCGTTTGGATGATCACTTTCGGAAGAATAATCATTACACGATACGAGCGGTTCATCCTCATTTTTCTTCTCAGTTTGAATATCACCTCCATCTTTAACAATCGGTGCGGAAGAAATGGTATCATTTACGGGTTTGATACAAGCATCTGATGTTTCACCTTCATGATTCGAATAAGTTTCAGAATTTTTCATACATTCAAAAAGATTACCATCAGACTCCTAGAAAAAAAAACACAAATATTTGTAATATTAATCTTAGAAAATTCCTCAAAGAACAATTTATGAAGATTATACTCTTTTTGTTTCGTGGTTCAAAGAGCTGTATGAAAAAGTCTTAAACTTTTTGCTAATACGATGGATTTCTTCAAAATTAGTTTCCTCATTAGAATTTTCTCTTTTCAACATTTTGATATTATAATTATATAAGATTGTAAACCTCAACAAATTTCAACGATCAAATAAAAAATTTCAAATTCATCCTAGCGAAATCACTAGCTACAAAGTTTCAAATTCTTTGACACAGTCCCATTCTTTGACTACATACATACTGGACTGCTAATACTGATAAGAATAACACAGAGTCTAATGAACAACCGGTGATGTTGAATCAGACACCCGTATCCCCGTTTAAAATGTTAGTTTACTGGTTTGCTGCTTAAACTTTAAAGTCGACGTCCAGGAACACCTATTCATGATAATATGAATTATTTATGTCGGTGAATCTTGCTTATGTAAATTCTATGCTCCAATTATAAATTTTAATATACCTTAATATGGAAAAATTCGTGAGTATGTATTGTATTAATTCTTAAATAGTTGTTAAGTAGGCAGATTATTTATTTATCTTGTTAATTTTTCCTATAGGAATGTGATAACTGTGGTAAATCTGTAACCACCAGAAATGGAATAATTCGTCACATAAAGAAATGCAGGACATGTGAAAGAGATAATACAAAACAAGTGAGTTACTTCAGTATTTACATTTAATTCTAATTAATCTTTGTATCTTAATTATAATAAACCCATTATGAAATTTTTTATCTCCTTATAATTCAGTCTGCTTTTATGGAAGAGTTGCATCGTAGAATTGTTTTTATTTTTATTCTTAATGACTTATAGGTATTTAAATGTTCTTCATGTCAAAAAAAGTTTTCCAGTCGTAGCGGTCTATTTTACCATAAAAACAAAATTCATGACAGAGTTGATATTCTTGAATCTAATTGTTCGACAGTAAGTATAAGCTATAGCCCACCTTGTTTAATAAGTGTACGATTACTAATGATTTAATATTAAAATGAAGTTTTTCTCATTATAAGCTAATGAAATCAAATTTAATGCACTACTAAGGCCATTGAAGAATAACTCAATCATACTCATTAATAAAAAAAAGGTCATGGTACGTTATTCTATTCCTGGGAAATTGAAAAATGATTAGTTAATGGATCTTACCTAGCATTATCTTTGAGATTAACATTGTAAAATACATAACTATTAATCTAGTATTGCAGTTAACTGTCACTTCGAATGGAAGGCCAAAGCTTTATAGTTTCAGCCACATGAAAAAGTTAAGTTAATCACTAATAAATGTAAAAATTATTGATTAATGATGTTCTGTTTTCAACAGAAATGTAAAGATTGTGATCGAGAATTTTCGTCTTTGGCTGTATACCAGCAACATCGTATGAAATTTCACCATAATAATTCATCAGTGCTAGTAAGTGGAATAATTATTGCCATTCTATAGAGAGTTCGTTCAGTAATATGTCATACAAAAATAGTAGAATAGATTACCGAGTTGTTAAATGCCAGCTAAGAAAATAGTCTCTAGATGGTTTCTCACTCTTCATAATGAATCAAATGTGAAATTTTTTTGATAATTGCAGGCACAAAAAGGCATTCAATGTATTTATTGCCCAGCAGTATTTCCATCAAGAAAAGGACGCATAATTCATACCAAGAAACAACATTTGCAACCATATCTCAATCGGTGCACTTCTATCAATGAAAACTTAGCAGTCCACCAGCTATATGTAATTCAAATTCTTTTTTTTTTTTTTGTCATTAGGGGCCAACAGAGCAAAATTGTTACCAGAAATTATAAATATTTTATGTTCATTTTTCAAAATTTTTCTGCCTCATAATGTCTTATTCCACCATCTGGCCCAGTATCTCAGTAGGCCTTGTATTTCCACCTTCTTAGCCTTTCAAGCTTCTTTAAAATAATGATGAATTTTAACGTTTTCAGAGCTGCTTCTACTGTAAAAAATGCTTTTCTCGGAAAACTAATCGCGCTAAACATGAAAGTGTGTGTAAGTTATCCAAAAAAATCGGTGAAAAGGGTAAATGTAATTTGGGAAATACCAGTGAACAAGAAACTTCTGTTAATGAACAAGGTATTTTTTGAATTTTTGTCAAATTTGAGTAAAGTTTTTGTTAATTGTCCACACATTTTTGATTTCAGTTTGTAGGACTAACATTCTCTCAGATTTTGAAACCCACCTCAGTCCGGAGAACCATTCAGGTCCTTCATCATCAATTTATGAATTACAAGAAATATTCATTGGAGTTGAACATGGGATTAGTAAGTTCATTCAGTAAAATGCGTATTGATCACTTCATTGAAAATACTTCTACAGTGATAAATTCTAATTGACAGTCAGCAATGATGAAATTCATTCAAATAAAATACCCAATGGTTCACCAGCATTAAATCAAATAGATATCTCAGCAACTGAACATTCAGAGGAGAAAATAAATGGAATTGAAAATCAAACTAGTAAGCTTTATTTCTCTATTATTATAGTTTGTTTCTAACTTAGGAATGAAAGATAATAATGTGTTAAAAAATTTTAGTGTATCTCAATTTTTTACTTTACTCATTTACTGTTTTTTTAAAATTAATTTGGTAAGAAATTAAAATAAAATTGACTGTTACTACTCAATCGGTAAAATACAATTCATGATAAATGTGTGTGTATGAAAATCGGTTATAATGCAATAATTTTTTCTGAACATTGTTTCAGGTACAAATGTGGATATAACTCCTTCTTTAAAACATTACATAAGAGACCGTAAACCATTTATGCAGCTTTCCACACCAGATTGTAGCACGCCCCGTAGGTCAAGAATCAATTTAGAGTATGGAAAAGCAACAATTAAACAATTTCAGAGAAAGGTTGCTACTTTACAACAAAAAAATCGTCGTCTTCAAGAAAAAATAACAACTCTTCACGATCTTGTTAGTCATTTGGAGAAAAGAAATAAAATTTCAGTAACTGCAGCTGAGTCTTTTATGGTAGGATGTGAAAATTCATACACCTTCATTTGTTAAATTTTGTTATTGTGTAATTAGTGCCTTATATTTATGGGCTGAGCAACAAAAATTGGTTCAACTTTAATTTGAAATAACTCAGTCCAACTTTTCAATATGGGGGGAAGACTTTACTATTAGTTGCTTTTTTTAGGCATATTCTAGCATTGACCTAACTTTTTTGTATGAGCTTATTTACGTATTTTGGAGATGGGTTTGTATAGCATTTCAAACCTTGTTTTGATGAAGAGGTAGTGAAAACTGAGCAATTTCTATGTGAATAGTAATGGTAATCTATATTCTAAGGTTACAGCTACATAAGGACCATCATTTAGCTGCTTCATTCATCAGTGGGCGGACTTATGGTCTATGTACTCACCTAATAGTGGCTAGTACCTATGATTTTACCTTGTTTTATTTTATATCCTATTTTCAACTAAGCAATAATAATGAGAATTTTGGTTTTTTATGCAGCTGTATTTTAAAATTAAACTTTGAGTTATGAATATTGAATATTCAATACCTCTCTGAAATATGGTGTATTATTTATTTATTTATTTATTTATTTGTTTATTTGATGGTTCATTTTCTTGATTGTCTTAATTTATTATGTGATGATTGAATTATTATGCATTGTTGAACAATGATTTATCTGTAAATTACATGAATGTTTTCTTGTCAAATTATTATTATTATTAGCTCTCCTATCAAATTAATCAGCAGTCCATAACTTATGATATTAATTTAAAAATCAAATGTCAAATTTTTCACCACAAATTGAGAGAGTTCTGCTTTGTGTATTGGTTTTTCTCATTGGAAATTGCCTCACTAATCAGTTATTTGTTTTCATTGATTAACACATTCTTGGTTGAATGTGACTAATGATTTCATTAAATCTTTGATATTATTTTTACAAGCTAATATGATTTTAAGAAGTTAGATAGTTAGATTCTAATGCATGAAAAGTTAGTTAGATATTACATACCAATGTATGAGAAGTAACAGATGGGACCTCATTACCACCTATTTTTTTCTTTTCATTTCAGAATGACTTGCCAAATTCTATTTTACAAATAGCAGTTTGACAGAGAGGCTCACACAAAGCAGTTTATGATAAAGATCTAAGAAAATTTGCCCTCACCCTTCATTTTTATTCACCCAAGGCATATAGATATGTATGGAAAAATTTCAACAATTTATTACCTAACAAATCAACACCTTGAAATTGGTATCGTCATTTACAAGGAGAACCTGGATTCTGCGAGAAATCTCTAAATGCTATTCGTGAGAGAGTTAGATGCTCTGATGAAAAAGTCATTGCCAATCTTATAATGGATGAGATGGATATTTGTCAGGAGCTTACCTTTGAAAATGGGAAATACCATGGCTACGTAGAGATGGGATTTGGTGTGCCAAGTGACTGCGATAGCCAACCATTAGCTAAGAAAGCTTTAGAGTTTATGCTAAATTGCCTGAATAGTCGATGGAAGTTGTTTCTTGGATACTTTCTCATAGATAGCATTGATGGTGTAGGCTTGAGCAACCTGGTGAAAACTACATTAAAATTAACTGATGATTGTGGCATTATTGTAAGATCACTGACATTTGATGGAGCCAGCATCAACAAAACTTCTTGCAAGATTTTAGGTGCTGATTTACAGATGGGACCAAATTTTTGTCCATATTTCCCTCATCCTAATCACCCAAATGAACCAGTATATCTATTCTTGGATCCCAGTCATGCTCTAAAGCTAATACAAAATGCCTTAGGAGATTATGACCTCAACGATAAAACAGGCAAACTGATTTCTTTCCAGCACATTAAAAATTTATACTATCTTCAACAAGAAAAAGGGCTGAGGTCTGCTTTCAAGTTGACTCGTCGACATATTAAAAGGAGAGAAAATAAGATGAGAGTATGTCTTGCAGCACAAGTACTCAGTTCTTCAGTTAGTGCTGCTCTTCTACATGCTAAAGAGAAGAGACTGGATGAATTTCAAAACTGTGATGGCACTGCTCAATTCTGCGCTGAATTTGATAAAATATTCAATATTTTAAACTGCCGCAGCAAATATAATGAAAAAATGAAACACTTTATGCAACCAATATGTGAAGAAACTTCCGAAGAATTTAAAATGCATTGCTGTAACTTGGAATGCTATATCCAAAGTCTACGATTGAAAGAAAAACCAGTTATAAGTCATGATTAAAAAACTGGCTTTGTTGGTTTCATTATGTGTCTACGAAATATAATCCCCTTATTCGATTTACTCCAAAAATATGGATTAAAATACCTGCTGACCTACAAATTATCACAGGATCATCTGGAGAGCTGGTTTTCAAATGTTCGAACTCGGGGTGGCTTTAATAATAATCCTAACTGCCACCAATTTAAAAGTACATTCAAAAGACTACTGGTTCATCACAAATTACAAGCTTCCGATGCAGCATACTGTGAAGACAGTAATGTAATATTATTAGAAATTCCATCAACATCTACAAAAAAAACGTCAAATTTAGCTCCAGTGTTTCAGCAACTGACTGATGATGAGTTAAATACATTTGCCATAAGTGAATTCGATGATATACAGCCTGAAGAAGAACTCGATAATTACCAGGAAGATGTTGTTGACTATATTGCAGGATTCATTGCAAGAAAATTACTCAACAAAAAAACTGAAGTAGATGGTTGCGATTTCAACTTGATCAAAAATGAATCAAATGCATCAGACTTGATTAGGTTAAAGAATCTAGGGAAATTGGTCATACCTTCCGAAATTATTGTGAATTTCTTTCGAGAGTTGGAAAAAAATGTGAGGAAGCACAAGACAAGTCTGCTTTGCCCTACTAAATTTAAGTTTGTAATTAACGAAATTATTTGTGATCTAGAAAAGGCGGGTAACATAGAGCTACCTGATCCGCATTTAACCGAATTAATAACAAATTTATATGTAAAAATAAGAATTAGACATATTTGTAAGAATATTTCGCAAGTAGATAAAAACATTCGTCATACAGCAACAAAAAAGATTATTTTTATGTATCAATAAATCAAATTTTAAATTGATTTAACTGAAATTTTTAAACTTCTGAGTTTCATAAAACTACAACATTACCGATTTAATTTGTAATTAAAAGCAATAATTGTGGTAAGAAGAGACCTAATCAAAGGAAAAGACAATAAGTATTAATAAATTTGATAATGAACTAACATTTTGAACAGGGATACGCCTGTTTGTTTTGAATACAGCTTTTTATCAGTATTAGCAGTCCAGTATGTATATAGTCAAAGGTCCCATTTGTGAATTCTGAAACTGAATAACTGATGTGAGGCGTACAGAACGAGGACCGAAAGAACTTGAGACTTTTTACTTTAACGACATTTCATTAGCGACTGAAAAATAAATTACAACTGAAATACGAAATGGCGAAGCAACAGCGTTATCGAATCGAGAATTGTGAGAATATGCTCCTCATGACCTCGCTCATAGTCGATATATTTAGTCGTAACGTGGTCGCTGCTTGTGACGTCATCCACTATAGCTGATTGTATATTCGTATTTCAACTGTTAGTTAATTGATCTCCAAATGTTGTTACGTGAACATAAAATAAAATGAGATCTTAAAACTGAATCTTTTACTTATTGTGTTGACTTCAAAATTAGTGTTTCTTCAATGGTGTTTGATTAATATCATCGCTGGTTGTTGTTCTTATTCAATTAATGTGAAATCTTTCATATTAGTGATCGTCACTTTCTCACAGGTTATGGACCCAGTCATCGTACTTGAAAAGGCTGCCATTGTGATGTCTGAGCAAAATTGTACTGCAGAAACTTGCTAAGTAACCGTCATTCAATTTTAAATCCTCTTTGTTTGATCCTGATGTAAACGGTATTCTCAAGCTGTATGTCTAGTTCGTTCCTGTTCATTTTCGTGTAATTTTTGGCTGTCTGCCTGTGATATTTTTTCGTCGCTGATTTTTGCTGTTTGCTGTGCGACTGTTAACGAAAATGGAACGTGAAATGAAATTGATGCTGGAACCGTTCAACGGAGATAATGGGCGTACTTGGCGATACCGGATGGATCTGCTGCTTCGAAAAGAAGGTTTATATAGTGTTGTACATAATTCTGTTCCGTCGGGTAGGAATCGTACTGAAGAATGGGAAAAGCTGAATTCGAAGGCGATGTTTTACATTGCTAATAATGTTGCTGACAATTTTATCGAGGCGATCCAGACTTACGATACGGCAAAAACGATGTTTCAGGCAATTGTGCAGCTTGCTGGAAGGGACAACGACATGACGATGATTGAGCTGAGATCCAAGATGTACTCGATGCGATTCAAGCCTGGAGATAAGCTGAAAGATTACTTGATGGAATTTCGGTCTGTTACTCGACGTTTGGCTGAAATGAGTGAGACAACGTCTGTAAAACAATGTATTTTAACTATGATGAGATCGTTGCCAAGTGATTTCCATCCTCTGAAAATAATGATGCAGGATGCTGACAATCTATCGTGGGAAGTTGCGATTGGAAAGGTTATTAATTTCCAACGTGAACTGGACCTCGAAAAGATGATGAGAAGCTTGCCTTCCGCTCCTGATGCATCAAATTCAAAACCTTCATCAGGAAGTGTTCCTGGTGAAGAGAATGCTTTTTTCAGTTCGAATTATAATTCACGTGGACGATATCACAATAAATTTAGGGGTAGATCGAATTACCGTAATTTTAGAAATCATGGTGGTTTTAGGAATAGTAATGTTAATGATCAGTGTAATCTTAGTCAGTCAAATAATAATAAAGACAACAATTCTAGTAATAATAATTATTCAGGTTTGTCTAGTAATCAGAATTTGAATCAAAATTATAATAATAATATTCGATGTCATTTCTGTAATAAGCAGGAACACATAGCTAGAAATTGTTATACTAAAAATAATAATCGAACTATAAACAGAGGGAATAATAACAGGAATAATAATAATAATAATAGTAATAATAATGGAAATAGTAATTCACAGTCATATAATGTTTTTAATAATAATAATAATGAATGTTCTGAGATCGATTTGACTTTCTTGGTACCTGATCAGGGTCTTATTTCGAAAGTTTCTGCACCACCACAGATTGTTTTTGTGTTAGATTCAGGATGTACTTCACATATTGTGAATGATATTTCATTATTTGCTGAATATATTATGTTGACAAAACCTCAGTCGATAATGGTTGCCAAAAAGGGCGTTGAACTTGTTGTTTCAGCTGTTGGTACTGTGAAATTAAAAACTGAAAATGGAATTAATATCACATTAAAGAATGTTAGATTTGCTAAAGACCTTCCGACCAATCTTCTCTCAGTCAAATGTATGGCTAGAGCTGGATGTAGGTCTGTATTTGAGGAAGAGTCTGTTAATGTAATAAGTAACAAAACTAATAACATAATTATAACCGGGAAAAGTAATTTAACAAATTTATATACAATAAATTTTTATAATAACGTAACGGAATCATGTAATTTGACACAAAATAAAAATAAAAATCCGTTAGATTTATGGCATAAGCGACTTGCACATTTGAATAATAATGATGTCAAGCTGTTGTCTAATAAAGGTCGTATTCCTAATATGTCTGATAATCGAGAAATATTTTGTGAACCCTGTATTATGGGGAAACAACATAAAAAACCTTTCGTCAGACATGAACAAAAAACAAAAAGTCCGTTGGAATTAGTCCATACTGATGTCTGTGGTATAATAAATCCAGTGTCGTATAATGACAAGAAATATTTTTTAACGTTCGTTGATGATTATTCGAATTTTTGTTTTGTATATCTGCTGAACAACAAAACTGAGGTATTGTCAAAATTTGTTGAATATCACGAATTGGTTTCTAATAAATTTAATACAAATGTAAAGAGATTACGGTGCAATCGTGGTACCGAATATATAAATTCACAGTTTAAAGCATATTGTGTTGAGAAAGGAATTTCCATAGAACCCACTGTTGGTGGATGTCCTCAGCAAAACGGTAAAGCTGAACGAATGAATCGTACTCTTGGAGAGAGGGCCAGAACTCTCATATATGAAAGCAGCCTGGATAAAATTTACTGGAGTGAGGCTTTATTGTGTGCTGCTTACATTTTAAATCGGTGTCCAACCAATAAAAGTTACATTCCTTATGAAAGATGGCACCGTGAGAAGTATGATTATAAAAAGTTGAGGGTTTTTGGCTGCGATGCTTATATGTTGGATTTTGCTCACAGTTCGGATAAATTTGAGAAAAAGAGTAATAAATTGAAGTTTGTGGGATATTCGCCAGCAGGTTACAAGTTACTGGACGTGACTAAATGTAAAATCCATCTCTCCAGAGATGTTGAGTTCAATGAAGAGTCTATAGGTAAATCAAAATATGATGACTCTGACCCTATAATAAAGGAAGTTGACGAAACGAATGTTGATAGTATTGAAGTGGATGGAGAAATTAATAATATACTAGATTTTGGTGATGTTATAGATTCTTGCTTTTTCATAGCTAATGCTGTTGAAAGTGAATGCCCGTTGACGTTTGAGGAGGCGTTGAGGTCCTCTGAGTCTGATCGCTGGAAGAAAGCGATTCAAGATGAAGTTGATGCTTTGACTTCCAATGAAACTTGGAATGTGGTCAAACGTCCAACGGATGATCCAACAATCACGTGTAGATGGCTGTTTACTAAAAAGACTGATTCTGCTGGTAATGTTTTGTACAAGGCCAGGTTAGTGGCTTGCGGATTTCAGCAACAAAAAGGTTTTAATTTCACCGAAGTCTATGCTCCAGTTGCCAAACTGTCAACAGTTCATGCGTTACTTGCTTTGAGTAATAAATTTAAATATTTTATTCATCAAATTGATATTTGTAGTGCCTTTTTAAATGGTAAAATTAAAGACAAAGTTTTCTTAGAAATTCCAGAAGGCATTGAACGTAATTTAGATAAAAATAGAAATGTTTTATTACTAAACCGATCCATATATGGATTAAAACAATCACCTAAGGTGTGGAATACTATGTTCCATGAATTTTTGGTTTCATTAGATTTTAAACCAGGCATAGCTGATGACTGTTTATATATTCATAAACAAGGAAATTCTATAGTTTATTTACTAACTTACTTTGACGATGTTATCATCAGCTCCAATAATAATGATTTAATAATAGACAATAAAAATAAAATTAGCAAAAAATTTAGGTGTAAAGACCTGGGAATGATTAATAAATATTTAGGTTTAAACATAAATTATGATCGTGAGAATGGACTTTTGGAAATAAATCAAAAATCTTTAATTGAGTCTGTTGCCAAATGTTTTGGTGTTTTGGATTGTATCCCCACACATTCTCCGATTGAACCCAAACTACAATTGCATCGTGATTTAAATGGAATAGATCGTAATTTGAATAATCAATATCAACAATTGTTGGGTTGTCTTATGTATCTTATGTTGGGTTCTCATCCAGATATCTGCTTTGCGATATCCTACTTCAGTCAATTTCAAAGCACAGCCACACACGAACATTATAAATATTTAATACGAGTTTTAAAATACTTAATAACTACTTCACAATTAAATTTGACTTATAATAGGGATAATAATAATAAATATATAATAGAAATCTACTCTGACGCTGATTGGGCAAATTGCGTCTCTACTCGCAAATCAATTTCTGGTTATTGTGTAAAAGTATTTGGATCTGTGGTTTCCTGGTCTAGTAGGAAGCAACCCACTGTTGCTCTCTCCAGTACTGAGAGTGAGCTTATTGCCTTGTGCGAAGCAACATCCGAAGGACTGTGGATGCAAAATTTAATTAATGACTTTCGGTTTGACCACTCTAAAAGATCCGTGATTTACGAGGACAATCAGAGCTGCCTGGGACTCATAAAGTCAGGTAGATGGAATTCCAAACGATCGAAACACATAGACACTAAGTATAGATTCATATGTTCACACGTTGACAAATCATTTATTTATATGTATATTCCAACATCCCAACAATTGGGTGACTTGTTTACTAAAGGTCTGCCAAAGCCTGCATTTGTCAATTTTTGTAATGACCTAAATTTAATATAGCTGTTTGTGATTTATATGTTTACCATTTATATGTGTTCTGACAGTCATATTTTTACCATTTTATATATTTTATATTTTTATACGGACTGTGATAATTATCATACACGATTACACGAATACTTTAATATTTTAATACGTTTATAATTATTAAGCTTCACCATGATATATATTAGTTGTTATTTCATTGGACTTTGTTTTGTCCAAATCATATATTCACGATATGTTTTTGTTCATATATGATTTGAGGAGGCGTGTGAGAATATGCTCCTCATGACCTCGCTCATAGTTGATATATTTAGTCGTAACGTGGTCGCTGCTTGTGACGTCATCCGCTATAGCTGATTGTATATTCGTATTTCAACTGTCAGTTAGTTGATCTCCAAATATTGTTACGTGAACATAAAATAAAATGAGATCTTAAAACTGAATCTTTTACTTATTGTGTTGACTTCAAAATTAGTGTTTCTTCAATGGTGTTCGTTTAATATCATTGCTGGTTGTTGTTCTTATTCAATTATTGTGAAATCTTTCATATTAGTGATCGCCACTTTCTCACAGTATGACTATTGAGTGTATGAACATTCAACAGTATTAACTTGGTGAGGTGGGATTTTGGATGTAACAACACTGGAGACAGAATGTCTTCGGTAAACGGTGTTACAGGCAAATAATTTCTCAGCCTCAGGAGTCCTGATTAGTCAAGGGTGATATGAAACTTCTCGTATGCCACATATTCCGGTGGATTATGAGACAGAAGTGTATTACGTAGGCCAGAAAAATATTTTTTCTGGTCTGCATAGATGAAGCAAAGTAATGCAAACTGATAATTGTTGGGCAGTATTGCCCAAGGAGAAATTGACCTACAACGAGTGAGTCGCTTTCTCGAGAATCTTCGGAGAGCTTTTAAGTAATTGTAAAAGATTCTCTTAAGACTGATGAGAGTGTTAAATTTGTCTATATCGATGCTGAATGGTGTATTCAACGGTTCATGTATAAAGCTCTCGTAAGGTGAATTTGCCAGTGGGTCTATTTGACTTTTGTGGGATAGATCCAGCAGTTGTTGTGAGCTCGTTTGTTCTTGAGGTTGTGGTAGATCAGAGTCATATTGATTTTGGTCTACAGCCTGTTGGTCAACTTGAGTGGCAAACAGTTTGACTTCACAAACAAGGTTTACGGAGTTCATAACAAACTTTGGTATAGCTACCTTACGAGATTTCAACTGTCTGTTTAATTTGGCAGTCTTGTGATTGTCAAATATAGGGTCAGTTGAAGTTGCTATAATTTCATACAGTTTGTCAGAAATTTTGAGAGACTCCCTTAAGGTTGAGAATACAGGTATGGTGTTCTCATCCTCTGATAGGTCTGGTAGAGACTGAATTACATGTAAGTCAGTCTGTGGCCAAGAGTCTGGGTGATCAGATAACCAGGCTGGTCCTGACCACCATGTGGTACTGAATAAATCGTTCACCATTGCCCCTTGTGATCCGACATCTGCTGGATTTTCGGTCGTCGGAACATAACGAAATTGCAAGTTAGGAACGCTTTTTATTTCAGTAACCCTATTCAAGACAAATTGTATTAACACTCTGCGCTCTAACAACCATGTTAGAACGCATTTACTATCTGACCATAAGTAGGTCGGACAGTTTTCTAACTTTAGGGGTTTCCTAATGTTTTTTATTCCTCTAGCTCCAATCAATGTCTTTTGGGTAAAGAAAATTAAAAAATCCTTTAAAACCAAGTTTATAAAAATTGTATTTGAAAACAAACATCAGAGAAAATATACCGGACATTAGGCATCGAAAGATATACGAATAATGAAAAAATAATAGTCAATAAGAACTGATCAAATCGGATAAAGAAACGAAGAGGCAAGTTAACACATCGACGTAAGTCGATAAGTAAAAACCCAATCGCAGATAAGAAAAAATATTCTCGTCGTTGATAGAATACAGGCTATTCAAAATAATTCTTGAAAAATCGAGAAAATTTAAGGAGCCTACGATTCCAAAGAATTGTGAGCTAACATATATTCCCCCCGAAAAAGGTTTGGAGGGGGGTAATTGAATGACAGCGGATATATCGCGAGTTTTTGCAGAACCTCGAGCGAAAACTTCAACGGTATGAATAGTGTTCTTAGGGTCTGGAAATACATTAGTAATACGACCTAAAGGCCATACTGCAGGTTTGGTATCGTGTTCACGAAGAATGACGACATCTCCTACCACAACGGAGGGAGTTGAAGATTGCCATTTTTCTCGAGATCGAAGTTGAACCAAGTAATTGCGAGACCACTGGTGCCAAAAGGAGTTGATTTGTTGACGTAGATTTTTGTAATAAGTGGACAAGTTGATTGGCGAAGAGTCGGTTTCTGGTAAAGTTGTCAGACTGTCCCCAATGAGGAAGTGACTTGGACAGAGAATATCGAATTCTCACTCATTAACATGATGATAAGCGAGTGGGCGAGGGTTATGGATACCCTCGATTTGTGTAAGAATAGTCGAGAGGCCTTCAAAGGTCATAACTTGGTCTTTGGTTACACGGACTAAGTGCACCTACATCGATTTAACTGCAGCTTCCCAAACTCCGCCGCGATGAGGTGCACGAGGTGGGTTGAACTCGCTGAGCGTGTACTCTTGAATAGCATCGGCTTGAAAACTTAGGTAGTTGGACGCGCCTTTGAAGTTGGTACCATTATCGGAATAAATGGTGTGTGGATGCCACAACAAGCAATGAAACGTTTCAGGGCATTAAGAAAATCTTCGGTAGTTAGCGATGGTACTGCTTCTATGTGGACTGCACGGGATGCAAAGCACACAAAAATGGATGCATAGGATTTGAAGCCTACTTTGGACCGCTTGACCATTGGTTTGCTTGGAAAGGTCCAGCAAAATTGATGCCGACCCGAGAAAATGGCTGATTTACAACGAGTCAATCTTTTGGCAAATCACCCATAATTTGACGACTATAATCAGTTGAGTAGCGCATGCACGTAATGCAGGTTTTCAACTCGCCTTTAATTACATTACGCAAACGACCAGTAACATAAAAACGCCACAAAATTTGAGTTCTGATAAAGGATTGCGTTGCATGAAAGTGCTTGGTATGAAAATGATTGACTAACAATTTTATGTATTGGCTTTGAGCAGGCAGAATAACTGGACATTTACGATCGTAGGAAACATTGGCATTGGCTAAACGAGTAGCTGAGCGAAGTAACCCATGTTTGTCAATAAAAGAATTAAGAGAGCGAAGGATGCTCTTTTTTCCAACGGACTGAGCCTGTAACAAACGCGTGCATTCTTTCGGAAAATAATAAGATTGAGTTAAAGTGATAATAGTATTTTTGGCATCAATTAAATTATTTGCAGTTAATCGGATGGGTTAGACGGTTTTGTTAAGTTTTTTAAGCGGCGAAATTGGATTAGGTTTAAGAACACAAGCTCGTCGAGAGTTTGAAATAAAAAGTTTAACATAGGCAAAAACTCTAATTAAATGTGATAAATTAGAAAAGCGATTTACAAATGAAATAAAAAATAATGAAGAATTGGTACTAAGTTTACAACTTGGTTTTACTTTACGTTTTTCTAAATTTAAACTATTATCAACAAATTGATTTAATACTATCGGCTCTATTAAAAACTGTGGACCTTCAGTCCAATAAGTTGACTTTAAAAAGGTTTTGACGGAAAGACCGCGAGTAGCGAGGTCGGCGGCATTTTTAGCAGTAGGGGCATAGCCCCAGCGATCGAACGGTACTAACAAAATAATTTTTCGGACACGGTTGGCGACAAATATTTTCCACGTATCTGGTGACTTAGCAAGCCAAGAAAGTACAACTTCAGAATCAGAAAATACGAAAACGGATTACATTTAATAAAATACGTGCACGGTTAATTAATTGAGCTAAAAGGAGCGCAGCTCACAATTCTAATTTCGGTACGGAATTTGCTTTTAACGGGGTTACGCGAGTTTTGGCACAAATTACTCGCAAACATAAAGCTCCAGATTTATCAAATGACTGCTTATACACAACCGCACAATGTGCTTTATTTGAGGCATCTGCGAAGCCAATTAGATTGACGCACAAAGAATTTACTTGGAAAATGCAGCATGGGATTGAAAATGAAGAAAGTGCTGCCAATTCACGACAAAAATTGCAAAATTTCTGTGCAAGTTGATCTGGAACAGGTTGATCCCACTTCAAGCCTTCCTGCCACAATTGCTGGATTAGGAGCTTTTTGCGTATGGTGACTGGCAAAAGAATGCCTAACGGATCAAAAATTTTAGCTACTTCGGATAGTAGGACTCTCTTGGTAACTGGGTTTGTCAAGTTGTCAATTTTTGGGATTTTAATGACGAAAAGATCGTCGTAGGTAACCCAGTGTAAACCAAGTAGAGAAATGCATTCTTTTTCTCCAAGTATACGACTTAATTGAGTTTCAATAACCTTCGGATCGATTGCGTTTAGCACCTCTTGCGAGTTTGACTGGTACATTCGCAAATAAAACTTAGCTGATTCAAGTACAGCATGCACGTCTCTTTGCAATGCAATTCCATCTTCGACAGTGGATGCACCAGCGAGGAGGTCGTCCATATAGAAGTTATTGAGAATGGTATCACGTGTATTCTCATTTTTGGCTGATTTCGCAAGAATTGATAAACAATTGGTTGCCAGAAAAGAGGTTGGTGCTGTGCCGTAGGTGACGGTATTTAATTCGAATTCTTTGGGCGGTAAGGATGGTTCCTCCCACCACAAAACAGACTGCATTGGACAATCATCGGGATGTACTAAGACGCAGCGATACATTTTGGTTATATCAGCGGTAAATGCAACCAAATACGATCGATACTTGATTAGTGTATCAAAAAGTTCAGGTTGGATCGATGGCCCTGTAAGCAGAATGTCATTTAACGATTTACCCGTCGAAGTTTTGACTGACGCATTAAAAACAACACGCAGCTTGGTTGTAGTGCTTGTAGGATGTAAGACAGCTTGCATAGGGATAAAATAATGATGAGTTGGTTTGGTAGGTGCGGGACTCATGTAGTTTAAAATGATGTATTCTCACATGAAGTCCAAATACATCAACTTTTTAGGTTTGGTTAGGCCGGTTTCGAGACAACGTTGATAAGCCAGTGTGCGAACTCGGTTATCACTTAGAGTGGAAATTGGTTTTTTAAATGGTAGGCGAACTTGAAACTGCCCATTTGGTAGGCGAATAAAATTCTTTTCAAATTGCTGATTGCAAGCCTCGTGTTCTTTTGTTTCTTTGGATGCAGGATCGTCATTGAATTCTTCGGATTCCCAGAACTTTTTAAGGTGATCGTCGATGTCTTGGATGGCCAACAGACAAGAAGAATCAGCAGGTAAAATAGTTATTGGAGTAGGGGTTGAACCTAATACAGTCCAGCCAAACTTGGTGTGTTGGAGAGCAACACTGTCGACTTTTTTAACATCGCTGATCAAAATAGCAGGGATGTGCACAGCATCGAGTACGAGATCCACATGTGAGATATTTACTACAGAATTCAAAAATGCGGGATTGGCGGGCTCAAATTGTCGAAGTATTTGTGAAATATGCGAAACATTCACATTTTGGAGCGAGTACGACAAGGCAGTACTCGGGACAACATTTGCGGTTATTTTGAGCAAAAAATTGTCAAACCGTGAACGTAATTCGAGGCTGCATTGTTTGGAGACCAATGCTTTTATACCACCAACTGCTAATGAAGTTGGATTATTGGTTGAAAAGGTTGAAAGTCAATGGTGTTTAACAAAAGCATCAGAAATTAGTGTAACTTGAGAGCAAGTGTCGATCAAGGTGCAAAGAGTACCTTCTATTAGATTGCAGCAAAATTTAGTAACTGCGGATGGTTGGATTACGATGTTGTATTCGGATGCGACAACATTCAAACAAGTCAGCTTTTGGGTAGGCTGTGTACAATTTTTCTCGGGTGAAGCAGGTTTTGGTTGTTGGGTAGATAATTTGGTTTTAGAGTCGATATTGGATGAGCTTTTGCGATTGCTTGATTCGAGGTGAAGAAGGGTGTGTAACGCGGTGGTGGATGACTTATCTCCTACTTCTTTTTCCTCAGCTGCATTAGGCTCTTGGTCTACTAATTTGCTAGCAAACTGCTCAAGTCGATTTTGGTCAGATTTAAGTTGGTTAATAGACGCATCTAATGTTTGACAATCAACCGAAGTAATACGATCATGCTGTAAAATTTGGTTACACGAGTCTATCATGGCAACAATACGGCGTTGGTATAGATAAAATTCTCGCAGGATTGGAGCAACAGTTCGATCAGCATCACCAGTCGACATTTTGGTTGACAAAAAATAAATAAATCGGCTGACTTACGGATTACCAGTTTGGATCGGATTGAATGGGTTGAGGAATTTTTTGGTGCACAGTCGAAAATAAAATTCAACAACTTGAAAAGGATGAATACAGCAACCGGATAAATAAATTTTTCACCGGCACACTTGGTTTCAAAGAGTTCATGGATACTTGGATATTGAACAAAAACAACTTGAATTTTAAAAGCAGGTTACAATAAAAAAAAGAAAAAACACACTGCCTAATATCCAGCCCGAAGGACCAAATTGTTGGGTAAAGAAAATTAAAAAAGCCTTTAAAACCAAGTTTATAAAAATTGTATTTGAAAACAAACATCAGAGAAAATATACCGAACATTAGGCATCGAAAGATATACGAATAATGAAAAAATAATAGTCAACAAGAACTGATCGAATCGGCTAAAGAAACGAAGAGGCAAGTTAACACATCGACGTAATAACAGATAAGTAAAAACCCAATCGCAGATAAGAAAAAATATTCTCGTCGTTGATAGAATACAGGCTATTCAAAATAATTCTCGAAAAATCGAGAAAACTAAAGGAGCCTACGATTCCAAAGAATTGTGAGCTAACAATGCCGCTAACAACTCCAACTTAGGGATTATTACCGTTTTCATTGGTGCTATTCTTGATTTCCCTATGACAAATCTGGTTATTGTTTTGTTGCTTTCTGTTATGGAAGCGAAAGTATGCTACCATAGCAAAGGTTACCTGGGATGCATCCACAAACACGTGCAGTTGCGCCCCATTTGGGTTGTATGTACCCGGGTATATCTGGCAAGGAAGGCAATAAGTTGTGCACTGGGACAAATCCGGTATTAGCTCTGTCGCTATTGGCTGCAGTGACAGAGGTAAGGATTCATCCCACTTGTAGTTTTCATTCCAAAGCCTTTTAATAAAAGCTTGTGAAGGAATGAAAGCTGGAGCGAACCAACCGTTTGGGTCAAAAAATTGTGAGATTGCTCGAAGAAACAGTCTCTTTGACCAGACGGGTTCTTGGTCTTTAGATTTGGTCGGACTCAGATAAAGTATATCTTTGTCCATGTCCCAAGAAAGTCCAAGAACCTTAATGATCGGCTTTGTCAATGCGTGGTTGGGGGCAAAGTCATCGCGTAATGGGGTGCAATTTGTGCCCCATTGTGACAACTCCATTGATATGTCCCCGATCAACTTGTTAGCCTGATCGTGTAAACCCTTAGCTTCATTATATGTGGGCAACGACGTAACTAAGTTGTCCACATATATATTGTCAGTGTGTTTTTTGTAAAATTCCGGATTTGCCTGTTGGAAGTGATGCGACAGAACGGCTACCAACAAAAATGGCGCTGTCACAATTCCAAAAGGAACACGTTGGAATCGGAAAATTACTAAGTTTTCCCTAGTTAACGGTTTCTGTGGATTCAGAACCCACAGAAACCTTGTTACATCCTAATCAAGGGGGTGTAACCCTATTTGATGGAAAGCTTTTTTAATGTCGGCTATTATGGCATATTTATCCTTACGGAAAGACAAAAGTATCTGGAGCAAATCTGGCAGGAGATTTGCCCCTTTGAACATGCAGTCATTGATTGAATGCTTTGATTGTTTTGTCTTTGCTGACCCCTGAGCGGTGTGCTTTTCATTAGGTCCAAGATCCCTTTATGTGGCAGATAGTGTACAATATCTGGCTTGGATTTTGGAACTACTTTCTCTATCATTTCCAACTTTATGAGTAAGTTGAAATATTTGTCGTAACGTTGGTAGAACTCAGGTAACTTTTGTAACTTGGGGAGCTGATGCTCAAGTCTTTTGAATGACAGGTTAAAATTATCCGCCAACGGTGATGGATAGTTTTTATACAACCATCTGATTTGGTAACGATTGTTTACCAATTTGACATTCTTATAAAAGAGTTGAAGAGCATCAGCTTCCGCTTGAGCTTCTACCAAATTGTGAGATTCGATACCAATGGCGTCCAACCTCCATAAATTCTCAACCTCTTGTGGGATGGTTAAGAAGATAGGTGTGAAGATATCATCCACTTGTTTTTGATTTTGGATGATACCTCCCAACATATATCCGAACTCTGTCTTTATCAAAGTTAGAGTCGGAGAGATATGTTGTACATTTGTCACGAATGACCACATGTAATCATTGCCTAACAATATGTCAACCATATGCTCATCGTCTATCTTGGAGAACTCAATTCCAGAGTGTTCCAGGAAACTTTTATGAAATTCTGACAAATCGGGTTGTTTCAGATTTTGCATGATACTATTAATAGTTTTTGCAGTAATCGGAACCTTTAACCCACTCGGTGTCAGAATTTCAAAGTTTACTAGACATGCTCTCGTTGAATAGGGTACGGGGCGTTTGGACACAGGCAGCTATTATGGGTGGTGGCATGGCAGTTAAACCACCGGCATCAGAGGGCAATTTTCTGCCGACACTCCTGCGTTGCATGGTAAGTTGCACAGCAAGTGCACAATTTACAGACGTTGAATTCCCTCTGCCACTGTTCCAACGTGTTGTAACGTGGAACGTGGCAGAGGAAAGAGGGGTGTTGGTTGGTGCACAAAGGCATGCCTTCTGCGCCGAGTGAGCCAGGTTCAAGATTCTCTTTGGAGTGTCTTGAGCCGCTTGATTCAACATTTCTTGTTCTCGGCATTCTGAAACAAAAGAGGGTTTGGGAGACTTAGATGAGTTTCCCAAATCGCTTTGGTTCTGCCTATTTGATTTCTTGGGATTGGATTTATCCTTTCTCTTTCGTCGATCGTTACCTTTCTGGAAGGTTGCGGCCAAAAATTCTGAATTGCCTTTAGGCTTTTTCTTTTTGAATTAACCTGTGTTTCTATTAGGGTCTTTGTTGGAGGGACGTTGTTTATCGAACATCTCTTCAATCTTTATAAATTCCCTAATGGCCGAGAACAAATGTGAAACGTGTTGTTCATTACTTTTTAGATGATTCCTATAAGACCTAGGTGGAAATTTTTTCACTGTGACGTTGAACAGTTGTTCCTCATCTACAACAGGTGATACCAGCCGATAACGATCTACGAGGACTGCCAATCCATCCTTAGTGTCTTGAATGGATTGTAGTGTGTTATTAGTATGAGAGAAGTCAGTTATCTTATACCAAATTTCTGCTCTGACCTTACTTGGATCCCAGTACCTATCATGCAAGAATTGAAGACATTGTTTATAACCTACATTGTCAGGTGCAAAGTGAGAAAATTTTTTGACAATGTCTTTCAGCATTGTTTGTTGCAATAACTTTATTTTCTGAGGAATCGCAATATCTGTTCGCAAATGCACATACATTTTAAAGCCTCTAATAAAACCTGGGTAGTTCAGAATTGTGCCGTCCCATTCGTCGATGAAGTATTTGGGAGGTTTCAGATTCAGAGCTGGTTTTTCTGTGCACGTTTTGGGGTCCAATTCCCAACAACGGGGAATTGGGTCCACTTCTCTTGCATGATTTGGTATGTTAGCCATGTTACTAGTAACAGGTCGAGGAACCAATTTGGTTATTGAGTCGAATGGTTTTTCTAGATTCGAATGTACGACAGGGGCGTTCAATTCTAAATCATTCGAGTCAGTTTGAACAGAGCTTTCAGAGGTGGGGTAGGGGGAACCAACGCACACACGTTTCTGTGTTGGTTCTACTGACCCACTCTGATTGTTATTCAATCGACTTCACTTATGGGAATTGCTTGAATTGGTACATAGAGATTAACCATTACCTTGTTGAATCATTTTGGAACGATTCCAGCGGATTCTGTCGATGACTGATTCCGTTTGTTCCAGCTTGAGTTGATCTCGCGCAGCTTGTTGTGCGAGACCACACAGCTCCTCCATCCTCTTGCGTTCCTGTTCCTCTAGCTGCTGTCGGAGGCGGAGCTCCTCTCGGTGTTCCGCTTCCTGCTGAGGTGAACGTCCTTGGCCACACCCTGCTCCACATCCTGCGCCTCTCTGGGCTTCTGTTTCCTCCTCTCGCCCTTGCAAAAATAAAGATGGAGTGGGGAGCAGTTGAGGCTCAGGTGTTACCATTGGCACAGGGACCAATGGGAACATCGCCTCAATTTCTCCCTAGCTGGAGCGGAGGCGCAGTTTTGTGGAGCGTGTGAGAACAATTTTATGTTTCGCTACTCCAGGCGGTGGCCAATTTAGCATTTTGATGACCGTGGCAATCACCGGCAGTTCCTTACGCCCTTGAACAAGGGTGAGACCAGGTGTGCTGATGAGGTTACTAAGTTCAATGACGTAGTAACCTGCGGACTCGATGGCGTCGTTGTACAGTTCCATATTTGTCTCATACTCGTCATCAGCTCCCATGGACAACAAACTGTATCTCGATCCTGCAATGGAGGATTGCTCGGACAGGTCCTGTGGTGAGAGATTCATCAGTTATGAATCTCTCACCCGTTCTTCCATCTGGCGTTCTACATTTTGGTGTAGAAGGCCACCGCCATGTTGGGCAATTTCTCTTGCCAGTGGTGTGTTATCTATGACTGGTGGTATTGGTTGGCCGATGGGGAAGTAACGTTGATGGGATGGTCTGGAGATTGGCTGGCCATCAGGTCCGAGCACTGCTGCCGGTGGAGTTATAGTTGGTGGTGGAGAAGGAGAAGCAGGTGAATCGGCTTCCTGGATCAGATCCATTTTAAATTCTATAAAAACAGAGAGGCCGATAATAGACGAAATATTTTCAAAGTCTAAAACAGATTTTGAAAAATTGGGCATGACCCGTGGGCGCAATGGAGGGTATTCATCGTGGGTCACGCACTCTTTTTTCAAATCTAAAATTTGCATTTGAAAAAAAATAAATAAAAATACGAAATATTTTCAAAGTCCAAAACGGATTTTGAAAAATTGGGCGTGACCCATGGGCGCAATGAAGGGTATTCATCGCAGGTCACGCACATCTTTTTCAAATCCAAAAATTGCATTTGAAAAACAAATAATCAGTACATATTAAAATTAATTCAATCGAAATGGCGCCAAAGATTTTTGAATTTGCCTTACGTAAAGTTGCGTGATGCTAGGCTCCAAAGACATCGATGTTTTTGGGGTCTCTTTACGAATTTCTTTGATTAATTTTGTTCGTAGTCAGCATGTGGAATCGGGGGAATGCATTTGGCTTCGTATTTGCAACAAATTTTTTCGAACATGTGTTCCAACTATTAGAACAATTGGATCCCTGTTCGGATACGTTTTAACTTTTATTCATCGTGCCTTATCTCCCTCCTTTACCTACGTTTTCGTATCACCACGTTTTTCCCCATTAGCCTATAGTTTCGTTTTCGTTTCTATCGAGTCTTAGTTTTTGTCGTCTGTAAAATGCTTTTTATTATACGTTTTTCTCTCGATCAGCTTGGTTTTAAATATTCTTTTAATAATTTCGTTTTTTAAATTCAATGGTTTAGCCTCACATTTTGGTCCTTCGGGCCTCGTTTTTTTTTTGCTCTTTCATTTTTTTTCACTCGCTTTTTTACTTTGTGCCTTTGGTGGTTCCTGCTTTTTTCATTTTTGTCGATGTTGGAGTTGGTCATTGTTTTGGTTGCTGTCATTTTCTTTCGTCGTTGAGACTAATTCAGTCATTTATTCATTTTGGAGCTGCAACCATTTCATTCAAGTAAGCCTTCTTCCATTGTTTTGTACCGCCGAAGCGAGTTGAAAAATTTATGTGTTATTCACACTGCTGTTATCATTTTCATATCGTCTGCTGAGCTCTCCATTACACTGACGCTGATCGAATATTGAATTGCCGCATTGAGAAACTATTGTTGTTGTCGCCTGTACTTTCAATACGTTCTGCACACGCTAGTCAGTCGCTGCCGAATAATAATTTGCACTACACGTTGGATCGATTTCGTCGTTATTTTATTCGCTACACAATTGGCTACTATTAAAGTAAGTCAATTTTTCCATCGTATATGTACCTCCGAAGCGAGTCATCAATTGTGCAGTATTAATTACCCTTGTTTGTTGCCGTTGCGGTATATACAATCTATTGGCACGTGCTACAAGATACGCTATCCTGTCGAATCATTCCTGCTTTAGTGAGATCTCGTTGTACCTGGAAGAGCTAGCTGTTGCGAAGCAGATTGCTGATATTACCAATTGTGCATATCGTTATTTACTATTTTTACTATTTTTCGTCATTAATATTTATTGATTCGTCGCTATTTACGCTAATTTAATATGTCTCGTGCTGAGTCGTCGTCTAGCCTCTCTCTACAAGAAATTCAGCGTGCTCGTCGTATTACGCGCCGATCCGTTAATCGGTTACGCGATTCTCTCGCCTTAATTGCCAAAAAACCCACTACCGTCGAATCTTGTAACGATTTAGAGGCTACCCTTATCGAATTTAACGCGCATCGTGCCGAGTACAAACGCCTTACTGATCACGAACTCGAGGAGACTGATTTTGAAGGAAAATCTCAATCAGAAATCGAAAAATTCGAGTGCGATTTGTACAAGGAAATAGACGATAATACTAGTGTTACAATTAAGTACAGTAGTTTGCTCAAATCCTTGCGTGAGGGTTTATCCGTTACTAAGTCCAGAGATTCGCTCTTGGACACGTCGTTTTGCCAGCCTTCGAACGGTAATCAAAATAACCCTCCAGATATTCACCTACCTAAAATCGAAGTCCCCAAATTTAATGGGGATAAGCGAAATTTTCTCGAATGGAGAGGTTTGTTTCAGAACCTAATTCATGCCGCACCACCCGAAAAATTGTCGAATGTTCGTAAGCTTTACTACTTGAAACTTGCAATGGTTGATAAGGCAGCAGACATTCTTCAAGGTTACAAAAATGAAGATAGTGCGTATCCCGAAGCATGGGCCTATCTTAACTCTCGTTATGATAACCGTCGCGCAATTATTCGTACTCACTTCTCTGATTTGCTCGCTCTTAAAACTATTAAGAATGAAAGTGAGATTCGAACTCTCCTCGATCGAATTAATTGCATCGTTCGCTCTCTTAAAATTTGTGGTGAAGACACAGAGGTTGGTTGCATGAATTCGTTTCTCTGTTACTATATATCGACCAAATTAGATACTCGTACTCGTCGTGATTTTGAAACTACGGTTACCGAAACTAATTCATACCCGAGATTCAAAACGCTTCTCACTTTTCTACAAAATCGTTCATTTTTCTACGAAGATTCAGCTGATGATAATCGCAAGTCTGAAAAACAAGAACCGTCGAAAAAATCCTTTGCCGTCGCTAATCGAACATCGTCGTCTGAACCTTCATCAACTTTCAGTTGCAACGTATGCAAAGAACCTCATCGTACCTTTGAGTGTGAACAGTACAAGGCAAAGTCACCCAAAGATCGACATGAATTGGTCAAAAAGCTGAATTTGTGCCAAAACTGTTTAGCAAAAGGTCATACAGTTTCTGCTTGTAAATCAAAATACTCTTGCTCGTCGTGTAATCGTCGCCATCACTCGTCATTACATTTTTTGCCCAAACCTTCCGAATCTACCCCGGAAACAAACAGCAGTTCCTCGTCGTCGGCTCCAGCAACTCTACTCGCTTCGATGAATATCAACAAAGCTGAAGAGCTAATTATCCTTCCATCTGCTGTAGTACGTTTCCGCTGTGGTGAATTCGAGGGCAAAGCCAGAATTTTATTAGATAGCTGCTCTCAAATCACACTTGTGGCAGATTCATTCGTTCGTCGTTTCAAACTAAAGTACCAACCCTTGTCGTCGCCCTCCGATATTAGTGGAGTTGGAGGCCCCGTTAGCGCTACAAATTTCGTATCGCTACAACTTAGCTCTCGTTTTGAAGATTTTGCACTTGATGTTGAAGCAAAAGTCGTTCCCGCATCGTCGTTGTCGTACTCTATCAGTCATACATTAGAAGCAGAGAAAGTCACTGCGCTGAAGAAATTTAAGCTAGCTGACCCTGCGTTCTTACAACAAGACCTTCATATCCCTGGCGTCGATATTATCGTCGGAGCAGAGTTCTATGAGCGCTGCATTCAAAATGCATCTTCTAATATAGGAGAGCTTACACTTCGTCGCACCTTCTTTGGTTGGACCATATCAGGACTGCTCGCATTTAAACAAGGTACCAAATCGTCGTTTTTCTGCTCTAACGTCGTTTCTACTGATCTCACAGAACAAGAAATTAGTGAGTCCTTAAAGAAATTTTTGTTCATCGATAACTTCTGTCCTGAACCAACTGATACGAGCACTGATGCTTGTAATCAACATTTTGAGCAGACATACTCTTGAGCAGACGATGGGACATTTATTGTGCGCCTCCCATTCAAACTTGATCGAAACCTGGTAGCTCATAACAGAAATACTGCTGTATCACAGCTACTACGCGTCGAGAAATCGATCACTCCTGAAAATTGTGTCAAATACGAAGCTTTCATGACTGATTACCTGGACCGAGGTCACATGGAACCTGTCAGCAATCACCTCGAGCACGGTTATTATATGCCACATCAGTTTGTAATTAGACCAGATAGCCTTACAACTGATTTTCGCGTCGTTTTTAATGCTTCGTCCAAGGGAAAAGGTTGTTTCTCACTCAATGATGCACTCATGACTGGTCCGGTTATCCAGCGTCAACTCTTCGATATCTTGGTGTCAATGCGCTCTTATCTCTTCGTCTTCTGTGCCAATATTGCTAAAATGTATCGCATGGTGTGGGTACATCCTGATGATCGTCCTATGCAGAGAATCGTTCTGCGTGGTAACAATCAGCATGAGATCCGCGAATTTCAACTGAAGACAGTAACCTACGGCACAGCACCAGCTTCGTTTCTCGCCACTAAATGCTTACAAGTTTTAGCAGATTCAATCTCGTCGACCCATCCCGATGCTGCTTACCATATATCCAACAGTTTTTATATGGATGACTTAATTTGAGGTACAAATACTCTTTCTCAAGCCATCAATTTGCAGCAAACGATTCACTCTACCTTGTCAACTGCTGGTTTTTTGCTTCGAAAATACTCCTCGAACTCATCGGATCTACTAGATCAAATTGATACAGACTTGCTCGCGTCGTCATTGACACATTCGATTGATACATCACCTATTGTCTCAGTTCTTGGAATTACTTGGGTTCCTACTGAAGAGCACTTTCAAGTTAAGGGTAATCTGTCACCTATTACAGCTGATACAGTCATCACCAAAAGAAAGATGCTTTCTTGTGCCTCTCGAATTTTTGATCCACTAGGCTTCGTCGAACCTGTCACTATTACTGGTAAGTTAATAGTACAGCGGTTGTGGCTAGAAGGTCTCACTTGGGACAGCCCTGTTCCTGAATCGATAGCTCGAGAATTTCGAACCTACTACGAAGATCTTACTAAGCTTATATCGTTTAAAATTCCTCGCTTTTACTTTGGTCAAACTCAAGCTCCACATACTAGTCAACTCATTGGTTTTTCGGATGCTAGCGATAAAGCATACTGCGCCGTCGTTTATCTTCGATCTGTAGCAGCTGATAATACTGTCACTTGCACCTTAGTTGCCTCTCGTACTCGTGTAGCACCTACAAAGACAGTTTCTATACCTCGCCTCGAGCTTCAAGCTGCTGCACTGCTTGCTTCTTTAGTCAATCGTATCGCTCAGAACTTGAAGATAGAAAATTATAACGTCCATTGCTTTACAGATTCTACCGTTGTTTTGTGCTGGCTGTCTCAGCCGCCCACTAATTGGAAACCGTACGTTGCAAATCGGGTCGCAAAGATTACCACCTTCGTCGCCTTTACTCACTGGTTCTATGTCCACACAGATGCTAACCCAGCCGATTTAGCTACTCGTGGTATTAGCGTTGAGAATTTTTGTAAGACCACCGTATGGTTACAAGGACCTAATTTTCTGTATTCTGAGAATCCCTTCGAGTGCAATGTTATTCCAAATTTGGACACTCACCAATTTTTGGAGCAGCGTAAAGTGAAGTCCTCGTTTCCCACTTTTGTACACTCATCGTTGCTTTCCAGATTTTCGTCATATCGCCACTTATTCCTCATCGTTGCCTACATTCGTCGTTATAAGCAGAAGGTCATCGATAAAGCAAAATTTGATACTGTCGCCTTAAGCAAAGCAGAATTTGATCTCGCTCATTTGACACTAGTTCGTATTGTACAAAATTCGTACTTTGCTGAAGATATTGCGCGCTTGGACGCACAATTACCGTTGAAGAAGAAAAGTCAACTTCTCAAGCTCGATCCCTATTTTGATGATTCTCGCATCTTACGTGTAGGTGGTCGGATTGTGAAATCGTCGTTTTCAGTTGATCGGAAACATCCGGTTATTTTACCTGCCAGATCACCTTTTGCAGTCCTTCTCCTTCGCTATATTCATGAAACTTACTTTCATGCTGGCCGTAAATTTTTAGAATCGTATTTAGCCACTCAGTATTGGCTCATCGGTGGGCGCACCAATCTTATTAAACGGGTTTGCGCCAAATGTGTTACCTGTTGCCGCTTCCGCCAGCAAACCAACGAGCAACTTATGGGACAGCTGCCAGCTGCACGCCTCTCAGTCACTTTTCCATTTGCCTACACTGGCGTTGACTTAGCCGGTCCCTTTGAATGCAAATGCGTCGGACATAGGTCCATCATCAAATATAAATTGTACCTAGCACTGTTCATCTGCCTGACCACAAGGGCAGTCCACTTAGAAATTGTATCAGACTTATCAACTGCGCGATTCTTAGAATGCCTACAGCGCTTCATATCTCGCCGAGGAACACCTGTTCAGCTATCGTCGGATAACGCCACCAATTTTCAAGGTGCTCGAAACTTTTTTATTGATAATATCGAGAAATTTATGTCGTTCGCTACTGATGAAAAATTTTCATGGCAGTTCATACCTCCTCGCGCACCTCATCATGGTGGAGTCTGGGAAGCTGGTATTCGGTCTGCAAAGACCTTCTTATTGAAAACTACTAAAGGTGTTACTTTAACCTTTGAGGAGTACAACACCTTGTTTACTCGCATCGAAGCCATAATGAATTCTCGTCCATTATGCTATGCTGAGCACATCCCACAGGATGCTGAAGTGCTCACTCCTGGTCACTTTCTCATTGGCAGATCATTTACTTCAGTTCCATCGCTCGATACTGATTCTACCCAACCTGTATCTCTGCCTAAGCGTCTCGAGCTTATTAAAAATTCGCTCACCTCCTTTTGGCGTACCTGGAGCAAAAGTTACTTGAATCAACTCCAGCTCCGTCACAAATGGCAGACTGCCTCATCGAATGTCACTGTGGGACAAGTAGTCCTTGTCAAAGAAGATACTCCCCCATTTCAGTGGCCCTTAGGTATTATCACTGCTACGTACCCTGGATCAGATGGTATAGTCCGGGTTGTAGATATTCGTATGCGTGGTCATATATTAAAACGCTCTATTGTAAAAGTTGTTGTCCTTCCGATTGAGACAACCACTTAATTTTTTCTATTAATTTAAGAGTTATTTTTTATTTTTTGTTTGTTTTTTCTCTTTTTTAGGGGGGACTGTTCGGATACGTTTTAACTTTTATTCATCGTGCCTTATCTCCCTCCTTTACCTACGTTTTCGTATCGCCACGTTTTTCCCCACTAGCCTATAGTTTCGTTTTCGTTTCTATCAAGTCTTAGTTTTTGTCGTCTGTAAAATGCTTTTTATTATACGTTTTTCTCTCGATCAGCTTGGTTTTAAATATTCTTTTAATAATTTCGTTTTTTAAATTCAATGGTTTAGCCTCACAATCCCGTAAGTAGGTCAGAACACATTTAAGTGTTTTGATCTACCAAAAATAATGCATTCCGCCATTGATGTTTTGAAGTACAAAGAGATCAAATCATTCTAAAACAGTATCCTAACAAAGTTGACAAAGTGCGTGGTGTGAAAGTTACAAGTAATTTTCATGCCCATAATGTTGCAAAAAGTAATGGATGTTGCTAGGTTTGGACTTACCGTTTATTGCTGACGTATTTTAGTTTGAGAAATAGTGAGTACCAGTAAAACCCTTTACGTGTGAAGTGAAAAGCTTTAATCTCAGACCTATCTGATGATTAAGTTTTCTTGGCCAAGGATGCAAATCAGTTTTTCGAACGAACTTTGAAGAAAACGAATTAACGAACGAAAATATATAACATGGAAAAGAATTTGTTTTATTACACAAACTTCAACAACATAACAACAATATAAAATTATTCAACAAAATGAAGAATTGGACTTTAACTGAGATCGTGACTAAATGGAATAAAAAAGCAAGAAAATAATATGAATAATATCTTTCTAGTTTGTTTGATAAAAAGTGGGAAAAGAATGATTCAGTGTTACCGTGTTGTTAGGTGACGATGTGAGCGAGGTTGCATGACTACCACCACAACAACGTGTTACTGGCGCTGCAGTGGATTCTTGTTGGCGAAAAACTCCAAAACTTTTTCTCGACTTTAACTTCTTGAAGTATGTGTTGAAGCGCCAACGTGGACGAGAATCTGCAAGAGGTTCTTGCCCAAAAATTCGCGATTGTTTTGTTAATTTATTTGTTAAGTTTAACAATGCCGAAACAATTGCACAGAAAATAACAAAACGCACTAGTAAAAACGCAAGTAAGCAGCCGAATACACTTAAAACACACAAGAGCAACTCGTTGTCGAATCTCCAAAACATGGCGATGTTACTCGAATGATGGTTCAAAACGATAATGAGTATCATTTTTGCAGATTGGATTGGTTGTTTTGTCGATCACATGATCGATTCAGACGTTCTTTCACTCCTTGACTGGAATGGAAGGACTATTGTCTGAGTGTGCGTGTGTATGTGCGATGTTTTTTCCAGAATTCAAAGGAAAAAACATCGCCATGTGTGTGTGTTGACCAGCAATACACATACAACTTATCTTCGCGATAAGATTGTCTTACATCCAAAAGTGTGTAAGACAAAAAAAAAGGTTACGCGAGCTGTTGTCTATTTAGATTTTTTGCTCGTCTTTCCAGACTCGCGTGTTGACAAAATACGTAGTAGTTTTTTGTCAACATTTATGAAGTTTATTAAGGCAAAGCGTATTGGTATTGTTTCGTCTCGATGGGGTGTCGATCACTGTTTTAGGGATCAACAGCCTTAATTGCATACAGCCTTAGGTCAACCATTTTTTTTAATGTTCTTTTTTCGAAGAATATGTAATAATGGTTGTTGGCGTAGGGTAGATGATATGCAAGATGGCCTATCCAGATGTGGTGACCTTGGTTATGTATCGAATTCTTTACAAAGATTTCAATGCATTTTTTGCTGGGGGTGGCTAAAAATTTTTGTGAGAATAATTTTTAGCCTTGATGTTATAAAGGGAACGCGACATGTTGCAGAGAACTTGCCGTATTCTTTAATATTTTTGTTTATTCAATGATTATTTTAGTTTTTGATATAATGATTACGTCGAAATCTGTCGATGAATAAGCAAGAATATTTGAGAGAAAAAAATATAATAAAAAAATATATATTTTTTTTGGAGAGTGAGAGTCGAATGGAATTGAATCCATTTGATTCATATACTCTTTTGTTTATTATATGTGAGGTTTATCATAGATTCACATATATGTATGTTGCCGGGGAGTATTTTCCCTAGGCTTTGTCGGCCGAGATTTTATTCTCTATAGATTTTTTCTTTCTTCATTCGAGAAAGAAAAAATACATAGGCCTGAGTTTATTGACGTGTATTTGAGGCTGTGTATAGTCTCAAATTCAACTTTTGTTGTATTCAAATTTAGCCGTAAATTCGAATCAATTTGTTTGCTACGAGAATACGATGCATAATTATATTTCGCATTCCTATGTAACTTGCACAAGATCCTATATACAAATAAAGATCGTGTACTTGTAGATAGTCAAATGTTAATTTTTAGCTTTTGACTATCAACAGAGACATGTTTTCTAGAAAAGGATTTTTCTGGACAATGTAGGTATGTGTTCGAAGCTAATTAAAGTTTCAAACGCAAGGAGAAATTTTTTTTGCACATAATTAGTGATTACACTAATGTGCTAGAAGCCACCGTCAGTTTCGAGTACATAATTATATGCTTAATTGTGCTCGAAGCCACCATCAGTTTCGAGTGCAAATTAATTAGGCATTTGAGGCTAAGATTAACTTCAAACACTAAGTGCCGTTAAATCAATTTCCATTACAGATATTGACTTAAGTTGCCAGTGGAAGCATTTTGTAGTAGTGAGAACTGATTCTATTTAGATTCAGTTTTCATTTTACATCGAAACGAAATCAAAAATACCCATATTTCCGACTTCAGAGTTTCTTTATGTGAAGCAGATGCTTGAAAAAGTAACTGTTTCTCCGAGAAAACCCCGATGCTCTTGCTACCATGTAGTGGCAGAGACACTACAGTTGTAGGCACTCAATATTAATGTGTGGTTTAACGTCCAAGGGACATGAAAATATACGTCGTCACACACCTATCTCGCTCACTAGATCCGTAACGACTACGGCGACCTCCTCAGCCCAGTCACTCGCCTACCTACATTTCTTCAGTAGGCGAGTTCCCTTTACGCCCGCCAGGCGCGCAGGAGTTCGTGGGTGTTCCCGCTCACGATACTAGTCACTAGTCACAAGTAGACGGTATGTTAAATTCAATGTGGCCATAAGTAACGAGAATCTGCTTCAAACTTTGGAGATTTCGTAATTCAGCGAGCAAAATGTAAGTCGAATTTGTGATTCGAGAGTCGAAATCTGCATGTTGAATGTTGGAGTTGTGCTGCAATACCTTCATTCGTTAATTCTTTTCGAAATGGTTATGCGATAGATTATCTCTGATTTCCTAATTGTTAATTTTAAACATTTTTTTCACTTCAGTATATATAATAACCATTTCTGGGTTAGTTATCTTTCTTATTCTAATTGATGTTTATTTTTCAGCACGAATGTAGTTTTCAATTATGAAGCAATCGAAGCAGAAGCGCCGGCGATTATTAGCGAGGATTCCTCAGGACTACTTGGTAAAACAATAATATCTTATTAATTGCTTGATAATATTCTTAGTTCTTATCTCTCCATGAATTATACAGCCCTTATCCTCATGTGTATCTGTTTTTATGTTTCCTCGGTACCTTTCAACTTCGCTATTCAACTCTTCCGACCATATCTCGTTTTATGGAATACTTGCATTTAACCACTTTTCAGAAGTAGAGATCCCATCATTAAATATGGAAGCGAACGATTGCGTTTTTTATGCCTTTTTAATTAATGAAAATTGATATTTCTTAACGAATTTGTCTTTTTGAATTTTCATTAGCTGAAATATATTCAATTTAAGTTTATTCATTTTCTAAAATGGTGAGTTGTAGAATATCTTCTGGTCTGTGAGCAAATTCGATATGCATGTTTTCTAAATTGTAACGTTTGGCTTCAAAGTACAAGCTCATAAATTTATTTGGGTCATAATACAATTGAAAAACTTCCAATTTTCAGAAGTTCCAGCATGTAATTTTATTCTTTCTTAAAACTAAAATGATTTTTATTTCTATATTTTATTGTGTAATATATCAATGAATTCTTAGCTTAGGGTTAGGGTTAAAGGTCCTAAGCATCTGTCAAGTGAAGCTGGCCCCACGGGCAGCTAGTAATTAATATATTGGCATATTTATGAATTAATAATAATCGCTTTCTACCATTCAGTTCTTAATTTTTTCACAAGGAGGTAAATAATTCTGTTGTATAGGGACGGGTCCACACATCCTCACTGGTCTCTTGTAATAGCCTGACCCCAACAAAAAATCAAAAAACTGACAAAAATAAGAATTTTAAAATGATAAACCTTTGTTTCTTGGCTAAGGAGGTTATAGACCGCCAGGACCCCGCCTTATATGTAACCTTGTTTGTTTATATACTTTATCCTTTTAAGATACGAAGTAAAGTAAATGAAAACTTTCGAGGATAATATTTGCTGGTAAATATTAATTAAAATTTGTTGGAAATTTTAATAACTTTGTATTTTTTTAAAACGTGAAATTTTTTAGTTTAGTTTTTTTAAATTTATAAATACATATTTATGTACATATTTGGAGAAAAGTAAGCGAATATTTTTTCATATTTCAGGATAATTAGTGCATATTTTTTGAAAATAAATGCATACTTTTTACAGCCCTAACAATGATATTTTGTATCCGACATTGGGTACCGTACTAACAGAATTAATATTAATGTTTCATCAATCATGATGTGATCAATTCCGTGGATTCGTATTAATAATTTAATATCCATAATAATGGGAAATTTTGCTAGAGTTATGTTGTCTGTTGTAATTGTTCTTATTAATTCTCTAGATAAATTACTCATTGGCTCATTTAGATTATTTTATCAATTTGTTTTCCTTTCAGGTGCTTTAATACCAGAAATTGTTCGTGAATTAAGTTCGTAAAACGGTTGTCCGCTTGTCACTTGTCAAGATGAACGAATATTCTTTCGTCGACATGGACGCGTATAAAAATGGCGGAAAAAATAATAAACTGAAAGACTTTTTCCCTAAGCAAAACCACGACTCTGATCAAGAAAATCACGACTACCCTGATTTGGATTTTGTGTACGCCGATACGGATACGCTTTCTAATGAAATTGCCGAACTCTACAGCTATACGGAACAACCTGAGTTCCAATTCAACGTTAGAGCGTTCGAAGAGTACATGGAACTGCTTAATTTGAAACCTTGCTGGAGACGATTGAGCGAGGACGAAAAGCGTGACGTGATTATAACGCTGCTCGATCAGATGGACGCACTCGATAAAAATGTTCGATTGAAATCCGCCCGTTGTTTCCTGTATCTGCTACAAGGTTGTTGGGCCGAATGCCAATCAGACGTCGAACAACAGAGCTGCACCAAGGAGAACGTAATTCTACTGTACAAATACGGTGTCTTCTCGTCCTTCCTTGAACTGTTCTTCGCCGAAGCCGACGTCTGCCCGGTAGCCATTCAACGAAAAGTTTCCGTCAACATCAACGATTCGACCGAACTGCGTGTAATTGTTAGCGTTCTCTATACGTTTGTCGAAATTATTCGAACCATTTCGGATGACGAATGCGAAGAAAATGTCGCTTTTCGAGACGAATTTTTGTTGGAAATTGGAAATCCGATGGGTGGAGAATTGTTGTCCGTCAAACTGTTCGGTATGGTTACTCGATTCTGTGGCGGCAGCACACCGCATTATCCTATCAAAAAAATTCTACTTTTAATATGGAAACTGTTGTTGTTTTCACTGGGCGGAACTGAGGACCTGAGACGAATGAAGGCTGAAAAGCGGGTAGAAATGGGACTACCTAGGTTCGACGAAGATACCTTGGATATTGTGAAGAATATGCGATCGTCGTCACCGCCCGCCAGCGGAGCCGATGGTATTGAAACCCAAAATCAAAAACGAACGAATAGGCAGCTACGGAGAAGCTTGATTAAACAAAGTTCATTAGATGAATCATTGTCCCTCGATTACGAAGGTGTGCCCATGGACGAAGACGACTACGACGATCAGCTGAATAATTCTGGAGGTGTTAACAACGGGACACTCTGTAGCGCAACTGGTGGTGCATCAACTACGAATACCGCTGACACGAAAACTGATGCTGCCAATGATAACGTCGAATCGAGTCATTACGATTCATCATCCGAGGGCGGTGAAAATATTAGTCAAGTTGATAATTCTGAATCTGTTGAATTGGGCAGCGATGACGCTGGTAAATTCGAATGCAGAACTGAAAATAAAAAAGGGGGTGGTAATTTTGAGTCTGATATTAATAGCAGGAGCAGCAGTAACAAGGAAACTGCAGAAGACGGCGCAAATGTGGTCGAAGATGAGTTGAATCGACTTTCTCATCAGTTAATTCGAACCAGTTCAATCAGTCCAAGTAAAAGTTTGCCTTGGATTCCTAAAATTCGACATAAGGATTTAGATTCGTTTCTCGATCAAGTGCGAATGAAGTTTGTCGGTTATACGTTACCAGAAGATCGTGACACGTTAATCGGCCTACCTCAACCGATTCACGAAGGCATAAAAATTTTAAAACGTTACGTATATGTGTCGGCGAGCGAAGTTCAAATGGACAGAGAAGAAAATATAACGAGATTTCCTTTGTCGCAGAAAGATGCGGACATACCTACTGATTCCACTGAAATTCTGTACCAGGCCATGTTGCCCAATATGCAGCAAAATATCATTGCTTTGCTCAAAGTGCTTCTTGCAGCGGCGCCCACATCGAAGACGAAAACCGATTCGATCAATATTATGGCCGATGTTTTGCCCGAAGAAATGCCGATGACAGTTCTCCAGTCGATGAAATTGGGCACCGATGTAAATCGTCACAAGGAGATCATCGTGAAGGCTGTCTCCGCCATACTATTTCTCCTTCTGAAGCATTTTAAATTAAATCACATCTATCAGTTCGAATTTTTGTCGCAGTATTTAGTGTTCGCCAACTGTATTCCGCTAATTTTGAAGTTCTTCAATCAGAATATCAGTGCTTACGTGAGCGCCAGAAATGTGATACCAATTTTAGATTTTCCTTCGTGCGTCATTGGTGATCAGCCCGAGTTAACGTCCGAAAGCCTGGAAATTGGCGACAGCCAAATATGTTGCTGGCGCAACGTATTCTCGTGCATCAATCTGCTGAGGGTTCTGAATAAAGTCACCAAGTGGAAACATTCTCGTATCATGATGTTGGTGGTCTTCAAATCGGCTCCAATTTTGAAAAGAACGCTGAAGGTGCGGCACGCTCTGATGCAGCTGTACATCCTGAAATTGCTGAAAATGCAAACCAAATATTTGGGACGCTTGTGGAGGAAAGCAAACATGAAAATAATCAGTGCCATCTACCAAAAAGTTAGACATCGTTTGAACGACGATTGGGCGTACGGAAACGATATTGACGCTCGACCATGGGATTTTCAGGCCGAAGAATGTGCTCTGAGAGCTGCGGTTGATGAATTCAACAATCGGCGATATTTCGTTCCAAATGATGATACCGAGTTTTCTTCGGTAGACATCGATATTAGTAGTGTACTGGCGCAGGAAATAGCATTAAGTGAAGATTTTAAAAAGCACTATAATGTTTGGATTCAGCAAGAAGTTTTCGACCACAGTATCAATTGGGATGAATTATTGAATTTCGGTTACCTATAGTGTTCCTGCTCGTATTTAAATTCTTCCCTTTGTATTCATATAAAATCCCAAGAATGTCTCTCATTTTGTTTGTGTACACTTTTGGTTTTATTTTCTTGTATCTACGTCGTCGTTAATTCTGTCCAAAACTGACATTTTTCTAATAATTTTTGTTACTCGAAATATTATTAGTCTTGTGTAATATATTATTTATGTAGTAAAGCATTTGTTATTGATGATAGAATTAAGAAACATTCTATAGTTTATTTGATAATAAAAAAAAGTTATAATTTTTAATCGAAATCAGTGATTATTTCATCTTCTTTATAACAAAAATAATTTTATACAGCTGTAGTCGTCCGAGTCATTTGAAACGTTTATTTCTGTGTTCCTGCTCTTTAATCGAATGATATTATATTCCAATGAAAAACATAATTGTTTTAAAAACATTACCAGGAATCAAAATCTTTGTATCAACTTTCACTGAGGGATACGAAGCGAGGAAGTTTATTCTCGATTTTAACCCATTAAAATTGATCTCATGGAGGGTGTGGAATACTAGTTGTGAAATGGATTCTCAACAAGAAGGTAGCCATTAGCTATTTGCGTATTCTTTCACTTCGCACTTACATACGGAGTAGCAAAAACCTAAGCAAACATGGGCAATTTTGTAGCCAGCTTTGAGAGTTTGTATAAGGGATTTGGCACATATGTACATATATGTACGTTATTGCATCATCTTATTACATTGTTTCTTATTAGTGACTAATAAGAAATGATGTAAGATGTTTGCTACCATTCTGTGACATTGTCAAGATCTTTATCTATGAATTAGTCACAGTACAAACATATCTTACATGTTTATACGTACAGGTAAGGACATACAAACTTACAAGTGTATACTATTTGGTTTAATATCTGTGTAGGCGAATAATATGTCAGCCTTTCAGCGGCGACTATTATCGAGGGTTGTGAGCCCCTATATCTCATACGAATTGGTAATTCCCACAGAGGGGCTGGGGGTGGGGTGGTGAAAATTTTCTGTTTCATGACAAAAGAAAACTAATGACACGATTTTCCCATTTTGACCTAACTTTTATGTATATGTATATATATACGTATGTATCGCCTAAATTTTTGGTTTACAATTTTGAAAAAACTATCAAATGGATAAAACTGAAATTTTCACGACACATAGTCTTTATGTAGGATAAGATCAGAAAAAAGTTTGATGCCTATTGGTCCAGTAGTTTTTGGAAAAAGTGGAGAGTAAAAAATTCCTTAAAAAATATTTGGGAGAAACTATAATAGCGATGTAGTGTTGAAATTTTCATGACAGATTTTCCTTATGTCAATGCGAGTTTGAAAGAAGTTTGTTACATTATTTGTTAGGTGATTTCCTAAAAAAAACTGGAAAATAATTTGGGTTCACGGCTTTTAGAAAACTATGCCGAAGGGATCGAGCTGAAATTTTCACAATAGATTGTCATCATGCCAATGAAAGTTTGAAGTTCAGTGATTATTGGTTCGGTAGGTTCTGATAAAAATGTAGAACAAAAATGAAAAATTACTGGAGGAAAGCAAGTGGACTGTTTCGCTAGTGGTATCTTTTTGTTATAATTTTGGCACAGGGGGTTACTCTACAGCGTCTTTTCTGCATTGTAATAATTTAGTTTTTTTTTTTTTTTTATTTCATTGATTTTTTTTTGTTTTTTTTAATATTGTCAATGGAAATTGGCACACTGGGTTTTATAGCGAAGTATCACTGCGCTGGAGTTTTTATTTATTTTTTACCCGGTTCAGTGAACTCGGTGCATCAAATTTTCGCGATAGATAGTTTCCAAAATTCAATTTCATCACAAGTATATTATAAAATTTTGACAAATTATTAAACCACGTATTAACAATATTGAATTCATTTTATCAGTAAGCCCAATTCAGAAGTGTTTTGCTGACTTGCTGTTTTTTCTTTCCTTACCGTGTTTTCGTCGTTGTCTTTGCTAAATTAATGTCAAGATTCCAGCATGTTAAATATTAAATGCCTCATTCTCCACCTGCTGGCATATAATTATTAATTCATTATAGGTAGAATTTCCTATGTATAAATCTTATGTACCAACACCAATAATGAAAAAGAATTTTTCTTCATTCTATAAACTTTTTGGCAATTTTTCTGATTGATTTTATATTATGAGAATATAGTGGATTTCGACGAAAAAAAAAAGAAAAAGGATACGTTTTCGAAATATCTCCTCCGCGCATCAACCGTGGTAAGTGTGTACCTATTTTCCAAAAATGTTAAATTTTGTAATGCCTGTCATTCGAAAACCAATTGATCGATTTTGCTCAAATTCAATTCCAAACTAACCCTTCCTGTCTCCAACTACTACAAAAATTTTAAGCCAAAATCTTTAGATTTACGGGCATTATCGTGATGACAACATGGTGGGTTTTCAGAACTTTGATAAACCCCTCCCCTCGAAACTATACTGAGTAAATTTCAACAATTTTAACGCGAATTTGTAGCCCATGAAAGCTTCTAACACTGTCCCAAGTTTCAGTGCTGTAGATTTACAAACTCCCAAAAAGTGCCAAAATGAGCAAAAAGTGGAAATATATGTATATATATATATATATATATATATTGTGTACAGACGAATTTGAGTGACCTATATAAGACGCAGGATCGGCGTTTTTCCACTAGTCCCGCCACAAGGTCCCGCTATTGGACTGAAGTGTTGCGAACTGAAACGAAAATATGGTGCCATAGTTATACGTACGATTCCTCAAAGCTGGAGACAGGAATGATGAAATGTGTGCTCCACTGTTTTATTACTATATCAGCAAAGCCTGAAGATAATATCATGTTCTTCCTGGTAATTTTTATGTATGTTTAATTCCATATACAGTGTAAATTATCGAATGAAATGCTTTGCCCTACCTTTAATAAAATACGAGATTTGTTTTAATACTGTTAATTTTTGGTTTTTCAAAAAATTCTTGAAAGGGGATAGTAATGATGACATCTGTTCATATCTTTTGAGATCTCATGTTGAATATGTCCAATTTAAGTCAAAGAATCAATATAATTTATTAAAATCAAAAATTTTGAATTATATTAATAAGATTGAAGACCTCCAGATTCAAAAATTGAAAATGGAAAAATATATTTTTCAGATTTTTGCAATGGACAAAATTCATTTTGAATTAAACATATTAATAATTATTTTGGATCTGACATTCAAAATTATTATGAATATAATTTCTCATGGCGAACAAAAAAATATTAGCAAAAGGCCCAAAGCGGAAGAGATTTCATGTTGAGGCCCCTGCATCAGTTTTTAAGTAAATTTTGTTGGAACGGAAATGATACACACAACGGTCCAACGCTCCCCCTTGATGAAAGGGCATAAGCGCCTAAGGACTATTCCCATCGTCCTCTTTGTCCACTGGACATACGTAGTTAAATTGTTAAATACGCTGTATTTCTCCAGTAAAATATAATGGGAGCCTACACTATAGGGAGCCACTTAGACAAGTACGCGCATACCCATTAACTTTCCAGGGAAAACTAAATGTTATTTCGGCTAATTTCATTTTTTTCGTCACATTTATTAATTTAAATTCAATATTCCGATGAGAAATTCTTTCGAATTTTTCAAATAATTAATTTCATGGGCAATTGCAATAATCCATAATTGAGAAAAATGATTTTGTTTTTTAACCCCGCCCATTAAAATAACACACAGATTAGGTGAGTTAGGTCTATAATGAAGGATCTAAAATACAGTGCACGTAGTCACGTATATTTAAGAGCAAAAAATAAATTTTATTAGAAAGACTAAAGATGTGACAACATCTGCGCGTGTCTCATTTTTATTACAAAAAAGAAGTAGGCCTCTGAATGTCATACGGTGGTCGTATGATTTGATAACTGATAAAAAGTGATAACTTTGATATTTGCCGAGTAAACTTAGAGAGAGTTGGAATTTGGAAGTTGTGCTTGTTCTCCGTCTCTGGCTCTCCGCTGTTCCCCTTATTTCGCAGGATATAAATATTCTTATATACTCGTCTCGTGTAGTAGTAGTGCTGGTGCGTTTAAAATATAATGGTTAAAGAATTTGCGGTTCTGGCTTCGTTGATGTGCGCTTCTTCGAATTTTAAAATGGAACATCGTGCCCAAGAAGCGGCAGGTTCCCGTCACATATTTTTCAACAACATACAAGCTTCTCGTTTCTTAAAATAGAAAAGAGTAAAAAGTTTGTCGAAGCAATTATTTCACCTTTTTCTTAAGCTCAAATTCAGTTTACGATTACGCGATGCAGGCCGACTTGATGTTTGAAGTGCTCATGTATTTGAATTCGTATTACTTCGGTATTTTCTCGATATGGGAATTCATTACCTATATGATCAAACTTGTGTACAAAAATGAGAAATATCCATCTGATGTGATCATCGTCGAAAGTCTCGTATATTTATTATTCTGTATTACAGAGATTTTTCGCATCTACTTCGGAAGAAAGAGTGATACTTCAGATAAACCAGTTTTCATGATAATTTCGATTCTTCTAGTCGCACCGTCGTCTGGATGTGTAACTTATCTCTTCCTCAAACAAATTTGTATCATTCGTTTGGAAAAAATGTTGTGCGGTTTTCAGTTGGTTCTAGAGAGTTGTGAGCTATTTTTCGGTCTGATTCACTTATTTACGTATCGAAAAGATAAATATTGATCGGTGCTTCTCGAAACCGTTTCTATTATCCTGGCTAAAAGTTTCTGTATTAAATTTTATTGGACTCCCTACAATTTTTGATGAACGGGAGTGAATTATTTTCAGCTCTCTTTACATCTACCTTGAATATTGATCTCGAAACCATGAAACCTATTTTTTATTAAGTATTTGAAAAATATTTTCTCGTTTTATGCTTATTTTATAACTATTTTCTTTGAGCTTGAAAATTGATCATTTGATCGATGTAATATAGCTTTTCTCGTTGATAGGTAGTTATGTTTTGATTTAATAATTTGTATTAATGTAGAATTTTCAATTTTTTTTTTCACTCATACAAAATTTAATAATACTTTTTTCGGTATAATATTTTATGGTGCAATTCCCGAGGGTAAGAGGAATGGGACCAGGGCCGGATTTAGGGGGTTTCAAAGGTACAACTGTACCGGGCGGCATAAAAAAGTAAGAGAAAACAATTCTTTGACAACTTTTTTTTTTCTCTTTATTAAGTATGACCGTAAAATAATATTCTATTAAACCTATAAAATATTAATTTGGTAAAAATTTCTGATAAAAATGCATAAAAAAATTTTTGGCTGACAGGTGGGTGGCAGCAATTGTAAAATTAGTAGGAGCAAAAAGTTTGTTGTACCTGGGCGCTGGAGCTGTAAATCCGGCTCTGGATGGGACCAAGTGCGAATAAATGAATCCTTGTCTTCAAGGACTTGGATTTTAATTTCATTTTCCTACTCATTCTAATTTTTCTTTACACTATAAATACTATCAAATTGCATTTATTAGTTTGATTTCATTAATACTTATGTGATTTTTAATGATTTTTTTTTTTCATAACTACCAATTATTCAGGTATGTTTAAAATTAATGATTTATGGCCTCGGTGTATCATTTCATTCACTCTTTAATTAATTTACTTTTTTGTCAGTGTATTCTTTCATTATATTTTTACCCCGCTGACTTTTATCTGTGTAGCTATGAGGTACAGTTTTTATATCACCCTTATTTTAAATTAAATTTCAAACATTTCAATGAAATTATTTCTGCTGCATTTTTAATTTTAATAAGTGTATCATGTATGTACTACCTATATGGGTGCACAGAAATTCTCAACTATTTCTAGTCAAACGTACCAAAAATCTTGCTAATTACCATCTAATAATTTTGTTCAATTTTGACCTGCTATTTATTTTTTAGCTTTAATTGTTTAAAATAAACATTTTTTGTTTCGACGTTTAGCTTCCTTCAGGTTCATTTATTTAGTTATTTATTTATTTTTAAATACAACTTTTTTATTTTGTTCATTAGGCTTCGCCCAAGCAGGCATTTTACCGAACATTGCAGAGGGGGAGGGGTATGATCGGAATCTGCAGGCCGATGGTCTACTGGCATTCATTTTACAATCAGACTGGAACACCATTATAATTTAGAACCAAATCAAGTACACCGCCATTTTGGGTCAAATCCGATTTGGCGGCTCTTCAATTTCCTTTCCTACCTCTTCTCCTTCATATTAAATAAACAGCGTTAACGTTTGATTTTGACTCGCTATAATACACCGTCATTGAATTTTAATAGTGACTTTATTTCTGATTTTTCTTTATTTTTCTTTATTTTTTCTTCAAATTAACTAATTTGTTTACTCTCATGTTTATGTGACCCATAATTGCTGTAGATATATTGTGGCCGAAGATGTAATTTTTAATACGAAGACAGGTTAATTTCGGCCTAATACTTTCCTATCCACAGAAAAATTGCGTCAGAGAATGACATGTTAATTACGGTCAGCGTTTGGGGCCAAAGAGAAAAAATAAATTTGAAAAACTCTAACGCAGTAGCAGCTCCGTTAGAAAAAGTAGGTTTCAAAAAGTAGAAAATTGATTTGCGATGAAATACTGATAGATCATTAATGATGATTATATTAAATTTTGTGACTTTTTGTTTTTGACCGAAATTTACAGTTTAAAACTATCACCTCATTCGAAATCAAAACAAAAATGAACCTAATGGAAATACCATCCGACCGATTCACACCAAAATTAGTAGCATGTTACAACAAATTATAAGAAATACTTGTTCTAAATTTGGAAGCTATTGGTCCGAAATTAAGTATTTTGAGGCCAAAATAAGAATAGCGGTAACGGATAATATTCGTATCAAATTTCGTGATTATCGAATGAAAACTGCGTAATGAATAACTGTACCGTGGTAACAAGAAAGTAGCATATATATGTATATATATATATATATATATTACCATATGAATTTCAGCAAAGAGTGTTAAAATTTTCTTAAGGTCATGAAACGAAAAATGTAACCAGTCCCAACCCTGGAGACTAATACCACATCGAGATTAATGAGTACATTTTCATAGAAAACCGACTGAAAAGTGTAGTTTTCATGTATAATACTATAACTTACCCGCAGTTAAAGACAAAATAAATAATTCAACATAAAAATATCCGATATTTAATTCTGACTTATGAAAAAGTGGGTCACAATTAATACTTTCTCATGGGCCATAATTATAGTCTATCCACGAGAGTTGATCCCAGAAATGAAACGCAATCCACAGCTACTGTACAATTCTACTTGCATTATTTACGCATTATTGCCAGTTGGAATATGTGGGAATACGAATAATACGCATTATCATACGTGAAAATGTGAATACTTGGTAATGTTGTTTAAAGGCGCAGGGATCGTCTTTAGTTGGACGGACTATAACAGGTCATTTCCATAAGTTGGGCCGCAACTTGTACAAAATTTTACAATTTGGCCGCAACTGACTGCCACCGTTTCTCATTGCATTAGAATTCAAAAAAGTAAATATATACCTAAATTTGGTTTCAGATGAAAGAGGACAAATTTTACGTATCAAGTTTTTGACGCTTTCGAGGTAAATTATGGAAGATATCGGTTAGTTGCGACAGATTTATAGAAATTAGTATGAGTTGCAGCCTATGTGAAAGCAGGGGTGAAATAACGTTTCAATTTTCTTGTTTAGATACTGACCCAAAAATGGTTCAGTGACTGGTACTGGTTCTCATTGGTAGTTGGTTTTGTAATTATGTTTCCAGTGTTAGGAATAACGTTATAATAACGTTATTTTAATGTTTCCTGTACATTGGTAAGTACTGTTTCAGGAATGTAACTAGTGAAAATATCATTAAATACAGTTACTTGAATAATTTTTGATTCTGGTATCTCACCCCTGCGTGAAAGTACGAATTGCAGGAAGATATTAACTGCGACCCAGAAAATAAATTCCATATGAAGTAAACAATTAGCTACAGGCATAGAGCAGGCTTGGTATTATTTTATTTTCTAACCAGTCACTTATCAACTTGAGTATATTTCATTACATTCAAGTCTATGTAAGTGCAAGTCTACCAGAAGTTTTGTGCCTATTCGTTCAGTAATTTCCGAGAAAAGCGGAAAAGAAAAAATTTCTGAAAAGCGATTCTTCCAGGATTTTGAAAAAACTACGGAAGGGAAACGGGTTGAAATTTTCGCGAAAGTTGTCCACATATATTTGCAGATTTGATGAAAGTTTGATGCCCATTAGTTTGGTGGTTTCCATGGAGAGCGTGAAACAAAAAAAAAAAATTACTGGAAAAAAGCATTTCGCCTGTATTGCTTGAAGTATATTTTCCATATTTACAGACGCAGTAGGTTATTTTTTTAAAACTGTTGCAATGAAATATCGGTAGAGGTAGATCGATATGTTAGTTAGATATCGATAATTATCGATAGTTTTTTTTTGAAATTTTTTCACACACTTAGATAGGAATTCAGGTTCATGTTATGCAAGGTATTGCATAATTCAGTTGTAAATGTGAACTGGCAAACTGCGTGATAATTATCGTGGTTATAGGTACAAACTTGGGCCGCTGTTCATACGTGGCTGAGAGAAAATGTTAATGGGATTGTTGGGCCGGCATTAACGTGTCTCTTTATCAAGAAACAGATCTTCGACCGCAGCCCTTTCCCAAAGCTATAGAAAATTAATTTCAATGAAGTATATATTATATTATTTATGTGTGGTTTCAGTATAATGTTGATTCGTGGCCGGTGTAAATTTGTATTGAATTAATAGTATATTGAAATTTACCAATATGGCCGGAAAGTTAAAAATAAATATTCGAATAAAGCGCAAAGACAATATGTTAAGTCGGTTAAAAAAAAACGTAACATCATATTATAACCTCAGCCACACGTATAGGGATTAGGCTACCCTCAAAACCAGACAGTAGAACGAATTTTAAAATTATCGTGATGAGGGGTCCTAAAGTATTAGAGAAAAAAACAATAAAAAAGAAAGTTTTAACAATTTTATTACGAATGTTTCGCCGTTTAATATTATGTTTGGGAATGCTTCAGTAGATATTTTAATGAGGTAAGCCAGAAATTTCAGCGCAACTGTCCCTCATGCCCCCTCCATTTTTATGCCGATGAACAAAACTAAATAAAAATACAAAGTACGTGAAATAATTTCCTCGAGTGTAACTAAACCTAAACAGAATATCTTTTAAAAATGATGTTTGCTCATTTGCTACGACCAGTTGTTTTTTTTTGTTTTTTTTTTCAACTTACAAGTTGAACAACCCAATATACCTACCTTATAATACTGTTTATTAAAACATGAGATTATTTTTTCGGTACCTATGTACTTCTAACTGCCATAGTTCCCAGAATTATATTATTTGTTGTAGTTTTCAAAATTGAAAATATATTTTTTTTTTCACTTAATTCTTATTTATTAAAATCATAATTATAATGATTTATGTACGTATAACATTAAACAAATTAGTATTTATTTCGTTTCGTGGCACACAAATGAAGTAAACCAAATACAAGCTCTAAAAGTTCTAAAACTATTTCAATATAACAAAGTATTACCTCAAGGCGAAGAACTTTCAACTGAATCAGTAATATATACAAAATACCAACAAAAGATGGTAATATTAAGAATAGCGAAATCAGAATGAATGTATTCCTTCCTGTTAAATTTCCTTTTCTTCCAGTGTGAATTCGGCAAAATTGAATTGAACAATAAAATTTGAAAATGAAACTATCCACGAGTATGGCGTCAGAAGAGTAAGGAAGATGTGTGATTTTAAATACATACAAAACACATTCACCTATTATAAATAAAATTAGGTAATAGTAATTGAAGTATAATAATACTTCAAATGGCAACGATGACTGCACCATGATCGAAATACAATAGACAACAAATAGATAGAGAAATGATGATTACTATTAGTTTCCATTAAAGGATTGCAAGTAGTTATGGCAACCAGTGCATCAACAATAACCTGCAGTCGTTTGACAAAATACAGCGCAAGACCTCAGCTGCAGACCGTATGAGTAACAATTCGTATATTTTATTGAGTGGTGTAGGTGGCTTACTACTGTCAAGAACGCAGCGAAAGCCTTTTTTAGAGGGGTTGGAGAAGAACGAAAATTGCTAACTGAATTTTCCAAAATTTCCAACAGCTAAAAAAAAATGTCAACAGGCATGATTTTCTAACTAGTAAGTATAGTATACAATTGCCAATTTTCCTAGTCCAAAATTTCCAAGTTTCCTAAAAGAAAAGTCATCAAATCTCACGACTTTGCAACCATAAGTGCAGTAATTCAGTTTTTCCGACACTAAAATTATTTTGGAAGAGCCTCCCTCCTCATGCCTCTCTTAGCTATGTCCTGGACGCTCGACGAGCGATTAATTATTATATGTATCGTTCAACACAATTTTCAAATGGTATGTGTGACAAGTGCGTAATGTGTGTTATTTTTTACCAAGTGTAAAGAGTTTAAAGACCAACCGAAGATGATCGACTGCTGTAAACTTCAAACTATTAAAATTAGCCCACATAAGCACTTGTCCTACAATACACCTTTTGCAATTAGAGCAAAAAAAAAATTGCAACACCTTCCACCCCTAAAAAAAAAAATTTCCCAAAAGAAAAAATTTTGGAAATCATATCTCAACACAAAAACATCAAGTTTCCCATTTTTTACGTCTTTTCATTCGTTTTTTTTTTTTTTTAGACAATTAGGGATTGTTATACAATCATAGAAAAAGTAGTTTCAAGTAAATTTTTTTCTCTTTCCAGGAATACCAATCCCAGCTCTCTAGCTTACGTAGCGGGTAAAGAATTATTCTAACTCCAAAAAACACCTAATTTTTTTTTTAATTTGAGTTTTTTTCGTTCATTTATTTTGAAATAGCTAAAGATGACTAAAAAATTATATTAAAAGTTAATTCAAGAAAATTTTCTTCTCTTTCTAGAATTATCGACTCCAGCTCTCTGGTTTAAATGCGACTAAGAAATCATTCGAGTGAAAGAGTAGAGGTTTCTAGATTAAAAAAAAAAAAGGAAATTTTCCATTTCTTTGTTGTCAAATGGCAAAAAATAATTCGAAAATTATTCGGAAATTTTGTAAATTTTATCCTAGTTCGAGTATGACGGTAATTTGGTCAGGAAGATCAGATCACTTTTTTTAAATCCGTATTTTGGTTGTAGCATTATTAATCCAGTCCTCTAGCTCAATCAGGGGGCCGATGAATCATTCGAGAAGTTTTTTTCAAAACTGAAGCGTTCAATTGAAATGGCCGCAACTTGAACAATTTTTCACGAATTAAAGTTAATAGTAATAAAATCAAAATACTTTTAATATGTTCAAATATTCATTTTACACATTGTTGCGCTAGATTGGGATGCGCGATAGTGCGTAAAATACTTCACAGGTCGAAAATTCGTTCTTTTATATTCGCTATACATGGATGTAAAACTCATTTTTTTATGCACGTATTGCAAAAAATATATAATATTTTCCTGTATAAACCATCCCGTCGTATGCAAATGTTCTTGATAGGTAATCAACAAAAAAATTAACATCTAACGCGGTCAAATATCACAAGACTAGAAAATTTTATTCTCAAAAGAAAATTTTTCAAACAATAACGTACGTGCCTCATTACACAAAAATTTACAGCTGGAACCAGTGAATCAAGATTATTAATTTCTCGTTGTCGTCTTTTTCGGTGTCGTCGTATTAGTTGAGCCGGGTGACGTTGGTGTTGACTTCGTTGACTTGGTTGACTTCATACTGGACATTCTACGAGTTGAACCGGTTGAGCCCTTTAATAAAGACTGCGTATCGCTCGGCGATTCGGAAATGCATTCGTAATAGTCTTTTTCTAGTGCCGCTAAATTTTCACGAGCATCCATGAATTCTTGTTCGTCCATACCCTCGCCGAGGTACCAGTGCACGAAACAACGTTTCGAAAACATCAAATCGAATTTATAATCAATACGTGCCCATGCTTCAGAGATTGCAGTGGTGTTTGCGACAGTACATAACGCTAAATGTGAAGAAGCGATGGTACTGTCCGGGAAGCTCGACGGGGGCTGGAAATTTATACCGACTTTGAAACCAGTGGGGCACCAATTAACGAATGGAATTCGACTCTTTCTGATTATATTTAGCGAATTAGTAATGTCGGCCGGAGGAATTATACCACGATACAGAAGAACGCAAGCCATGTATTTACCCCTGGACGTGTCACACTTCAACAACTGGTTTGATGGCTCGAAACATAATCGTGTCACTTGTTTGATGGTAATTCTTTCGTGCGTAGCCCGATAAGAACTCATGAACGGAGCGTACGTGATCAAGGGGAAATGAATTCGAGGAAACGGAACTAGATTTGTTTGAAATTCAGATAAATCGACGTTTATGGAACCATCGAATCGCATGGCAGCCGTCAAAGATGAGATAACTTGACCTAATATTCGATTTAAACTAATGTATGTAGGATCTTCAATGTCTAATTTCACTGAACATATGTCGTACAGGGCTTCGTTATCAATTAAAAATACACAATCTGTAAGATCTATACTGCCGTTGGTGGATAAAACTGCATTGTATGGTTCAACGGTGGCTGTGGCTAACTGTAAATAAATATTCAATCATTCACAGTTCCATTAGATTAGTCAAATAATGTAGAACGGTAAATAAAAAGGGCATTAAAACCCTCAACAAGAAGCATAACAAATTAAAACTTATGTGACTGATAAAAGGGTTAAAGATACACATAAAAATAACTATTTGATACAATAATGATAGTTATTTACGATTAAATTATTCGAAAATTTAACGAATTGAGGACATACTTTTCATGAAACTAAATTTTAGTATACCAAACGACAATCGGGTGACTGTTAAAACTAAATCAAATTCAATAATTGCTAATCCCAAAATGAATGTTACAATCGTAATTTTTTTTTAAATTCACAAAATTCAAGTACGACATTAAATAATAAAAAATTAAAAAAAAAAATTAAAAAAGTGAAAAATATAAAAGCGGAACTCAGAAAGTTAAATTCTTTCATTACAATTCGGATTACCATATTAGCAAGATTTATTCAATTAGAAAAAAAGTAAAATGTTTGAATATAACTATTCAACGTTGAAAATAGTAAAACAATCATCTGATTTCAAAAGAAACAGTTAACGCAGTTTAAGCTAAATTTATAACTAAAATATAAAAAAAGTAGGTTTGAGAAATTTCATGGTTGAAGATATAAACAATAGGCGTCACTTTTGAGCTTTCACCAAAACAAGACTGACAAAACTCACACCTTTAATGATACTGAATGAGAACTATATTCAAGAAAAAGCAAAAACATACCCGCGGTGAGGGATAAACAACGAATTCCAGCTGCTTCTTTTTCGTATAGTCTTCGGACAATGTTTCAAGAATCAACGTAGATAAACCGGAACCAGTACCTCCGCCCATCGAATGAAAAAAAAAAAAACCATCTAAACTGTCACAAAGATTAACCTCTCTTCTAATCGCTTCCGCGACAGTTTTAATAACCTCACGTCCGATAGTATAATATCCGCGAGCATAGTTATTGGCTGCATCCTCTTTACCCGAAACCAAACTATTGGGACGAAAAAGATATTTGTACTGATTGTTGCGAACTTCATCTGCAAAAATTCAATCAGCTTATGGACGAGGAAGATTATCAATTAGTAATAGAAAAAAAACAACAGACTTACCCACAACCAAAGGTTCCAAATCGACTAGAACAGCTCGAGGCACATATCTACCGAAATCTGTTTCATCGAAAAATGAGCCAAACGAAATTTCATGTGGGTTACAGAGGTTTTCCGTATAGTCGGACTTGAAACCGTCCGGCCATATCCCGTGTTCTATGCAGTACAACTCCCAGCAGGCGTTACCAATTTGAATTCCAGCTTGTCCAATATGAATGGAGATGATTTCTTGCTACAGTGAATAACACATAAAGAAATTAATAACGACCGGTCATTTTCTATTGCAAAAATTTCAAATAATTATTAATGTTTATGAAAACAATAACAAAGGCGTAAAGAGTAAATACCTACCATAAAATGAAGACTGGTTCGAGAAAATGTATAGACGTAACAAGAACTAAAAGCCGATAAAAAATCGAGATCTTTTCCAGCCACAAATTTTTCACCTAGGGTAAACGGAAGTTACGCAATTTTTTTTTTACAGTTTTTAATCTGAACCAATATTTTATAAACATGTAGTCAACGTTCAACGGTAGTAAAGAAAATTAAATTACAAATTAATCTATCAAAGGGAAGACTTATTTTCATAATAATGTAAAAAATGACTAGTTATTATTAAATGCCTGGCAATTAAATTTAAATCTTGGAAAATCTGGATTACAATTAAGAGTCTAATGTAGAAACTAGGTGAATATTTTCTCGTAAAATATAAATCAGCTTTAAAAAATAATATGGTTCGATAATCATTTATCACACATTTGAGGTCAGACTTATTGTAAATATTTTTTTCATACTTCTTCCGCCTCCGCCGCTCGAAATTGGCCATGACTGTGAAAGTAGCCTTTTTGAAATATAAATAAATAACTTATTTATCATTACTATTATTATTATTATTATTGCTTCATTATTTTAATTTTTTGGAGATATATTATCACCGAAACTGATTTAAATAATACAAAAAAAAAAAAATAAAAATTGAATCAAGATTGTAAAAGCGTACTGTACGTAGACCAAAAAATGAAATAATTGGTTAAGTAATACGAGAAAGAAAAAAATTAGTGATAAACTTTCACCTCCATTCAGCGTTGGTACCGAATCATAAAATGATAACCTCATTTCTTAATTCAAATCAAAACATTATTACAACATGGGATACGAGCGAATTTTGCTTTTAACATAAATTTCAAAACCGATGATGATGAGTAGGTTTTATTACGGATGTTTCCGTAGATACCTATTATAAGAATTTTGCATCAAATACATTTTTCTAACTTCACAGTACATTATAAATCAAACGTAAGTTCCAACCATAAAAATCTTAAGAGCTAAAAAAAATATTCTCTTGATGCAATAAAAAAGTCGAAAGATAATTTTTGTTAATTCCCGCAAATTAACTTTGAAAGAACTTTTGAAAAAACCACCGAATTTTTTAAAAATAAAGAAAATTCATAAAACATGATAATGATGAAAGCGTAATTATATTAACTTGTAACCAGGAAAATATTAAGAGATTTAAGTACAACAAAAATACATTATGATAGAGGGTAACATTTTCGCTTGAATCTTAATTATTAAGGAAATTAAAAGTGCGACTTGCTATAAGAAAGCAAAAAACATTGTTCTAAAGGTTACAAAAATAATAAAATTTGTTCGTCAGTTTCATAAGTTACAAAATGGAATGAAAAATTCGATGTGGACAAAAAAATGAAATTTAATTTTAACCGGACACATTTTCATTTCCGTTTTGCGGTAGGAGATATTTTACATTGAGTAAATTCTGAGTTGACAGAAAAATTAAAACGAACGAAAAAATCGAAAATGAAATAAAATAAGCGATGATTTCATTTAATTTTTCTGAAACAATTTGCAATTTTTACTATTCATACTAATATCGTACTTAAATTAATTTTACGATCGAAAAGCCACGTTAAGTTCAAGATTTAACGCATAACACGAATGATAAGAGTGAAGCGGCTACACTACGTCCTTCCCTCACATATTATCCTCCAACTATTTTGTATAGTCGAGTCTTCATATTGTTTTCTATAATATTTTGATGAGCCTGTAAGAGAATAAATTTCAAATTCATATAAACCGACCACTCTTCCTTTTTGCTAGTCAAGACGAACATCGATGAATGAAGTCTGAAGATGAGAACCAGGAAAAATTCAATCGCTCACCGAATATAATAGAAAAATAATTGAATCAAAAAATACGTTGATTTAGATCTCAATGAATTGAAAGTCTAGATTTCGTAAATTCATGAATTACGATAAGGAAATATACCATGCATAGCCTTTCATTAAGAAAACGATCATGTGGATGGAAGATGAAAACATCATTGTTAATAAATATTTCAAACTTTAGTAGCAACTGTCGAAGATTTTTTTCGAAGTATTTTTAATTTATGACTGCAATAAATACGCAGAAAAATAGCCGCAAATATCACAGTAATGCCCATGATTCCAATAAAATTAATAAAATGATGATAAGTAATGCAAGACAATATTATCGCGACAGCCTGAAATACAGAGAAAAACATAATCACGATATCAGCAAACACAACTTATTGAGAAAATAATTAGGTCACACAGACCTGTCTAGCAGTCATGATGATTATGAAAATAACAGGTCCAAAACAAGAAATCGTGTAATATACAAACAACTGACCGACCGCCGAACAAACTGATAGTATGAAGCAATCAAATGCGAAGGACGGAAACTGCAAACAAAATAAAATTTTATAAATAAATTCAAGTCCTAAAATCATTTCACCAAAAAATTAATCGAATTAAAAATTCTTGCAGGTAGTCCAGCATCTGTTACCTTGACAGCAAAAATAATAGAATCCAGAAAACCTTCCTGTTGCACTAATGATACTGTAGTTAATAAACAAGAAAAAAAATTAACACCCAACATCATTTGTAACGAAGTAGGGGAATATTGGGTGAATAATTCACTTTGCCAGTTGGATGTAAAACTGTCGAAAATCATATAGCTTACGATTAAAATCACTCCAGACACAGTAGTTACGGTTTGATCTGAAAAATGTACGAAAAACAAATTAATACACAAGCTTTTAAAATTTTGTGTACCACTAACCGAAAAACGACACACTCACTGTCTGGAGTTACATCCGATGACCCAAAAATAAATAAGACCATCCCAATACAAATCATCAAAGCAGTCACGTATTCGTAGTATTCATATTTTCTTTGAGAAATTATTTTTCCCATAAGCATAACTGGAATTAATTTGCAAGCTTTGGAGAGAACCTAATTCAAAACAATCGAGTAAATTAAATAAAACAATTTTTTAGAAATTAATCATTATTCATAATTACTTGAGTAGGAAAACTTATAAATTTTAAAGCTTCATATTGACACCAGGAACTCATTATGTTAGAAAAGGAGCAGTAAGTATATTTGTATAAAGGAACAGTGTGTCGGGGCTGATCTATAATTAACACGGCTAATCCAGCTAAAATGAATGCCAAAATACGGTTAACAAAAACTAGGAACTGAGAGTTCCCAAATTTGGCCCTTTTTCCTTCAGCATCTACATAAAACTAAAAAATAAAAAAATATAAGTTGACTAATATGTCCCTAAATTCAGTTTAATCGAGATCAAATTAAACATACTTGAGTCATAATTCTTTCTTGCAGGAGGCCCCACACGAGATATGAAGCCAATAAACCAACAGAACAAAATATCATATTAAAAGTATCTTTTAGAAATGATGACTGAAACGAAGTAACACCAGATTGTTCTAGAGGTATATAATTTTTTGTATCCGATCCAACGAAAAACACTTTCAATAATTTAGACCAGCAACTAAGATCTAAAAGACAGAATAAAAAAAAAACTAATTTACATTGAACATTAAGGAAGTCATCAATGAGTGAAAGAATAATTACCATATTTTTCATCCAAATTAGATCTCTTGACGTATAAAAACAGAGCGAAACCCGGAACAAAAATTGTTGCATATCCAAGCAAATTCAAGCTTAGTCTAAATATCCAACCATCTTTAATGTTTCGTATACCATCGTCTTGTATATAATGAAAAAGTACCATAATAAACTCGTAGAACGCATAAATCAAGGCGACAATTAATAGAAGAAAACCGCTGAAACAGAAAAATTCAATAATGTTTTTTATAAATTTTTAGTCAGTACTACTTCCAATAATTTTCAATTGAACTCGATAAAATTTCAAAATTATTATTGAGAATATTGAATAAATTTGTAAAAGAAAACGAATCAAAATCTACTGAATTCATTAAATAAAACTTCGAACTCCAATGAATTTTATGTAAAATAAATTATTACCACACTAAATATGCCGGCCTACAAAACGTCATCCTGAATGGAACCTGAAAGAAAATTTACACCTCGAATTTATTTAAAATACATTGTACAACCTACGATGAAGAACTCTTCATTAAAAATCAAACCTTAGAATAATACTACCACAGAAATTTTTAAATTTTAAACACCAATAGTGATACAAGAAAACTGTTCTTCATTAAACAGATAAAATAAAAAATACAACGAATAAAAAATAACGAGATATTTAATTAGAAATAAATGACTTTTGCGGATGATATGACAATTATATGAGGCTGATACAGCCAATTAACAAAATATAATTAATATTTTCATTTTTTCTGCATCCTTGATATGCCGGGAACGGAGCTACAGCGAAGCAGATAATCATAGATAAATAAGTAATATACTTCGTACAGCAGATAATAAAAATGAGATAACATTATAATTAATCGATATCCAATCTTTGAGGGTAAAGAAAATTAAAAGAGTCAGGTTATTCTATTCGTATTTCGTACCATTGTAAATTGAAAAAGTAGCGCGATTTGTTGTCTTGCCAAAGTGGATTCCAGTACCAGCAAATTTTTCCTTCTGAATTGCGATACTACGTTTCGTCCTCAAATTTTGGATGTTATGCTACGACTTGAATTTTTGATGTTATGATTTTCGTTATCGTATTCCTCCCTGAATAGCGGCGAAATTCGAGAATATGTAGAGCTTTTGCATATTTATTATGGATTTTATCAGAGTTTGAAAATTGAAAGCCAATTGAAAAATAGTTATGGGTAGTTCGTTCACGAGTTAGTTCTTTTGAACGAATCCCAGAAGTGAACTAATCGATCATTTAGTTCACTTCTAAATGAACTAGATCATTAGTTCTTTTTTTTTTTTGATAGTTCTCAATTCTTATCAGTCTACTCAACTCAATCCGTTGATCGAACTGAAGTTGAAGTAAGTAGTAGTCGATGAGTGAGTCAAACAATCGACCAATAGTTCTAACATGAATTTATGAATACGAGTCGATCATAATATCATATGTAAGAATTATATGTACACGAGGAACTATAAGAGTTTATTGTGTGAGTACAACGGACAAACTGTAACGTACGTAACATGTAATATGGCGTAGTATATTCTTGAGGTTCTCGATGTCTTATATCGATATGTACGTTGAATATATATCGATAGTTATATCGATAACTATCGATAGGTTCCACACCTGTATTATATATCTGAGAGTTCTTACTCTTGCTTATATGTTCTTTCTTATTTACTTTACGTAATACTCTTACATAGATACCATTCTCACACTCTCTCTTATTACGTCAATTAAATAAGAATGAGTCAATTTACTTTCATAAATGTCGTATAATAAACAAAACAAAAACAGTAACAAATTACTGAAAAAGACAGTCTCAAAAAATTATGGATCAGTTCTTTCAAAATAACAAAACAAACAACAATAAACTTAATAACTTTGAAAACGCTTAATGACTAAATTCATAAACTTAATTGACTGATCTTTCGATTGACTTTAAACAAACAACACTTAATTAAATAATTTTTTTTTTTATGACTGACAAATATCACATAAATTCATAGTATAAAAATCACAACAAAAACTTAAATTCTAAATATCAAAAATACAAAATAATGTCAGACTTATAAATGTTTTATTGAGCTTCTGTTTCAGGTACTTCGTTTATTCACCTTTACGAGATAATGCTGTAACATATAAAATACATTTTTGTTATTAGTTAATTGTCTTATTCTATTACTTCATAATTTAAGATTTCTCTTCTAAACTTTTGAAATAAAGGTTTCGGTAAAGCTTTCGTAAATAAGTCTCCTATTTGTTCTTTTGTTGGTACCCATACTATATCTATATCTTTGTCTTGAAAAGCTTTTCTAACATAATGATACTTTAACTTTACTAAGTGTCTTAGAGCTCTCAATGCGTCTGATTTAGTGGCTTTTATTGCTGCTTGATTATCTTCGAAAATAATTGGCTTAATTTCTTTCTTTAGAATTAGTCTACAAAGATGTTTTATGTAAACTAATTCTTTAGTTGACGTACTTAGCCCTATATATTCTGCCTCCATAGATGACATTGCTACAATTTTCTGTTTATTTGACTTCCATGCTATTGCATCTCCAAAAAGAAATATTATATATCCCGTTGTAGATATTCCATCAGGGTCATTTATTCCTAATGAAGCATCACAGAAACTAACTAGTTCATTATTTTCTCCTTTATATACTAGTTTATGGTCTTTTGTACGTGACAAATATTTGAAACTTTTTTCTACTCTAGCCCATTCTGTCAATCCAAAATCGTGAGATTTTCGTGTCAAAACATTTACAGCAAACATAATATCAGGTCTAGTACTTAAAGCTAAATATAATAAAGCACCTACTGCTTCTCTATAAGGTATCTTTTCTTTTAAGTTTAACTGTGTTTATAACTTAATTTCTGAATCAGATTTCTTTATGGCTTGATTAGTTAACATTGGTGTATCACTTCCTTTTACATGTTCTAACTTAAATTTCTTTAACAGGGATTCTATAAATTTCGTTTGAGATAATATCATCATTTTTGTCCCGAAGTTACGCTCAATATCTATTCCTAAATATTTTCTTGGTTCACCTAGAACTTTCATTTTGAAAGTTTTACTTAGTTCAATTTGAGTTTCGTAAATCTTTTCTGCATTATTTCCTGAGATTAAAATATCATCAACATATTGAACTAACGTAACCATCTTTCCCCCTCGACACCAATAAAATATGCAGGCTTCACCTTCATGTAAGTTTTAATTCATACTTTTCATTGTCTTTTTAAATTTTAGATACCACCTTTTTGGGCTAACTTTTAATCCGTACAAAGCTTTCCTTAATTCGTATACATTTTCTCTTCTAAATTTTTCGTTTACATCTACTCCCTCTGGTATTTTTAGGTAAATATTCTTGTCTAATTTGCTATTTAAAAATGCTACTATTACGTCTAGCTGAATAATTTTCCATCTCATTTTATTTACTATGCTCAAGAACATTCTTATTTGTGCTAAACCTATGGTTGGTGCATATAATTCGGACATATCATACACATGATGATCTTGGAAACCTTTAGCTACTACTCTAGCTTTATATCTATACACACCTCCTGGTTCTAGCTTTTTGACAAAAATCCATCTCAAATCCATAATCTTTTTACCTTCAGGTTTCTTTACATATTTCCAAGTTTTTTTTTCTAATAGTGATTTTATTTCTGAATTAATTGCCTCCATCCATTTTTCTTTTTCATTACTGTTTAATACATCTTTATACGTTTTTGGAACTTTATTTATCTCGCACATCATGGCAAAATATCTATTCTCTCTATCTGTCGCAATTATTGTCTTTTCACTCGGTTCAAATTCAACTTCTCCCTCTGAATCATTAATGTCTGATGAAGACTCACTTGACGACACTCTAATTCTAACTTTATTTTTATTCTTTTTACATTTTTCTGACTTTAATATTACTTCCGAATTATTTTCATTTATAAAGTTTTCAAGTATACCATTTGATAGATCTACTTGCGTATCATCTTCTATATTATTCCAGTTAATTAATTCAATTCTCGGTAATCTCTCGGGTATTTGTCTTTAAAGGTAATTGACTCTAGAAACGTTACATTACTTGACTTAATTAATTTTCCTCTTTCGGGTTTTAGGAGTAGCCATGATTGAGGATTAGATCCTACTAAAATACAGCTTTTTTCATCTTCACTAAATTTTGACGTTTTTGTTTTGGCATGGGGTGATTTTCTTATTGCAATACATCCAAATCTATGTATGTATTCAATTTTGGGTTTTCTATTTTTGAGCATTTCGTAGGGTATTTTCATTTTTAACCTCTTAAGTGGCAATCTGTTATGAATGTGTGTGACTTGTTGTATGGCTAATTCCCAAAATTCTAGTGGTAATCCACTATCTAATAACAATGCCTTTGTTTTCTGTATAGCTGTGAGATTAAATCTCTCAGCTGTACCATTAAGTTTGGGGGTATCTGGCGGGCTTATTTCTAACATTATACCTTCTTCTTTGACTATATGCTTCATGTCTGCAGTTAAATATTCCCTACCGCCGTCTATTCGAAGATATGAAATTTTAATTTTTCAATCCCCTAAATTAGTTCTCATAGTTTCTATAACTTATCTAAAATATTTTCCTACTTCTGACTTATTTGTCATATTAAATGTCATTGTATATCTCAAAAAATTGTCTGTGAAAGTTGCTACATAAGCACTTTTATTTATTACTCCTATCTGTTTAATTGGACCCATTAAATCACTATGTATACGAAACATTGGTTTATCTGCTATTTCTCTTAATGTTTTATGAGGGGATCTTTTAACTTTTGCCAGACGACATACTTCATATTCTTGAATTTCAGTATCAAAATCTACATTTTTAAGACAATCATACGTGACTGATGCTTTCTTTAAATAGTCCATAGATGCATGACCTAGTCTAACATGATATAAATAACCCAACTTTTCTTTATCGAATTTTCACACGGTAGTTTTAAATTATTCAAATCATCTATTGTTATGTCTGCACCCAGATCTAAATATTCTAACAATTCTTGATTTGACTTTAGATTACTCGTACTTGGCTTTGACTTATTATAGTTGTGATCTGTTACATGACTTTCTGACTCCCTTTCTGACCACACATCTTTGACTTTAGAATACTTATGATCATGTAAAATATTATTGTCGTCAAAAGCGTATTTTTCAATCTCTGATTCGTTAGACGAATCTTTTTCTTTATCAGTTAAATATATTCTCGAAAAAGTGAATATATCAAAATTAAACTACCAGTATTTTCCCGTTTTATTTCCTAACATAACTATCTTATTTTACTTTTCATTACGAATTTCTGCAGTTTTATCTCTAAATACTGCATAATAACCCGATTTTGTTAACCTATGTATCGATAATAAATTTTCACCTAAGTTCTTTGAATATCTAATTTTATTAATTTTTAAAGTATTCCCTTCTATGTCTTTTACATATAAATTTCCTTTATGGGTGATTTTAATGTCTGTGGATTTATCTTTATTGGCACATGAAATATATTCTGGGATTTCAAGATTTGTAATTTCTACTAAATTATCTAACCTTTTAATAAAATGGTCTGTTGCCCCAGTATCAGCTACAAACATTACTTTAGTATTCCTATCCATTTTTAAACATTTAGAGAACTTTTTACGTTTAAATTTAATTATACTTCTTATTCTTTTCATACCTTTCGATTTTACTGACAATTTACTTTTATGCGATTTTCTATCCGAATCAATTGACAAACTTGATGAACTCGTGTATGACGAACTACTCGCTGATGATGTACTCAAACTCGTACTTCTATCTCTGCGTCTTTTTGTCATACGCGCTCCTTTCTTATGGTATCTGTGGCCTCTTTTGCTCTTACTGGACTTTTTGTCGTGACAATGTTTTCTTTTATTTCTTCTTTCGTTGTCTGGTCTACTAGTTGCCTCTGTAATTGTAGTTTTGGTCGATTCACTCTGCTCTGTTGATTTTACAAAATAAATCGGTTTGAATTTCGGCTTAACTTTAATTTTTAATTTTTCGAAACATCGCCAATAAGGGCTACCTTTCGTGACACTATTTGTTCTCTTTTCTCTTGGTAACGGATTATGTCCTGGCTTTTTCAAGCAATGTCTTGTCACATGCCCGTACCCACTACAGTTAAAACATTGGTATGTCGGGCGTCCTGAAAAATTAGTTATCTTAAAATTTCGTGTCTTATTTGGTCTATTAAACTTAAATCTATTTGTCTGAACATAATTAATTCCTTTGCTTCTCAAAATTCCTTTCCTTTCTTTTACTAATACGTCTTCTTCCATAATTATCGCTTTTATTTGTTCATACGTCATTACGGTATTTATTCTTGCCGATAAGTTTGGAAAAGCTAAAAGCATTTGCGATTTTAAAGCCTCAAGTTTTCTATTCTCATCCCATCCTTTATTCGTTAGTCTAATCTTTCTTTCTATTTCCTCAAATTTGTCAAACCAATCACTTAATTCCATACTTTCTGGATAATATCTCAATGAATAAATTTCTGAAATAACTAAATTACCCATTATTGTCTGGGGTTCCCTATAATCTGCAATTTTCTTTAAACATTTCCAAGGACATGGTTCACCAAAAATTAATTTTGCATGTTCGTCATCTAACCATTCTAATAACACGACTTTTGCATCAAATCTAGCTCTAGTATTTTCTTCACTAATTGCAACAGGATTTATCAAATCAAAAGCTTTCGAAAATTTATATCTGTTTACAAACATATTAAACGATTCTAACCAAACTCTAAAATCTATCATCATTGATAATTTCTTTGCCGTTACTTTAATTTTACTTCTATATTCCTTATTATTATTTTGTGTCTCAACAACATTTAAATCCGAATTATTAGCGTTTTTGTCTAAATGACTGGGATTATAATTAGAATTACCAGAAGAACTATCTTCCTTACCTCTAGGACTATCGTTTTTCTCGTTTCGATCTAGCGATTAATCTATTTGCAAAAATTTTCTTAAAATATCATCGAAAATGTCAGAATCATTACCTTTTGTATTAAATGACTGTTGTTGCGTCTGCATGTTCTAAATGTTTTCTAATTGTCTCGATCTGTTATCATCTGTAAATGTCTGTTTAAATGGCTCGTTATTACCTGTCTTCTTTTTGCTGTAGTTTCATTGTGTCGGTGGCGGATTGTTCCAGTTTTCTTCTTCTTCGGTCGGTGCTAGCTGTCTCACAACGTCGTTTTCATCCGACTGACTTGGTCCAGCACTGTCCTCCAGTCTTATATTTGAAATCTCTGGAACATTGTCACTACTATCTTTTCTCGAAACTTCCAGTCTCGCAAACATAACATCGTCTTGTGCTTCTTCCCACTGTTCACCTGGAGTTTCCATTGGGTCGTTATCGTATGTCGGCAGTTTCTTCATGTTCTCATAGATGTCTGTTTGTCTCTTGTCTGGAACCTGATTATTAATTAATTGTTCCTCAATTATTACATTTAACCTTTTAATCAAACTCAGCTCTAATCCGTGCACGAGACGTATGCAGGATGCTGGGTCAATAGTAAAATATCGATCTATCCCGAATTTTATCGCTTTAATTGCTCTTGCTCTCGAGATCATGTTGTCTGCTCTCGTGTCAAGAAACTTTGACGGTCCTCTCGACATTGTTTTCTCCGCTGGCATGGACGGTGTCTGATCTTCTGGTGCCATTGTCACTATTGTTTGCGTCTCTCTCAATTCTTTTACAACGTTCTGTATACAACAACAAATACAGATTAATTATAATGTCATACAAGGAACATCTAGATAAATATCAAAAATATAATGTCTGATACGATTACGTAAACTGTAGACCACGTTTTCAACTATTACTTTACATAGTTCCTTGTAATTGCACTCTCTTGGGATCTATCTACATTATCACTTTGGTCTAGATTACTTCTAGCGTAGATAAAGTTTGGACGCTTTAACCTTGTCAGGATTTTTCATCTAAGTACCTAAGTGCAATATCACTTATACTTATTTGTCAATAAGCCACCTACTAACGTCCATATTATAGTAGGTTCATATCATGGCAACCAGATCTTTGTTATAAAACAATTAAATTAAACAAAATTAATGGCTGAGCTTTTGTTTTTTGTGGGAATTTTTGTAGCCAAATTCACACCACGTTTTCATCATATTGCGTCTGATCGGCAGATTACTTAATTTTCTGAAAAATAAATTTATTCTACACAATATGTTCATTATTTATTATTATTTAATTCATTCCTGACTAATTTCATGTTTTCAATTTCAGTTATTTTTCAAAAACGTGTTCGCACCACGTTTTCATTAATGGCGCACTTCTTTGTTTTATCACCTGATTTTCAAACTAATTCGTTAACATATCTTTTAATTTCATTATTCTAGTAATAAATATTTACTGTATTTACAGGTATTCTCAATAGTTGGCTTGGTGAAACTATTTTATGGTAGGATGACGCCATATTTTTCCAAAGAACATGAATAAAACGAAACAGTAAATTAGCGAACATAAACTCACACTTGAACACGAAAACAAACTAACTACTTAATGGCTTATTTGACTTTTAATTACATTTTACTCACTGATAGATGGCTTATTTGGCTACTTAAATTAAATCACATTCAAAAATACTTCATTAACTTTGCTGCTGTTACCATGTAAGAATAATATGTACACGAGGAACTATAAGAGTTTATTGTGTGAGTACAACGGACAAACTGTAAAGTACGTAATATAAAATATGGCGTAGTAGATTCTTGAGGTTCTCGATGTCTTGTATCGATATGTACGTTGAATATATAACGATAGTTAAATCGATAACTATCGATAGGTTCCACACCTGTATTATATATCTGAGAGTTCTTACTCTTGCTTATGTTCTTTCTTATTTACTTTACGTAATACTCGTACGTAGATACCATTCTCACAATAACTCATATAACTTCGTAAATAACAAAGTGATAACTGATAACACCGAAATGAAACTAAATCTGCAAAATGAACAAAAAATCCCATTTCTATTGAAAAAGCTATCCCTTTCGCCTTTTAGCTTTTAACCTTGCACATAGGAGGCGCACAAAGTTTTTGTGAGAATTATAGCAAATTAAATTATACTCGTGACTATTATTCTCACATATCATCTGTGGTGGCAACACTGTTTGTATATTTTTGTGATCTGTGATTTTTAGTGTTTTGTACCTGACTGTGATATTTTGTAATCATACACCTCTAGTCGCTTTTTGTTATTCATGTTAACAACTCCACTACTCTTAATGTGGAAATAAAAGTTCGTAATTAGTGAATCTTGTGTCTTTATTTATGTGTTCGTAATGTGTGTGTCTAGTTTCTGTTCGATGTCGTTTTTAGTTTAGGTTCGTTTCATAGGTTTTTCGTCGTCTCGATCCGTTGACTTCTTCCTCATCTTCTCACAGGTTATGGGCCCAGATACCTGGATGTCAACGTGGTCGCCATTGTCATAGTTCGTCAATGTTGTGCTGTCGGATCCTACTTGCCACACCCAAGTAGTATCATGCCTGCTAATTGTTTTTCGATTGTTTGATATGTTCTCTGTTCGATGTTCCTGTGATCTCGTTCGTGTTGAATTGTTGGTCGACGTGTCTGAAAGTTGCTGAAAATCGCTGTGTTTGCGGTGTAACTGATCGTTCGTACCTGTCAACGAGATGGAAGCGCGAAAGAAGAACATGATCGAGCCGTTCAATGGGCAGAATGGCCGCACATGGAAGTTCCGGATGGAACTGTTGTTGGCAAAGGAGTCGTTAACTAATATTATAATCGATTCTTTGCCGACTGTTCGTAACAGGGGAGATGCTTGGTCCAAGGAGAACGCGAAGGCGATGTTCCTGATAGCTAACAACGTGACTGACGAGTACCTTGAGATGATCCAGACGTACACGACGGCGAAGGAGATGTTTCATGTCCTAACAAACCTCATCGACAACGGCAATGACCAGACGCTGATGGATTTACGAGGTGATTTGTACGCAAAACGGTATGTGTCTGGTATTGATTTGCATAAATATTTGTTGGATTTTCATTCTCGTTGTAGACGTTTGACTGAATTAGGAGATTTAACGACCACGAAACAATTTATTTTGGTATTGCTGAGGTCATTACCTGCGGAATTTCGTCCAATTAAGGTTGTGATTGAAGATGCAGAAGTCGTCACCTGGGATGGTGTTTTCATGAAATTGAATAACTTCCAGCGTGAGCTATCTTCTGATAGCAAATCGACAGTTCGAGGTAACACTCTGAACACTACATCTCTAAAACCTTCATCAGTGGGTGCCACTGGTGAGGAGAACATTTATTTTGGTAATTGCAATAATGTTGGACGAAATTTTAGTAATAGTAGTAATGGAAATCGTTTTAGTCGTGGTCGATCTCGAAATAATAATAATAGTCGTGGTTTTAGTCGAGGCGGAAATAATAATTTTAATAATAATAATCAAAATTCGAGCTCAAATAATAATAATAATAGTAATAATTTTAATGGACGTGGTCGTAATAATAATACTGACGGTGGACATTCGAATGTAAAATGTCACTATTGTAACAAAGTAGGGCACATAGCCCGAAATTGTTATGCCAAAAATCGTAACAATAATAATAGTAATAATAATAGTGAAACTCGAGTTAATGACCAAAGTTCAAATAATAATAACAGTAATAGGAGCTCGGCACAGATGTGCAATGAAAATATTAATGCTAATGACGTTTGCTCTGAAGTGGGTTACAGCTTCACGTTGAATAATGACGATAATAAAAAAACTAATGACTCTTGCAATGCAAAAGAAAATTTGAACTTAATGCCTCGAACCACATTTATAGTTGACAGTGGATGCACAATTCAAATTATTAATGATATAAATTTGTTCAGTGATTATATAGACTTGATCAGACCGCATAGTATCTGTGTTGCGAAAAAGGGTGTCTCTCTGTCTGTCACGTCGGTGGGTACTGTAAAATTGAAACTTTTGAATGGAATTGTAATCGAGTTGAAAAATGTAAGGTATGCTCGGGAGCTGCCGCAGAATCTGCTTTCGGTTAAACGTATGAGCAGGTCGGGATTTGACACTTTGTTTAAGGAAGAGTCTGTTGAGATCATCCAACGCTGCAGTGGAAAAGTAGTTACCACTGGTGTTAGCGTAGACTCGGATTTGTACACAATTGACTTTGTAAAAATGTCAAGTCAATCGTGTAATCTGACGTTGGGAGATGAATTGAGCCCACTGTTCGTGTGGCATAAACGACTTGCTCATTTAAATGTGAATGATGTTAGATTGTTGTCAAGTAGGGGTTTGATACCCAATGTTGACTCCAATCGCAGATTGCTGTGTGAGCCCTGTGTTATGGGGAAACAGAGTCGAAAACCATTCCAAAGGCATGAAAGAAAAACAAATAAGCCATTGGAGTTGGTTCATACTGACCTCTGTGGACCTATTAACCCTCCTGCATATAAAGGAGCTAAGTATTTCATGACCTTTATCGACGATTATTCCAATTTTTGTTGTGTTTACTTACTGGCGAACAAGACAGAAGCTTTTACGAAATTTAAAGAATATCACGAGATGGTCTCGAATAAGTTTGGCTATAACGTAAAGAGACTCCGTTGTGATCGCGGCACAGAGTACTTGAATACCACCTTCCAGTCATATTGTACTGAGAAGGGAATTGTGGTTGAACCTACTGTTGGTGGTTGTCCTCAGCAGAATGGAAAAGCTGAGAGAATGAACAGGACACTGTGCGAGAGGGCAAGGACACTGTTGTTTGAGAGTGGTCTTGGAAAGATATTTTGGTCGGAAGCCATATTGTGCTCCACCTATATCATAAACAGATGCCCCACAAATAAGGATTTTATTCCATTTGAGAGATGGTTTGGTGAGAAATATAATTATAATAAATTAAAAACGTTTGGATGCGATGCGTATATGTTGTCGTTCAAACATGACTCTGACAAATTTAAGAGTAAAAGTGAAAAATTAGTAATGGTTGGTTATTCTCCATGTGGGTACAGGTTGTTGGACTTAAGCACTAAGGAGATACGTCTGTCACGTGATGTTGAGTTCTTTGAAGGTGCAATAAGTAATCCTGAATATAATAAATACACTAAAAATGATGAATTATTTAAAGAAGTCACTGAATCCAACTTGGAAAATATTGAAGTTGATGGTGATTTAAATTTAGATTGTCTTTCACAGGAGGCGACTACACGTGATCAAGCAGCAGGAAATATATACCTGGCTGAGGATGGCATTCCTTTGACGTTTGAGGAGGCGAGTGCAGCACCTGATAGTCTGATGTGGAAGGAGGCCATTTCATTTGAAATAAGTGCCCTGAACTCCAATCAGACTTGGAAGGTGACCAAACGTCCAAAGGACGCCCCTACCATCACGTGTCGTTGGATATTTAATAAAAAATATGATAATGAAAATAATGTTTTATATAAAGCTAGGTTAGTTGCCAGAGGCTGTCAGCAGAAGAAAGGCTTCAATTTTAATGAAGTATATGCGCCAGTGGCGAAACTTTCGACTGTGAGGACCCTCTTGGCTGTCAGTAATAAATTAAAATTTTATATAGAACAAATAGATATTTGTAGTGCGTTCCTGAACGGTATTCTTTCTGAGGATGTGTACCTCGAGATACCTGAAGGTATTGAAACGCAGGTCGATAAACACAATAATGTACTAAAACTAAATAGGTCTATATATGGTCTTAAACAGTCGCCAAAAGTGTGGAATAAGTTATTTAATGAGTTCCTGTTGTCACTTGGCTTTGTACAAAGCATGGCTGATGACTGTCTGTATGTTTTCAAAAATAAACATGATGGAACGATTGTTTATCTACTCACTTACGTTGATGACGTTCTCATTAGTTCAAATAATAAAGAACAAATTATATTTTTCAAAAATAAAATTAATAAGAGATTCAAATGTAAGGATCTTGGAAAAGTTAATAAATATTTAGGTTTAAACATTAATTACAGTCGCGAAGAGGGCATACTGGAGATCGAGCAGAAGAATCTCATCGAGTCTGTTGCTAGGCGATTCGGTGTTGATAAATGTGCACCTACCTACACACCTATTGACCCCAAACTCCAATTGGATAGGGACCTCAATGCGTGTGATAGTGTGCTGAATAATAACTATCAACAGCTCGTGGGATGTTTGATGTACCTAATGCTAGGATCACGGCCTGATATTTGCTTTGCAATATCGTACTTCGGCCGGTTCTCCAGTTATGCCACAGATGAACATTTCAAATATTTATTGAGAGTTCTGAAATATCTAGTGACTACTAAAGACAAAAAACTTATATATTCATATGAACATAATAATAATGGCAATATAGTCGAAACATATTCGGATGCCGATTTGGGTAACTGTGTTAACACAAGACGGTCAATCTCGGGTTACTGTGTCTTTGTTTATGGGTCGCTGGTGTCCTGGTCTAGTAAGAAACAACCAACGGTAGCTCTGTCTAGCACTGAAAGTGAGTTGATCGCCATATGCGATGCTACCACTGAATCAATCTGGTTGAAATATTTAATGAGTGACTTTTGCATTCAAATTAATGACAGAGCTGTAATTTACGAAGACAATCAGAGTTGTCTGGCTATTTTGCACTCTGGAAAATGGAACACACGCAGATCAAAACATGTGGACGTAAAGTACCGTTTTGTGTGCAATCACGTAAATTTAGACTTTAAGTATTCATACGTGTCAACTTCGCGACAGTTGGCTGATGTTTTTACGAAGGGCTGCCCGAGGCCTAAATTTGATGTATTCTGTAAAATGTTAAAGTTGTTGTAACTTATTGTATATGTTTACCATTCATGTAGTATTTGTTGTTGTAACCTTTTGTATTTTTTTGTTGACCTTTTGTCATTTGTGCTCTTAATGACTTCATTAGTTTAATAATTCATTTTTTCCATTTTACCGTAATCGTATAAGTTTAATTTGAGGAGGCGTGTGAGAATTATAGCAAATTAAATTATACTCGTGACTATTATTCTCACATATCATTTGTGGTGGCAACACTGTTTGTATATTTTTGTGATCTGTGATTTTTAGTGTTTTGTACCTGACTGTGATATTTTGTAATCATACGCCTCTAGTCGCTTTTTGTTATTCATGTTGTTAACAACTCCACTACTCTTAATGTGGAAATAAAAGTTCGTAATTAGTGAATCTTGTGTCTTTATTTATGTGTTCGTAATGTGTGTGTCTAGTCTCTGTTCGATGTCGTTTTTAGTTTAGGTTCGTTTCATAGGTTTTTCGTCGTCTCGATCCGTTGACTTCTTCCTCATCTTCTCACAGTTTTTATTGAATAGAGAAGTTATTTCACCAGGTGTTAGGTACATATATATGATAACATGCAACGTCTCTGGTAGGTGGTGCTAACTGCGTATTTATTCTAAAATTATGTCACCTCTTAAGGTACGACGCCACAGAGGCAAGTTTTCTAGTGGCTAGTTGAAAATTTCTAAGTGCAAGTTATTTTTCTCATGTAAACACTCCCGCTAGTCAAAAAATGCAGCTAGAATTTCACTAGCCTGCAAGAAATTTATTGCCTCGTGTAAACTCAGGGGATAGTAAAAACCTTTGACTATACAGAATTAAATGGACTGCTATTTGTGATAAGAATGACGTTAGAAGATGTAAGATGAAGTTAGTTGGGTCGGGTATGATAAGGATTCGTAAAACAGTAAAATATTGCTAAAATTTTGTGGAATATTCCTACCAGTGTAGGTTGGTTAAGTTAGTATAATCCAATCAAACAGAGCTCATGAAGGCGTACATTTCATTCAAAAGTTCCTTTTTTCAGGATTTATCAAATATCATGCATCAGTTGATTAAATAATTTGGAGGGATTTGCATTGTCATTTTACAAAATGAAAGTGTTTTTAAAATTAAATAGAATCATTTATTCTTTTTTAATATTTGTGGGTGAATTCTCTTTGATTCGTAGCTGAATCTTAATTAATTTAACGGCGACGAATTAAAAAGAATTTGCAGATGAATTCTCTTTGATTCGTAGCTGAATCCTAATTAATTTAATGGCGACGAATCGAAGGGACTTTGTAGATGAATTCTGTGAAAAGTACAGTTTGATAAGGGAAGGAACTTTTGAATGGAATGTACATTTAATTTGGTTGCCTTCAACATTTTATCAGTATGCGCAGTCCATCTAGTATATGGTCGAAGGTAAAAACTTGCAACTAGCCAACTATCTAAACTGAATGGATAGTTGGCCAGTGCTAGTAGAAAGAAGAATGATATCATGAAATATATAAATATATATGAAAACCCAGAGTAATGCTATCATTGTGTAAACACTTTTTTTCTATCCTCTAGTTTTTGCATGTAGCTAGCAAAATAGTGCTAAATTATTGCAACATGTAAATATGAGTGATAATTTTTCTAGCAAATATAGCAAATTAGCTACTAGAAAACTTGCCTTGTGGAGACATACCTTTATATCTATGACTACCCTTGTTGTAAATTTGTAATACTACCAAATTATACTCGCTCAGTTGTTCTAAAACAGTCATATATAATTTGTGATGCTATGCAGCTTTGCACATCGTTCATACTGTGTTCTTAATAATTATGGTAGGTAATCATTCACTTTGTAACCATCGTTGTTTACCCCTCATATGTGTTAAATAGATCGTTTTATGATTGTGAATAATGTGTTGAATTCATTTCAAGTCGTTTACATGTTTTAAATCATTCTTTGATTAATTCATCCAATGTCTACTGGTTTCTTTTTGGAGTTATCAATGTTTAATATGAAGACTTAATTCTCACAATGGTTATGGACCCAGGCATCATACTCATGTTCCTGGTGTGCAATGTTGTACTGTAGAAAGCTGATCATTGGTAATGTTTTAACTTCCCTCATTACTCCTTTTTTCAACATTATATTTTTGGTCCTTGTACCTGGTGCCTTCTTTAATATTGAGTCATCTACAAAGCTGGTGATATCATATCGAGCTACTGATGAAAAAAAGGGTCATTATAGGACATCGTCGAATACTCAACACTTAAGAGATGACAAAATGAAAACTGGGAGAAACGTAACAACAGTGCTATGTGTTGGACACAGTTCATTTAACTCAAACATCTTGTACACCTTTCAGTAACACTGAACATATATTATATAACATTTATTTATTTTATTCTTGCATACACTGTGACGACTATGAATTTTTATTTCATTGAAACCAATAAAATTTTAAAGTCAGCAATCAAAAATGATGGAGTTTTTGTAATAAATTATGAATTAGTAGTAGAAGAAACAAAGAAGATTTGCATGCCAGTCACTAAAGATGACAAATGGACAGATTATAAGGTCGAAGTAGAAATTGAAAATGAAAATAAAAATACTCAAGATACTGAATGAAACAATTATGTGATAGAAGAGAATATTGAACAAGATGAAAATACCTAAGATACTGATTGGAATGATTATGAAATATCACTAGAAGATTATTTATCTCAGGGGATGATACCCTAAAGATTTATGAAATAAATGATAATGATGTTCCGTCGTATTTAGACAAACGAACATATTCGCTGACCTATCCGCAACAATTAACGGCGAATATTTCCTCTAAATATTCACCGTTACCTCCGTTAATAACCTCATTAATAAGAGCTAACAATTATGCAGACATACAATTTATCGGCATAATTGTCAGCACTATTTAGGTATGTACCCAAGGTACCTTTTGTGAAACATAAACAATATTAGGCACAAAAAGAAGTCACTTGGTAAATCGATTTACACCAAAACTTCACTTGCCTTTCTGAAGAGTTCCGAGGTAGTTCTACTACACTGAACTCTAGAGTCTGTAGGTGTTCCCAGGCACCGCCAAGTTAGCAGTCCACCCTATGTAGAGGTGAGACGACGATAGATAGAATCTTAATATACATATGTGTGTTTTTACGTACGATTATCCACTAAGTGAGCGAAGTAACTTAAGTATAAGAATTTATTGTGACGAGGTGTTTACCACAAAATATTGTAACGATAATTCAGTATTAAATATTGTTTGATGAAAACAAGAATTTATTTTGGTGTGTTTGTTCACAACTATCCGGGATAACAAACACAACAAAATTGGCGCCCGAACTAAAAATAGAATCCGGCCTTCTCAAAAATACGTAAGTGATTGTTTACGCAAACTAGAAAATTTTCTTTCGGACAACCTAAAAAAAGATCCAAAATTTTACATTACATATACAGTGACTGAAATCTAGCGTCAATTATTTTCAGAGCATCACGCCTCGTAAAGGTGCTCAATTGACGAAATTTTTTTCTCTACAATTTTTGAAATTTTTCTCCTGCGAAAATAAAAACGCATTTTTCGTATTGCGAGCTCGTGAGGTGAAGCCTACACTCCCTCACTTGAGCGATCTAGCCTAAAGGCATAAATAAAATAAAAATAATTTAAACAAGATATTGTTGTATTTGGCAAAGAAACAACAATATAATATTCGCGAAACATTCGACAAAACGTATCGACTGAAGACCAGGAAGCCAGATTGAAAACCAAGCAGTCAACCAGAAATCGGGATAGCGAATAGGACAACGTAGAAACAAAAGGCCCAAGGTATCATCGAATGCTAATAATCTGTAAGCAAAAAATAAAACATAATATTACTTTATTTTATATTGGTGTAGAAAGTGCTGTTTTACATTTTTAAATTAAATTTACTGAATGTCTGTAAATCCAAATCCCAACTCGGAAAATATTAAAACGGATAAGAGTAACGTAACAAATCCCGAAAATTTACAAACTCTAAATATAAGCCCAGAAAAGGAACCAAACCCGGAAGAGAATTTCCCTCCACTCGCTAACTATTGGGGAAGTAAAGTCTCTACAAAATTTTTGTATGAAATTCTGAAACTAGCCAAGGTATCGCGAATAGAGAATAGAAGCAGATACGACTTACAAAGAAAACTTTATAAGGGTAAGAAAGGCAAACATTGGTTGTTAAACGTACTTTACACTAACCCCAACGTAATTAATTTAAAAGGAACTAAAGAACTAGATAAACTTGTAACCGAATCCGTAGAAAGTAGACGAGCAACAAGAAATTTGAAAAATAATTTAGAATCAGCAATAGATTCTGAAATGGAAGACGAGGAAACGCCTAATCCACATCAAAGAACGAAATCAGAAACCTTGAACAGAAAAACCAAAAAGATAATAACAGAAAGCGAAGAAAGAAAATCAAGAGAACTAGAATTGGCTAGATCCCCTAACAAGATACAAATAAAAATCGACGAAAACAAACTTAAAAACATAGGCAATTCTGACAATGAAGTCTTCGAAGAAACTTCTGATAAAATAAGTAGAAATCAACAAAATAGTTCAATAAGCGATTTTCTGATACAGATTAATACTTCAAAGGAGAATAAAAATTCAAACTCTACCACAACTTCAGGCACAAATTCACCTACAGGAATCAAACCTTTTGATAACCTAAACGAATTTAATTCAAAATTCAAAAGTGATATAACAGAATTCCCGCAAATAACACCCATAAATAACCAATTACAAAATATGGCATTTCCCAATCTAGAAGATCCCAACCTAAGAAATTTTTGGATGAGATCAGAAAGATGGACACCTAGCCACTTTTCAAATGGTCCAGATGAAGACATTCTAGAATTTTTATTCGAATACGAAAGACAGGCAAAAACGTTCGAGGCATCAGAACATGTTATGAAATGCAATCTAAACATAGCTTTAAGAGGACCGGCATTAGAATTATTTGCCGCTGATAACATGATAACCCCAGAAACAGAATGGGAGGAAATTAAGAAAATACTAACCAAAATTTTCAAAAAAGATAAGGAAACAATCAAGAAAAGAATAAAAGGATTGAAATTTGACGATCAATATTTTACAATAAACGTCCCAAAATTCTTCAGATTATATAAACAACTTGATGCAACCATCTCGGAAAAGAAAATATGTGACAATTTTTTAACAAGATTGTTGGGCGAAATGCGAAAATACTTTGCCTCAAAAAACCTTACCACGCAAAACGAAGTCACAAACACTTACACTAGCTGGAAGGAATATAAAAAAAGAGCACTGGACCGAACAGACGTGCAAAAAACAGATGAACTACTTGCAAAAGCAAATGAAACCATTGAAAAAATGCAGAAACAACTAGAAGAAGTACTAAAAGGGAAAACCACAGAAAAAAAGACAGTAGCGAAAGTAGAACCAGCTCCAATCTCTCCTACTGATCCAACTGTAGCAGCCATGATAGCCACAGGATGGAAACCCCCTAATCAGAATAGGAGAACCAAAACTCAAACCAAACCTCAAGCCAAGAAAATACAAGCCCAGAGCAAAGACCAACAATACGTAATCGTAACAATGAAAGATCAGATCAACGACCTCAACAGCCAAGAGAATACGAACAAAGTCATCTATCAAACTATCGAAATACGCGATTACGAGAAAATTACCGAGAACCGAGTAGAGAAAGATACTCTCAAACAGATATGAGAAACGCGCTATGTTATAATTGTGGTAAGATGGGCCACTTTGCAAGAGTATGTAGATTGTCAGTAAGAAATTTCAGTGGATATCGAGATACAAGACAACCTCGATATAACCCACAACAAAATTACGGGCCCAGAACCCAACAATATGGGCCACAAACACAACAAAATTATACGCCACCACTGGCTTATCCAGGGTATGTGACGCCCCAACCACAATGGACGCCACAGATTGCTCAAACGCAACAAACATACCCACCTCTACAACGACCAGTTGAATCCACAATTTACCAACCACCAAAAAACCCGCAATAGAGCCCGTCTACCTTGCACATCAATGTGACAAAGATATATGGGCCTGCAACGGTTACACACACCATCCGGACTGCGCTGCAAACCTTATTTCAGATCCACATGCACAGAATAACCAAATGGTAAATATTCGGGTAGCATTGTGGCAATCAATCAGGGCACAACGCAAGTTGATAATACCCTGTGCCGTTTTGTACGCTGTAATGAGACTGAAACAGAGGGCACGATAGACACCGGATCTGAGGTGACATTAATTCATTACGATCTTATTGAAGGACAAGTGATCAGACCAGCAAGAGTTTGTATGGTAGCCGCCAATGACAGCGCAATTACCGTTATAGGAGTAGCTGATATCACCATACAAATGGGTGACCTACTCCTCGATGCGGAGACATAGGTGACCACTGAGATCACAACCAACCTTCTGATAGGATTTGACTTTCTCAATCGGCATAAAGCCGATATATTATTTTCTAAGAAATTATTTAGAATAGGACCATCTTGGAGACGAGAAACTTACGAGATAATTAAATATAAGGAAGAAAATGCAGAAGGATTTATACGCGCTAAAGAAGAATTATATATCGCCAAGGAATGCGAACATTTTGAGTACCTGGATCTATAAGCTGGGATAGCTGATCCGGATGAAGAACTCCTTACGACTTTTGGACTAGAAGGACAATATACTATGGACGAGATGGGATGGCCAACCCTTCGACTCTATAGTAAATACTTTGATGTCGAAATTGCGAACGGAACGATCTTAGGACGCTATAGGCTCAAACAGCCGACTTTGCAGGACTGTAAGACAAATTCCGTCCGCCATGGCAAACTTAATGTTTAACACATTGCGATGGGGGACATTAAAGGGAACCATGGTGAGGAGGTGGACTTGCTAAGATTGATCCAAATAACGCGATCCGACAGCACAGTTTTACATGATAACGAAGGAAATAGAGTTAAAATAAATAAGAATTTAGACAAAGAACAAAAAGAAGAAGTAGTTCAGACCCTCAAGAAATACTTGCATATATTTACAGAAGGATCTGATAAAATTAAACTGGCAAAATTAAAGCCAGCGCATCTAAATCTAAAAACGGTTGCACCATTGGTTCGTAGAAACCATCACATGGGTTTATATGAAAAAAGAGAAATATGTAAGAAAATAAAAGAATTTGAAGAAATAGGTATACTTAAGAGAGCAAGTACGCCATACGATAGCCCAGTTTTCCTCAAAAAGAAAAAAGATGGCAAATTTCGTTTATTAATAGATTATAGAGGAGTTAACGATATAATAAAACAAGACACAAGTAGAGTCCCAAGACTATCCGAAATATAGGATGCATTAAGAGATAAGAAATATTTCTGTATGTTAGATTTAAACCAAGGCTTTTATCAAATGCCCCTTGACGAAGAATCTAAGAAAATAACACGTATAAACGTAGGAGGAGTTAGCTATGTATTCAATGCAACCCCACAAGGACTATGTGCGAGCCCAAGCATCTTTCAAAGAGCAATGACGGATCTTTTTAATGAAATTCTCGAGGACAAAGTCATAGTATACATAGACGATATATGCGTTTTCGGAGAAGCCTTCAAGGAATGTCTAGCGAACTTAGATGAAGTACTGACCATACTAAAAAATGCAGGATTAGCAGTAAAAACAAGCAAAAGCAGCTTCTTTGACGAAAATATAGAATATTTAGGACATAAGATATCATATAACAGACTGGAACCCACAGAAAAGAACATAAAACCCATCAGAGAAGCACAGCCACCAAAAACACTTCGACAACTACGAAGATTTTTAGGAATGGCAAACTTTTACAGAAAAATGATAAAAAACTTCTCTAAAATAGCCTCACCATTAACGGAACTCACCAGAAAAGAAAATGTGAAAACAAACAACAAAATAAAATGGAACGAAGAAGCTCAGATCGCCTTCGACACGCTGAAGGATAAAATAATTTCAGAACCTGTCCTCGCAATATACGATCCAGATGCCGAAACATATGTAGAAGTAGACGCTCCAAAAACCGCAATAGGCGCAGTAGTAATACAGATAGACAGAAGAACAAGAGAGCATCACCCAATCAGCTTCTTTTCAGAGAAAATCCCAAAAAACCAACAACATTTATGTTCGTTTGATTTGGAAATGATCGCAATCACTGACGCATGCGAATATTTTAGAGAATTTCTAATATACAAAGAGTTTACAGTATTCACAGACCATGAACCTCTCACATATCAAAGCAGATTCAAGAAACCAAATGCACGCCTTAATAGATTAATATCAAAATTAGGCGAATACCATTTCAAACTAAGGCACATAAAAGGTGAAAACAACAAAGTAGCCGATTATCTGTTTCACCTAAATGAAGAAGATGAAGATTTTGCTGAATTTAAGGACGGTCAATTTACCATACCTGATGGAACACCAGACCCTCCGATAGAAGACAAAACAAGGAAAAAGAAAATAGACGCCGTTACGAGAAGTAGAAAAAGAAAAAATGAAGATTTGGGTTATTCTGAAATAAACACTGAATATAGTGAAAATTCGGATGACGACGGAATCTCTGTAACATCCGAAAACTCGGAAAATTCCACAGATTCCGCCGCATCAACAAATTCTTATATTTCCAACACATCCGATATCTCTGACATATCCGAAAATTCAGAACAAGAAAACCCTATAGAGATAACAGATGAAGAAATACACGATCTCTGGGATAAACAGAGAGAAGACAAACATTGGAACATAGTAATACAAATACTCGAAGGTGGCAATGAAAAAGAGCTACGTAAGAAATTCAAGAGTAAAAAGCCACAAAACATAAAACCCTTTTTCCTAGATGAAAACGGTATCTTATGGAAAAGTGACAAAAGAGAGAGTACTATTCAGCAGTACCAGTTATACCAAAACCTCTCATCCCACAGATTCTTCGTGCGTACCACGAAAATCAATCAGGGGGAGGACATTTTGGCATACGTAAAACTCTTGCCAAAATTCGTGCTTGCTACTACTTTTCACAAATGCCTAAAGTAGTAACGAAGCACGTACGCTCTTTCCACCACTGCCAAATCAACAAAACAGCAAACGAAAAATATGGATTACTAAAACCCATAAATCCAGATGAATGCAAACCATTAGCGCACATTCAAATAGATTTCATAGGCAAATTTAATACACAACACGAGAAAAAATATGTGTTAGTAGGTATAGACAAGGCTACAAAATACTGCTGGATAAAAGCAGCTAGTCAGCCAAATGCAATAACGGTTATAAAATTTTTAAAAGAAAAAGTCAAACATTATGGGAAACCAGGTAAAATAACGTGCGACAATGGCACACATTTTTCTAATGACGACATACGTAAATTTTGCAACAAAATAAGAATTAAGTTATATCATTCGACGTCATACGCACCACAGACACAAGGTCAAGTTGAACGTATGAATGGAGTAATAAAGAAAATATTATCGAAATACGAAAGTACAGAAAGTGAACAATGGCCAGAACACGTAGACAATGCTGCGTTGACATATAATTTGACACCAATCAAAGGTCTAAATTATCGCAAACCATTTTACTTGATGCACGGGTATAAAGGCGAACCTCCTATTAACCTAAATATCCCGCCACCACTGATAAATAAATCCAGAGAAGAACAAATCGAAGAAATAACCAAAATACGCGAAGAAATACCTAAGCTTAATAAGAAAAATGCAGAAAAATATTCAAAACAATACAATAAAGGGAGAAAAGAAATAAACTACAAAGTGAATGACCTGGTACTACTACGATCGCCTATCAACTATGGTAAAGGAAAACCAAAATTTTCAGGCCCATTTTGTATAGTCAAGAAAATCTCAAAATTAAACTATGTAGTACGTGTAATAACAGAAGATGGAAATCAAACGGATGGCACTATCCACGTAAGACGACTATCGCCCTACATACTAAGGGAAGATCATATCCCACCACCTCTAATAGAAGAAAACCATGACTCAGGAACTGAAAGTAGTGAAAACAAAGCTTATCCAAAAAGAAAGAGAGGCAGACCCAAGAAGATAGTCACTGAAGAAAAAGATAACAGTGAAAACATAAAAATAATATTTAAAAGACCAAGAGGAAGATCTGGGAAAACGTGTCTTAAAACAAAAAATGATAAAACAAAGAAACACGTCACATTCGACAAAAGTGCCGAAAAGGGAGAGAAAGATTCCAAAGAATGGAGAAAGAAATTCGAATTACGAGATCCAGAAAGGAGGAGATTCACAAGAAGAAAAATTAGAAAGATATACACAATACAATATAATGACGAAATTAGAGAATTGGAATCCGAAAAAGAAACGGACAATAGGGAAGTTAGTACGCAGCCAGAAGCCTTGCCTTCCCAACCTGCAACCCTTCCGGCCTGCTATAACTACCCCCAAATTAATCAACCCTTTTTTTGAACCTGGCTCACAGGAATGCTTAACCCCACCCTTAGAGTCCCACCAATATTATACTTATAACTATAACAACAAATCCCCTGACTTTTATTACTAAGATTATACGTAAATTTAAGAAAATAATGTAAAGGTATCTTACTGAAGTGCTGAGTACTCACCTTAAAACTACAAAATTCGAACGAAATACTCACACAAAAACATACAGTAAAATGATACCAATAATTTACACAATAAATATATCCAGAAGAAATACGATACAAGATTGGAGTAAGGAATTTTCGAAAATCAATGCATGTGCAACTACAGATAACCTCTGGTGTAATCAAAGATCAGATAACCTGCACAAAACACTTAATGCAATCACCGAAATACAAACCGTTAATGAAGCAATAATTAACAAGTTCGACAGAAAGAAGACATTAAGATCTAAAAGAGGAATACAGATAATTGGAGATATAGAGAAATGGTGCTGCAACGTAATGACATTAAGAGAAGGAAAAGACTTCATAAAAAATGAAATCAAACTAAAAGAAGAATACGAAAAACTAAAAAACGTAGTAATAGAAAACCATGCCAATCTGTTAAATATAACATCAGAAATAAACTCATTCGTCAAATACCAAAACAAAAATACCGAAATGTTACGGGAAAACTTAATAAATGCAAAAACAGAATTAAATGCAAATATTAACAAACTCATCATAGAAACAAGAAGAGAAGCAATACTAGATGCTGCAAGAGGATTATACGCAAACATAGCAACAGAAAATATAAAACTCACCCATCTACTACAAAATTGCAAAAATCACCACCTACCAGCCGCAATAGTCTCAGAAAATATATTACGAGAAGATTTAAACAAAATAAAGAACCTTACACCTAAATCCAGATTAAAACTCGCATTAGATGAAGATGACCTACAAGCATACTATCAGAACAAACTAGTGAACTGCCACATTAACAACAACGAAATAGAAATAGAAATGAAAATACCATTACAGGACATAAATACAGATTATGAATTATACAACTTCATACCCCTAGTATTCAAAACTCATGATAACAGATTATGCTATTGGGACCATGAGCCATCAATATTAGCACATAATATTAAAGATGATTCAACCAGACTAATCACAGGTACAGATTTTGACTTATGCAGTAGATCCGACTCACTATGTTATATACCTCAAGATCGAACCCACAATCACAAAGGGAATTGTGCCAGATCATTGTTCCTATGCAAACAATTCAGAGACTTAATTAAAGCTTGTTCCTTTAAGTGCGACTTAAACCATAGAGAACCGATAGTTCACCAAATTGATACAGAACAGTTTGCAATAACTAACGCAATCAACCCTCTAATAATAACCGATACTATAACAAAAGAAAAGAAGGAGATGAGAATCAATGAGACATGGCCAGGAGCCATATTACTGAAAGTACCATGTACCCATCAAATTTCGCAATTAACAGACACAAACATCCCAGAAATCATAATACCAGCAGGATTCCCATGCATAAACGACTCAACACAGAAAACAGAAATAGAACACCACCTTCCAATGATTTGGACAAAATACGAATTCATAGAAGTCAACGCCGGAATAAAGCAATCTTTCAAGTTTCCAAACATTTCCATAGCGTACAACCCTAAATGGAACAAAATGGTACCCTATTTCGCACCTATAACACCAACAAAATACACTCAAGAGAACCTGAAAACCGAAGAAATAGAAATCCCGAATTTAGTATACCAAGACACCGTTAATATAATCCACTTAATCCTAATTATCTGGTGCTCAATGTTATCAATAGCACTACTATTCCTTGTTTATTCATCCATCCGACTTAATTGCCAGACAATTAATGCTCACAATATAATTAACGATTTGGCCAGGACAGCGCAGAAGTAAGAAACCTATAGATAATAAACAATATACAATAAGATGTAAATATTACAAGGTAAGCAAAACAAAATTAAAATCTTTGGCCACTTTCTTCCAAATTAGGAGGAAGCAGGGGCTTCCTGGCTCTTTTGCCTGGGGGACCTTTGTTCCGTCGTATTTTGACAAATGAACATATTCGCTGACCTAAATACTCCGCAACAATTAACGGCGAATATTTCCTCTAAATATTCACCGTTACCTCCGTTAGTAACCTCATTAATAAGAGCTAACAATTATGCAGACATACAATTTATCGGCATAATTGTCAGCACTATTTAGGTATGTACCCAAGGTACCTTTTGTGAAACGTAAACAATATTAGGCACAAAAAGAAGTCACTTGGTAAATCGATTTACACCAAAACTTCACTTGCTTTTCTGAAGAGTTCCGAGGTAGTTCTACTACACTGAACTCTAAAGTCTGTAGGTGTTCCCAGACACCGCCAAGTTAGCAGTCCACCCTATGTAGAGGTGAGACGACGATAGATAGAATCTTAATATACATATGTGTGTTTTTACGTACGATTATCCGCTAAGTAAGCGAAGTAACTTAAGTATAAGAATTTATTGTGACGAGGTGTTTACCACAAAATATTGTAACGATAATTCAGTATTGAATATTGTTTGATGAAAACAAGTATTTATTTTGGTGTGTTTGTTCACAACTATCCGGGATAACAAACACAACAAATGATTTTTTTTTGAATAATGAATTATCACAAAATAATGAAAATCTTACAAATCAAAAAAATAATGATATTAATAATGATAATAATGATTCATCAATTGAAAATGAAATTTAATAATACCACAAGAAAACATTGAAACTAATGAAATTAATAATGGCAATAATAATTTAAATAATTAAAATGATATTTTATTAGAAAATCATCAAAATGAAAATACCCATACTGAAAATTTCCAAACACATAACAATAATAATGATAATCAAATAATTCCTTTCACTAATAGTACAGCAGAAAAACAAAAATTATTATGGCATAGGAGAATAGGACTTATTAGTGGAAAATATCTCAAATTACTGCAAAAGATATCAACTGGAATTACAACATAATTAAAATTTAAGGATAAAGAATTTACAAACTGTGAAATATGTCAAACTGCAAATAATAGCAGACTTGGACACAATAATTTTAGGATGAAACCAAATAAAAAATTACAGTTAATTTCATCGGACATTATGGGACCATTTTCACCCTCAATTCAAGACCAAAAATATCTGTTAACATTCATAGATCATTTTTCAAAATATACATTCGTAATACCAATAACCTCTCGTAACAATGTATTTAATAATTTTAAAATAATTGTAAATTCAATCAAAAAAGAAACGGGCTCCAGGGTGTCAGCAAACTAGAACATTTAATATGGTACACATTTCATAAATTTGTTAATGAAAATTGAAGTTTGAAAAAATAATAACACAATATAAATGAAACACATATCGATATCATATCGATATATCGATCAACACCAATTCCTTCATACTCTTATGATAAAACATTACATATCGATATTAATTTAATTGATATTCCCTCATTTCGACTAGTGGGGAAATTGTGATTGACTTAGGAATTTGTATTCTTTCTGTGATTGGCTGTAGCACCCTTTTTTAATGAAAATTTAACCAAAATAATTTTTTCCAAATTTACTCTGAATTCAGCGTAGTGAAAGTAGAAATGTGTACCACATTAATAAATTTCCAGATTTTCCTATAGGCACTTTAAGGATAGACAATGCTAAGGAGTATACAGACATTAGAATGTTAAACTTTTGTCAAGAATGCGAAATCACTTCAGAAACCACAGTTCCATACTTACTAGAACTTAATGGAATTGCTGAATGCCAAAATCAAGAAATAATGAGAAGAGTAAGAGCAATGATTTTTGACAGTAATTTAGATCCTAAATTTTGGGTATATGCAGCAACTACAGCTGCTTATTTAATCAATAGATTCCCAACAAAATCAAAACCAGATTTTAAAACACCATTTGAAATTTTTTTAAATTGTAAACCAAATATAAATTATATTAAAATTTTTGGATCATTAGCATTTAAGCATATACAAATTGAAATTAGACAAAGAAATGCGACTAATCAAACAAAAAAGAAACAAAAGAAAATAGATCCCAAATTCTCGAATAGATACGAAAAAAATATTCTTATGGGTTGTACTACCACAGGATATTGCTTGAGAGTTCCGTTTTTGACCTAATATTACGTAGCCTGTGATGTAAAGTTTGATGAAAATAAAAATATTTCACACCTACAAAATTTTGAAAATTTAATAATAAAACCATCTGATTATATTAGAGATTTAAATATTATGCCACCAATAGTTTGTAACATCACAAAACATTATGATACAAAATATATAGAAGACTGTATACCAAAAACTATTTATGTTATAGAGAAAAATTCATTTAAAAACGAATGGGAAATAGCTATCCAAGAAGAATTAAAGTCATTAAAAGAAATGGATGTTTGGAAGGAAGTCATTTATGAAAAACAACCACACTTAATAGACACAAGATACTTGTGACTAAACCTGATGAAAAAGGTCATCATAAACCAAAGGCAAGATTAGTAGCTTGTGGATTTAAAGACCAAACCAAATATAAATTAGGAGAAACCTTTGCACCAGTGGCTTCAGCTTGGATAATTAGATGGATTTTCTCAATAACAAATAAATTTGATCTCCATGTGATGTGAAAACAGCTTATTTAAATTCTCCAATAAATTTTCCATTATTTCTAAAACCACCATTAGGAATGAATATAGATTCAAACAAAATTCTAAAATTCAAAAAGGCAATGTAAGGACTCAAAATAGCTTCAAAATCCTGGTATAAATTGCTAGATGACAAAATTTTACAAATAGGATTTAATAGATCTAAAGTTGACCCTTGCTTATACATTCGTCAAGATAAAAATAATGATAAAACTTTCTTATTAACATATGTAGACGACATACTTCTTATTACAAAAGATGAAAATATAATTAAAGAAATTAACCAAAAATTCGAACAATTTTTCACCATGAAAACAATAAATGAACCAAATTTCTTTGTAGGATTTGAAATCCCAAGAGATAGATCAAATAAAATAATTAAACTTTCTCAATTAATGTATATCAATAAAATACTCAATAAATTTGACCTTAATGAAGCCAAACATTCAACAACACAAATGGAAACAAATCTGAGAATTAAAATTAATAATAATCATGAAGATAAAACAGATATTACTGAATATAGAACAATGATTGGAGCTTTGTTATATCTTTCAAGATTAACACATCTTGATATAGCTTTCGCAGTTAATTATTTATCAAAATTCCAACAAAATCCCTCTGAACAAGCAAAAAATTTTGTCAAGAGAATTTTCAAATATGTCAATAATACAAAACACTATATTTTCAAATATAAATCTATGGGACAACATATAGAAGCATTTGTTGATGCATCATACGGACCAGATGTTAATGATGGAATTATAGACCTGAATAATCTTTCCCAAGGTAAATCTGTATCTGGATATTTAATATTTTGCAATAATGATCTCATAAATTGGTCCATCCATAGACAATCAATAATGGCAAGCTCTTCAACAGTGGCTGAAATTATAGCAATTTATGACTCATTAGATGACTTAAAAGTAATTTGACTACTTATGAAAGAAATTTATCAACTAATAACACCTATACAAATAAATGAAGATAATATTTCAACACAAAAAATTTGTTCAGGCGGAACTCAAAAACGAGTTAGAGCCTTAATGATAAAATGTTATAACATTTAGAAGAATTTGAACATAAGAGTTTAAAACAGTCAGTTCACAAAGTCAACTAGCAGATTTATTAACAAAAGCATTAGAAAAATCAAAATATTAATACCTAGTTGAACAAATTCTTGAAACTTCGAACATCTTTACCATTTCTTGAAAAATCATACCATTTCTTTTTGAAAACATCTTCTCTGAACAAATTTATACTGATTCATAAATAACCCATGACATAAAATAAAATCTCTAAATAAAAATTAATAAGTGAAATAAATATTAAGAAACTTGTTGCATCTATGAGACGAATTACCTGAATAATTTTTTTTATTAATTGATTTGAATAAACATTAAATCCAGAATAAATGAAAAAAAAAAACAAACAAACAAAAACATGTATTAATTTTATTATTCTACATCGATCGTAACAAAATAAATTAAATTTAAAATGATTAAAAAACGATATTTACCTTTCAACCTTTATTGTATAACAATTATTATATATTTATTAGTCATATTTTTTAATACATATATTTAATTAACATCACAAAATTAAAACACATTTTGTAATTGACCATTTTTATAGACATGTTTGCTTTATGTTACAGAAACTACAAATTACGTAAATTTACTCACCAATGTTATTACATGAATTTTTTTTTATATGTTATATTTTAATTTTTTTTAACGATTTTTAAAATTAATTATACTTGATTTTTCAAGAGTTCAGGGGGGTGTTGGACACAGTCCATTTAACTCTTAAACATCTCATACACCTTTTGGTAACACTGAATATATATTATATAACATTTATTTATTTTATTCTTACATACACTGTTACGACTAAATGGGGACTCTAACACTTTTCAACCCACGGCATTTCTTATCATGCAAATTAATCTCTGGTTATTACTCTTATGTATTTGGCAACAAGGTCTTGTGGTCTCACCAAAAACAGCCAAATGTTGCTCTTTTGAGCACAGGAAGCAAGCTTATAGCTTTATGTGAGGCTAACATTGAGAGTCTTTTGATCAAACAATTGTTAGTCAACTTTGCAACTCATCCCGACATGTCCAAAATTTTTGAGGATAACCAGAGTTGTTTGCCCATAGTGAAAATGGCCAAATGGAATATGAAACAAAAAAACTCGGCGCTTCGCGCCTCGGCGGGGGCTTTACCCCCTGCACCCACCCGATGGATCCGCTTAAAGCCTGACGGCTAAAATTGGAAAACATGGAACATGCTTTAGCCACCCATCCTTGTTAACCAATCCTAATGTAAAGAACGTTTTCACATCACTAGGTTTTTCCCAAGAAATGCGATAATACACAGAGTACATTTGCGTAACGTATTTTCGTGACATATTTCGTGACATATTTTGTGACATGTTTTGGAACGTTTTTTCGGTGGAGGGTCAGGGCTAAAGCATGTTCCATGCTAATAAGCACATAGATACTAAATATCACTTTGTTTATGACACTAATAATAATAAATCATTTGTATACGAATATATTAGCACCAATGATCAGTTAGGTGATCTTTTCACGCAGGGTTTGGTTACCCCAACATTTCAAAATTTTGTAATGATATTGAATATTATATAATACTAGTTCCTTTTTATATTTCATGTTACCTTTTTTGAATTTTTTGAGACTGATTTTTTAATGTTTTTAGCCCCTTTTTTTATATTATTATCTTTTTAACCATAGTTTTATTATAGTCACTGATTATGTACTTAATTTGTTTTTAATTTTGTAACAGATCATTTTTATTGTTTTTGTTTCATGCAACAATCTACTATTTAAATTTATTTAACAATTGCTTCTTTTGTTTTAGGTTGTATTGTATTTGCATATTATTCAAATCTTCATGATTCAAGGGGGTGTGTGAAATTATACTCTATAATGAATCAAATCATTTATTTTGTATTATCCGTGACTAGCCATTCTCGTTCATTATTTCTGTAATATGTTGTCTGTGACATCAAAGCTTGTATTAGCACTAACTTAGCAATTTGTGACTAACACACATATTCAGGAAGATCACTTTATCCTCCCTTTCACTTTAAAATTACTTATTGTGCAATTTTATGTTCAAGAATGTGGTAACGCTGAATTCCCTTGTGATATTTCTCTATAAAAATACAATATTATCACATTCTTCAGTACAAAATTGCATAGTGAGTTGTTTTAAAATGAGATTTAAGTGAAGGGAGGTTAAAGTGACATTTGTGAATATGGGTGTAAGTTGTACTTGTCAATTATGTAATTTTTGTTAAGCATGTATGTTACCATCTTTTATTTTGTGCAATATAATTTTTTTTGCATGTTTAGTTTTCTTATTGTGTATTGTTTATGATTTAATGATGTTTTGTTTAATACTGATTTGTTTAATTATCGTCATCTTGGTTTCATTGTTCATTTCCAACTTCTAAGACTTTGAAATTTTACAGTATTGCTAGTCCATAGAGATGGTTAATTGAAGGAAAACATAGGAACAGGTTAAGGAATTGAGTTTAGTTAATTTAAATGAAACTCAATAAACCATATCTGATTAGTATGACAAATTTCTTAATATTTATTGATTAAAAATTAAGAATAGATCTCTCACTAGCATCTTTTTCCAGCAAACAATTCACAGCTAACTAGCAAAAAAATTAGGAATCTCCACTGCTAATTTTAGCAGCACTTTAGTATTTTTGCAGATAAAAACCAATACTAAATTAGCAGTAACTCCTAATTTGGCATACTTTTTACAGCTAATACACTGCTAATTTATGGATATTCCTGAAAAATTTTTATCTGTAAATTAGCACTGTTCAAGCTGTAAGAAGTGTCCCAAACAAAGAGATACTTACTGAATTTAATATTGGTTTGGTCTGCTGAAATTTTGAAATAACACTAAAATTAGTATTGAAGACTCCAATATTGTACCATCTTGAAGAGATATAATTTTTTCTAAATCAAGTAGTCATTAATATTTTTCATTCAAGGTAAAATTTTAGTTATTGTTTGTGATAAGACGCATGCACGAGGGGATTTGAAGGAGTTGCAATTCACTTCTTCCAATACTCATTTTTTTTTAGGGGAGGTGGGTTTGATGTCCTCTGATCAAAATTATAACCCATAAATAAGAAAATATAATGGTTTTTAAAGGAGAAAATAAGTTACTTTTCATTATTATAGTGCTCAACTTACAATACTTATTAAAAACATTTTCACATACTTAGCCTAGAATGAAAATTAATTTAAGATGCTTTCATAGCTATGTGCTATCAAGAGTAGGTATAGCCAGGTAATCAGGGAAATTGGCTTTTGAGTATAACTGAATGCTCTTTTTTCTCAAACATTACTTTTAAACTAACATAATTTTCCCTATTATCAACTTGGAAATGTTCTTTTTTGGTGTAAAAATGAAAGTTTACAAATTTGAAAAAACACATTTGTCAAAAACTACGGATGTGAATTACATGGTATTGCAATATGTTTTAGAGGTAGATACATACTGAGAATCAATTAGTTGGTAGCCTGCTGATTTTTTATAATTTTCACACTGTAATAAAAGTTGAAGATCTGGTCAAAATTTTTCAAAAACCAACAGAATGGTCTTATATTTCAGAGAAGAGCAATCACCATAATTTATTTCCTTGTCCAGTAGGTGAGCAGGTATTTCACATAATTTTTATACTTATGTTTTATAATCTTGAGGAATATTATCATGTTTGTTGGATTGAGAAATTCATGAAGTGAATACAAATAGGCAGGATTTATTCTAACATGCAGCTGCGCACATATTGTGCAGCTCCAAAAAATTTAATTGAAACTAGCTTCGGTTATTGTTTTCATTTTCCAATTTGTTTTAAACCCAAAATTTGAAATTCAAATTTATGTATTTGCCCTTTGGCCATTAATTCAAATAGTTGACAATTCTAAACTTGTCAACAGCTACTGTTGACAAGTTTTGAACAATGATTGTGATTCAACAAATTTTTTTTTGAGGGAGAAGGGGTTGAAAATGTATGTAGCTTTTAACGACAGAAATTTTCAATTTGTGCAGTTCTAAATAATCCTTAGAATAATCACTGCAAATAGGATACTTCCTAATTTGTAGGTTACTGTGAGATAATTTTGGAACTTTAATATTTAGGAAATTGAAAACTCAGAATTAATGAAAATATATGCTTACCCATTGAAACAAAAAATTATTGAATGATAATATTAAACATTTAGGGTAAACTCAATCAAATTAGATTGACTATAACTGTTTAGCAGACACAATGAACTTCATAAAATAACAAGCTCTTTCTAGAAATAAATAAAAAGTACTTTGACTTTCAAAAAACATTTTCAATGGAAAAAGTGTATCAGATAACTGAACTTAAGTTAATTAATTTACTAAAATTCTGAAACACATTCACAACACAGAATGAAATCTGATAAAAGAATACAACTAACTGTAAGGAGAAAATGCACCAAAAAGTCATGACCAATCATGAATAAACCAACAGAAATTTAAAATGTAATGGACAATGGAGGGGAGTCTGTAAATTAGCTTCCCCACAACTAAAATACAGACATGCATGAGATAGATGCATGTTAGCCTCAAAACTGCCAATTTAACACTAATATTAAATCTTTTCTGGGGGTAAAATAGCATTTTTACCCCTAAAATATTTTTATCTGCAAATTAGCTTCCTCACTGACAAAATCAGGACAATTAAAATAAAGAAACATTTAAGAAATGCCACTCTCATTTAGATAGCTGCAAAATATCATTCTTACAGACATTTTATGGATAAATCAACTACACACATTCTCATAATTTACAGTGAATTAGACATGCATTGGTGTTAGCAGTGAATTAGTAGTATAATTAGTAGTACATTTAAATGTACTACAATAAAATGTTTGCTGGGTTGTAAAAGGAACAGGGTCATCAATGCATGTAATAAGGTTGCTTGTTTTGTTGAAACACCAGACATTGCTTTATTTATTTTTGTAAAGAGATCTCTCAATTCGGTAAAGAAAGAGACATTTGTGTTCAAGTCTTCTTTCATTTTATGTAATTCTTGTTTAATTTGACCCATTACACTTTTGAAAGACTCATATTTGACTATGGAATAATCATGTAAATTTTTTTCATCGTTTTTTATACTTTTTACATCATCGATAGCGGACCAATATGTCTCCAATGACAGGGGAAGTTTAACAAACTACAAAAAAATATTATTTGTAAAATAGCTCAAGATTTTTTTTCCATCTTTTTTCAAAGAAGCTAGTAGAATACCCACTATCAAATCCAAATATATCTCTTTTCCTGAAGCTTTATCAAATAAATTTTGAACAATACTTTCAAGCTCAATAGAATCTTTACTTTTGTTGCTCACATACAAATGCTTTCCATTTGAAGGCATACCTCTCTCAGTTTTGTATGATCAAATGTCACTAAACTATTGTTCAAATTATTCAGCAAACCAGTAATTGCTGATACTGAATCACAATTTAATGGATTAATACTATTCATAATTAACATTTTATTAGTGCAATATGGTTTCTAAAAACTAGATATTTTCTTAAAAAGAACTGTATTTATAAATTGGAGTAAAATGAGTCGTATTTATTAGACCATATTAGCCATATTTTATCTTTAAAACCATATTTTATCATATTTTGCATTTTTGTAATTTTTTCTCAATTTTGATAAGTTTTTATCAAATTTTGACTCAAACTAATATTTTCCTCAAATTTTTTATACCAACTTTCTTCAAAATACTTTTTGCATTGAGTAAATTTAGATGGAAACTGTGAGATTATCAAACTTAATTACTCATAACTGAGCCACACACACGATTCCGATGAATCAAGATGAACACCAAATACGAATCAGAATAAAAGACAAACTTGAAATAAATCAGACATATGTAAAAACGAGATCGAATATGTATTATTATATCTAAGACAGTTGACAGTCTTCAGCAATATCACAAATGACGATAGCACAAAAATACCAATATAATTTAGGTTAAGTTCCAAGATATATCACGGATAAAAAGAATCGTTACAGATGGTGAACGAGAGTCAAAAGAATCGGAGTCATTGTTGTGAACAAATTATACATTTAATATCATTATTTCTCACAGACCCCCCTCAAATCAGAGATGATTTGAACAAATATAAAAATTAAATAAAAATAATTAAAGATATCACAGTTTTGCATAATCACAGCTTATCAAAGATAAACATATATAAATCACAAATAAAAGTATTAAACATAAATCACCATTAATTAATTCCATGTCACATTTAGGTTACATCACATAATATTCAATAAGTTTACAAATTTCCTAAAGGCTGGAACAGGAAGACCCTTTGTGAAGAGGTCACCCAGCTGAGAATTAGTTGGAATATAAATATAGTCAAAAGACTTGTCAACATGCATACAATTAAATCTATATTTTGTGTCTATGTGTTTAGATCTACGTGAATTCCACTTTCCAGATTTGATGAGACAGAGACAACTTTGATTGTCTTTGAAAATCACAGATTTGAAGTCTTGGTTAAGCCGAAAGTCATTTAATAAATTTTTAAACCAAAGTCCTTCGGAAGTGGATTTGCACAAGGCGATCAACTCAGCAACTGTGGGTTGCTTCCTACTAGACCATGAAACCAAGCATCCATAAATTTGAACACAAAAACTGGAAAATGACCTACTAGTGGAAACACAATTTGCCCAATCAGCATCAGAATACAATTCTAAAATATATTTATTATTAAACTGTCTGTTATATTTTATTTCAAAGTCTTTAGTTGTATTTAGATATTTCAAAACTCTTAATAAGTATTTAAAGTGCTCATTTGAGGCTGCGCTCTGGTATTGGCTAAAGTATAATATTGAAAAACAGATATCTGGGCGAGACCCCAACATGATGTACATGAGGCATCCAAGTAATTGCTGATATTCGTTATTCAAAGTGTGATCCATACTATTTAAATCCCTTTCTAACTGGAGCTTCGGCTTGATTGGAGAATAGGTTGGTTGGCAATTTGTAACACCAAATCTTTTTGAGACAGATTCAATTAAGGATTTTTGATTTAGATTTAAAGTACCTTTCTCACGATCATACTTTACGTTAATTCCAAGATATTTATTTACTTCTCCCAGGTCTTTACTTTTGAATTTTTGATTAATTTTATTTTTAAAATATTTTATTAAATTATTATTGTTTGAGCTGATGATTATATCATCTACATACGTTATTAAGTATAAAATATTCGACCTATCCTGATATATATATATATAAGCAATCATCAGCTTTGCCTGGTACAAAATTTAATGTTAACAGAAATTCGTGGAACATAGTGTTCCAGATTTTGGGCGACTGTTTTAACCCATATATGGATCTATTTAATTTAAGTAAATTATTATTTCGGTCACAAGAATTTTCGATACCTTCAGGAATTTCTAAGTAAATGTTTTCAGTCACTTTTCCATTTAAAAAGGCACTATAGATATCGATTTGTTGAATGAAAAATTTATAACGATTACTAATGGCTAGGAGGGTTCATACTGTGGACAATTTGGCAACAGGTGCATAAATGTTCTCAAAATTAAATCCCCTTTGTTGCTGGAAACCCCTCGCAACAAGTTGGGCTTTATATTGTACATTTCCCAAGGAATCATATTTCTTAGTAAATAACCACCTGCATGTGATTGTCCGATCTGTAATTGGTCGTCTCACAACCTTCCAAGTATCGTTGGTTGTAAGTGCTCCAATTTCATCTTCAATAGCCTTCTTCCACAGATTTGCATTCGGAGATTTCAGCGCATCCTTGAATGTTGCTGGACAATCACTTTCAGTTTGAATAGCAATATTATAACAAGTGTGAATTACATCCTCATAATCAAAATTGAACACATTATTACTACATGATGGAACATTTATGTCTCCATTTACTTCTATATTCTCCACATTAGTACTATCAACCTCTCTCATAATTATGTCATTTTTATTATATTTAGATTTATTATTATTAATACTATCTTCAAAGAATTCAACATCTCTAGATAGATACAATTTCTGTTTAGCCTCGTCCAATAACTTATAACCGGCCGGAGCGTAGCCTATCATTTTTAATTTCAAACTTTTAGGATCAAATTTACTAGAATTGTGCGAGTAGTTTAACATGTAAGTGTCGCAGCCAAACACTTAATTTATTATAATCAAATTTTGTGTGATGCCATCTTCCATATGGAACAAAATCTTTTAGAGTAGGGCATCTATTAATTATAAAAGCTGAGCACATTACAGCTTCATTCCAATAAATTTTGTCCAGACTGCTTTCATATATTAGAGTCCTAGCACGTTCACACTGCGTGCGATTCATCCTCTCTGCTTTACCATTCTGCTGAAGGCAGTGGCCTGGGTTCAAATTGAATCCCTTTTTCGACATAAAATTCACAAAAATTTACATTTAAATATTCAGTGCCCCGGTCACACCTCAAACGTTTAATATTCATATTGAATTTATTTGTTACTAATTCACTATATTCTCTGAATTTCCCTAATACTTCTGTTTTATTATTTAACATATAAACAAATGTGAAATTTGTAAAGTCGTCAATAAAATTTAAAAAATATTTCTTATTATTATATGACACAGGATTAATTGGTCCACATAGATCAGTATGAATGAGATCCAGTGGCCTCCTACTGTTTTTATCGTGGCATTCAAAATTTTTGCGATGTTGTTTCACCATGTCACAGGGCTCACACAACAATCGCTCATGAGACTCAATTTTGGGTATTAGACCTTTGTTCGACATTAATTTTACATCATTAAGATTTAAATGAGCAAGACGTTTGTGCCACATCTCCATCTTTGTTTTGTTTCTATTTTCGGTCAAATTACATGTTTCTATTACATTACGGTAAAATTCTATTTCATATAAATCAGAAGGAGTACTTTTCCCGGTCATTATTACTTTATTATTTATTTTTATGTCTACCAAATCCTCTTTAAAAATCGTAACACAACCAGACTGGGTTAACAGTTTTACCGACAATGAATTGGTTGGTAGATCCATTGCATATCGTACATTATGTAAGTTTATCTCAGTGCCAGAAAGAGTTTTTAATTTAACAGTACCTACAGCCAAAATCATCAGAGATACACCTTTCTTGTCAACCATTACAGGCATCGGGTTATTTAATTCAATAACTTCAGAGAAAAGTGACATATCATTGACAATATGAGTGGTACAACCAGAATCCAATACAAACGAAACACGAGGTGATTGCAGATTTCCACACATCATCACAGAACTATCAGTATTTAAAGAGAAATTATAACCAGTCTCAGAACTTTCATGAGACACATCATTATTCAAACCATCATTATCATCAGGCGAGACATTATAAGACTGAGAGTTCCTGTTAGAATTATTGTTAACATTGGATCGATTAAGATTTCCAGATCCACTATTATTCTTTGAGTAACAGTTACGGGACATATGACCTAACTTTTGGCAAAAGTGGCATCAAACATTATAATTACTACGATATGTATTAGAGTTTTCATTATTACTGTCGACATTATTACTATTATTATTCTTATAACCATTAACTAATGATCCTGTATCGTACATACTATCCTGACTACCATTTCCATTCGATGTACTATTCCTACTATCACTGTTACTCAAGTCACAGCTTCTGAAATTACGACTGTTGAAATTGCCTCGATGATTACCACGAAGGTTTGAATTAAAATTATTAAAATTATTATTATGATAATTGCGTTGACTATTAAGACCAAAAGCATTCTCTTCAGCAGAAACAATTTCTGAAGAAGGGTTTAGATTTGGTGATGATACATGTTTGAGTGATGGTTTATCAAGATTTAATTCACGTTGAAAATTAATTAATTTACCAAAGACGAAATCCCATGATACATTTTTGGCGTCCTCTAACACAATTTTAACAGGATGGTAATCAGCCGGTAATGATCTCAGCAACACCAAAATGAATTGTTTTATCGTAGACATATCACCCAATTCAGCAATCCGCCAACACTCAGCACAAAATTCTAAGAGATATTCCTGCAAATCAGCACCCATGACAAAGCATTTTGAGTAGAATTTGGATCGCAAGTGAACAAGAGTTTGATCGTTTTCAGCGCCGGACAAATTTGTTAAGGCCTTATACATTGCATTTGCCGTATCGTACGTCGGTATTATCTCAATAAAATGATCGTCAACATAATTAGAAATGAAGAACATGGCCTTGGCATTTTTAACCTCCCAGGCATCATTACAACTACGACCAGACGGAACAGCACTATAAGCAATATCAAATAAAGATTCCTTACATAGTAGAAGATCGATCCAGAATTTCCATGTCCTACCATTTTTGCCATTGAATGGTTCTACATTCCATTTTCTTTCACCATCCATCTCGCGAGAATATCACAGTTGCACAGTAACAATAAATCAGCAACGAAAAATTACGTTTCAGACAAAAGGCCACAGCGAGCAAGCAATTTAAGAGTGATGGAAACAGCAAATTTCTGGCCTGTATAGCATTTATGCATACACAAATTAGTAAAATAACATGAACTATTACCGGGCAACTAATTGCTGTCGAACTCTGCTTCAGTTGAACAATGGGAACCGCATGGTCTGCTTCTAGTTATGAGCAACTGACGTGTTGGGCCCATAACCTGTGAGATTATCAAACTTAATTACTCATAACTGAGCCACACACACGATTCCGATGAATCAAGATGAACACCAAATACAAATCAGAATAAAAGACAAACTTGAAATAAATCAGACATATGTAAAAACGAGATTGAATATGTATTATTATATCTAGGACAGTTGACAGTCTTCAGCAATATCACAAATGACGATAGCACAAAAATACAAATATAATTTAGGTTAAGTTCCAAGATATATCACGGATAAAAAGAATCGTTACAGATGGTGAACAAGAGTCAAAAGAATCGGAGTCATTGTCGTGAACGAATTATACATTTAATATCATTATTTCTCACAGAAACACTGAAGTTATTCATCGAAAAGATTCCCAAACATGAAGAGAATGATGATGATTGATGAATGATGATATTGATAATTTTAATGAATGATAATTGATAAATGATCCCATGACTTTACAAGCACCTGTGATCAGACAAAGGATATTTTTTTTGGGGGTGTTTTAGTTGTATCAGTAAATGGACAACAGATGAGAGAGAATAAAATAATTATAAGACTTAACTGGCCGTTTGAACTTTTTTTTTTAATGTGGTAACATTTTTATTTTCTATATGGGATCTGTTTTCGAATTCGATGTTTCTTTATTTTCCTATTTTTTCTCACTCATCGATAAAATATCGATATTGGTTTACATGCAT
>WOFM01000528.1:2791712-2923944 GCA_011428145.1 Ericerus pela
CAGGATGAAAGCGAGGTAATGTGCAAACTTTTGCAATTATTGGATAAAGCTGAATTACTTAAACATAAAGGAGCTCGAATGAAACGTATTAAACTGGTCAAAATCCAAATGGCGAATATTAAGCGAAAACTTACTCGTCAGAGTAAAACATTTGCGAATGCTGCTGATCTTTCAGGTGAAAAAATAATTTTCATCTTTGCTTTGTAGTCACTTTTTTAGTTTTGTATCTGAATTTTCTCCTTCCTTACTGTAGGTGTTAAATCAGCTGAATCTGAATTAGAAGAATCAATTGCAGACGAAGCTACGCCGAATGCCATCCAAAAATCTGTAAATTCATTGAACAAAAAGTTGCCTGTACAAAGTGAAGAAGTCTCTTTGGGTAATATTCAACTTTATTATTTACACTTTTGAAGATTTTATGAATAACTGGAGTAATAACGTCATATTTTTAGGTCGAGGAAATAGAAAACGAAAAGAATCAGTTGGAATCGAAGAGACCGCCTCGTCAAAAAAGAAATCCGAGAGTATATCTGACGGTAGGCTACTAATAATAGTGAATGTTTTTCAATTATATCGTCATTTATGATTCTGAAATTACATTTCCGAATGACGAAATTTATTTAATTTTTCTTTAGGGACTCCAGCTCCGCCAGCAATATTTAAACTGCCAGACAGACTTTCGACTGCTTCTCCGGCAAAGTGAGCGAAAATTTTAATTAACTTCAAATTAAAAGCATCTCATTAATAATTAGTTTTTTTTTTCAGTAGTAAATCGCCGTCCGTTGTAATAAAAAGACGACGAACAAAACGAACACCGAATGCAACCTCGCATTCTAAACCTGTAATTTCTAATTCAGAAAGTTTCAGAGTTTACCGATCGAGTAACGGTTAGTTCTTGATGAACAATGATTCTTATCGTTCATTCGAAAATCTGCAATGGCGATTACTGTTTTAGAAATGCCCGCGGAATCTGACGACGAGTCTCATTCTGAACATTCCGAAAAGAGTAGTTCTAGTTGTTCGTGTTCAGAAGAAGATTCTGAAGCTTCGACATCCGCGGATAGTGATGAGAATTCGAATGGAGAAAATAACGACGATTCCGATAACGACAGCGATGATGATTCGGATGAAGAGGATGAAAAAGAAGAAAATAGTGGCAGCTCATCTGAAGAAGATGTGTCAAAAAGTATTAAACGAGGAAAATCTGATTTACAACAACTGCAGTTAGTTTGGGCCAAATGTCGGGGTTTTCCGTGGTACCCTGCATTGGTAGGTTTAATTACAACTATAATACTGTTTTTCATATTTTGGTATTTATTGTTTTTTTTTGTTTGTTTTTTTTTCTAGATTATTAATCCTGACATGCCAAAAGGATATGTTCATAACGGCATTTCCATACCATCACCTCCCAACGACATTTTAGCTTTAGCCAAAAATTATACTGAACCAGTTTATCTTGTTTGGTTTTATGATGCCAAGAGAACGTGGTACGTCGAAATATTTATTTTTCTTTATTTATTATTTCATTCTGGTTCGGCATCAAGATATAATATTGACTAGCGTTTGAAGGTTATTTGTTGGGGTTGACGGTATCCTGTGGTTAACGGTCTCCTAAAGGAGTATCAAATAGACTAAATTGAATCGTTATTTTGGGTCTGGAATGTGATGATGGCTGGTCTTTAATTTGTAACCTGGTGGTTGTGGGAACAAGCATCTAACCACAGCGCTATGCAGATCCTTTACAATTATCAATTTTTATATTTACATTTTGTTTTGATTTATCATCATTTGTATAGAATGTTAACCATCTGTTTAATTTATAGGCAGTGGCTGCCTCGTGGTAAATTGAAACCACTGGGTGTGAGCGAAGAAATTGATAAAATTAAGTTGAATGAAGCGCGGAAACCAGCGGATCGCAAAGCTGTGAAAAAAGCATATGAAGAAGCCTCGGTTCATAAAACGTCTTGAATCCATGATTGCCGTTTTGATCTCATCAAAAGTATAACTTACGAGTTGGTAAATTTTATTTTTGTGTTAATTATTGTAATGAAGAATTCCTATTTAGTATTATATTTGTTAGGTTTATATTTCATCATCTCAAATTAAAATGAAATACATTGATGAAATCATCGTTAAAAACATAATTAAATTAACCGAAAAATATATTTATTTCCAACCCCGTTTTTCTTATTTATTGAATACTTCCTAACTGTTCCAGCCTCGTTTCAAAAGAGTAATTCGTGCTGCTTGTCGAAGAGAAAAAAGAAGTTTACTCTTCCATGTATTCTTTTTTCAATGTTGAAGAAAATAAAACAACGAGAGATGCTACAGCCTGCAGACTAAAATTTTAGGTGCGTACATTGATCGAGAGGGTGGCGGGGAAGGAGAAGTATGACTAACAGATATTAGTCTTTGTGTTCTGCCTATTTATGATCTTTTCCATTTAAAAATCATCCACCATAGCCTCGAGGCCCGAAAGACCAAAAAACTTTTTTTCTTGCCAACTTTCGCTGTTTCTTTTTTTCTGATTGCGTTATTGTTATACTGCGAAAACAATCAGTTTATTTTATATCGAACTTTCTGTTTCACAATCTCGTATCGAAAACAAAGAACGAGTAGAAGATATAAATGATCATCATATATTTAACAATACATTCTTTATGAGTCATGAATACTTTTATTGTGCTATAAGTGTCTCTCATTGCTTTTAATCAATGATCTAGAAATTACAATAATCAAACATAGTAGGCTAAACTAATTTCTAAAAAGCATCAAATTAATTTATACACTCTCGTATTATCTGATTGTGGCTTCAGAATATACGTTGCAAAAATTGTAACAATAGTGTGAACCTATGACAAAAAGTGAAACTATTTGCTGTGAAACAGGTCGCTTAAAGTAAATGAACAATAAAAAATCATTTATATGACCGTAAATTAGGGTACGGTCCGATGTTCAAGTAACATATTATATATTCTTTGTAAAAATTAAAAATTGGTATGATTTTGAAGATTTATTTTCATTTTATTTAATGAAATAATTGACCTTTAAGTTTGCTGTTTAAATTACTTTAACGAAAAAAAGTAGTATTTTATTGTCGAAAATTTGTCAGGAATGCAAGTTTTCTGAATCAATTCTTTAACAATTAAGAGATGTGCTTTCACAATTTTGTATTTGAAATTGCAGTCTGGAACGGGCCCGTAGTGGTAGTCACACCATTTTTCCATGAAGGATAAATATTATTCTTGAGAGGAAAGAATTTTTCTGACATAAATTTCAAAAACAACGCAAATTCTTTTTTTATTTTTAAAAATTTTCACTACCAAAAAAAATATTAAACTTTGTTACAATAAGTGTAATCTCACATTCATTACCTTTGTAGGTTAAGTTACACCAAAGGGACACTGGAGCAAATGAAACTATTTTTTTCCTATTCTTTTAGCTGGGGGAACAATGGCTACCCCACTCTTACCTCCTCACCCGACAGCTGCGAGTCCGATCACGCATCTAGAAAAGAGAATTGTCACAGACTGTTGGGACAAAGATTTATCATATTATAGTACATAAAATTATAACTTGATTCAAATAACATCTCACTGTTTTAATTATTAAATTTTTATTCTCTTGAAATTATTTAGAATCACGCATGTGAAAAAAAATTTATTTCACCAATTAAAGTAAAAATAATTCAGTAAAAACGTTAACAGTTGAAAACTTATTTTTTCAAAATTAATTAAAATAATGAAAGTTTTTCAGTTGCATCCTTTTTTTAAAACAAAATGGTACGATTTAATAATTGTAGTCGTCGTATTCTTTATAATCGTCGTCACCATAATCCAGACCAATATAATCGGGAGTTGGAGGTGCAAAAATACCTCCAGCAAAATCTTCCAGAAAATCTCCGAAACCGAACATATTGGCAAAACCGTAAACCATTCTCAGCACAATTAATCGAACAAAATTGAATACGTTCGTTTCTGATGTTTTTCGTAGCCCACTCAAATTTGCTGTCTCATCTTCCGCCTCCTGTAAATTTAATCACAAAACATCATCAAATGTATCGATTTTCCTTTTTATTTCCCATAGTTTAATATTTCAACGCCTGTTGAGTTTAATTTGCACCTAATAACCTACATTTAGATGAGAAAGTGTGAGAGAAAGAGAGTGAGGGAAAGGGACAAGAAAGGAATGTAGAAAAAAAAGAAGAAAAATATGTGTATATAAGAACTAACCGAAAAACATAGGTGCGCTAAAATGATCATCCACTGTAATACACAATAGAGACGATGAAATTCCGTCAAAGCCATGTTTAATTACATGCTGATGATTAAATATCCGCGTTCGCCGACATATTACCCATTTTTCCACTCCATTACGAAGTAAACGTAGATAAAATTATATTTAATTTTCGCTCACTTTTAGGAAACGTAGTACGAATTATTTCTTGTCTGCGGTTTCCTGCAAAACAATGACAAAATTGAGGCAAAAATTCAGTTGCAAAAAAAGGTCCGACGTAGATATAGAGGTACCTCTATATAGTGTAATTTGGGCGCAATGTTTTATGATTTTCATGGTTGAACGAGAAAAGACAGGAAAACTAAAATTGGTAAAATTTTTCATTCTACAAAGTCTTGATCTGCGAATGAATCACACATTTGTCATCGTGTGAAACGAGGCGCGTAGTCATTCATTTGAAAGAGATTTAATGATGTGTTCTAAGTATTTCGTACAAATGACAAGAAAGAAGTTTTTATTTTTATTTTATTATAAATTATCACCGACAACATAGGAAATTTATGAGACGGAAAATTCAACTACAATTCCTTTTTTTATCAGTAAAGTACAGGTGTTGGAGAATGAAAGAGTATTGGTAGGTAGGTGCCCTGTAAAGAGAAAATACTACCTTACACATGGCTACATAATTTTGTTCTTTATGACAAAACATGCTACAACATCCCACAGAAACTGGCCAGAATATACTTCCCATTTTGAAGGTTTCATGGCTCTATTGTAATTTTTGATGGCTATAAAACTTGGAAGAGATATTTACTATGATCTATTCAACATCCAAACAATTTTGGTGCCTATCTGCTTTATAGTTTGTTCGCAGTTACCAATTTTATTCGGTTTCAGTGCTTCAAACAGAAAAACTGTGTGATTATGTTTCATCAACATTTACAAAATTTAGTACATTTATAAATTCATGATCTGTACGGACTTATTACCAATTTTGGTTCTAATTAGCTGATTTTTAAAAACCTGCTTTTTTCTTTCGGACCTGTTGTTAGGCTAGTTTTTTTTCTTTGGAAAAGTGTGAGTGAAGTTTTTGCCAACAAACTTTTTAATTTTTATTCTTCGGAAAACGAACATTAAAGGCTATTGAATTTTTTATTCAGTGAAGGTTGGGGGTATGCCTGTTTAGGGGGCGATATCCGATAGGTTAGTTTGAGTTTATCATCAAAAAGGACTTCAGCTCCCCAGATTCTGAACCTTATTTAGGCCTAAGGCTAAAAATAACTCCGTTAAATCAAAAAGGTTTTAGAACAGGTTCTACAGAGAACTACAGTTCCACTCTTTTCCCACTTGATCATTCTAGTCAGGGTCATTAGGGATATAAAAGGAGTCTCCCCCTTAAAACTTTTGGTTAATCGAAAAAATTGTGCTGGTCATTCATTAGTTATCGAAATCGTACCAACTGAGCATATTATATAGTTGTCGTTGTTTTATGTTTACAAAAAAATTTAAATGGCTGTTTGCGTTCTCTCTCGCTCTCTCTCTCATAATTGGCAATTTTTAACCTCCCCTTTCAAAAAAATCTGATCGCTACATTACTGATCCTGGTATCAAGAAAATGGTAAAAGTTCCGCACTTTTCAATGACTGCAGGCTTTTTCATTTAGAAGAATGCAGAATTATTTTTCTGAAGGGGCTGTTCTATTTGTCAAGTTAGAACTCGAAAATAACTTCAGTTCTCAAAAAGTGTGGGACATTTTAACCTCACTTGCTTAATATAATCATAATGAGTTCTCATCTAAAGATGTTATGATCGTGTTCGTATCAGACAATGATGTAGCCTGTTAGATAGGCTGTTGCTTATCCAAAAATTTGACAGAAAAAAAAATCACCCTTACGTAAATTGATGAAATTTTAAATCTTTTGAATGTATTATTTGTTTATGAGTTGTTGACGACAGTCTTTGTGCGTACTTTTACTATTTTCGGGGAAAAGGGGCGTTTGATAACGACCTTCCATGCAGAAAAATTTGTATATTGTTCTATTTTCTCTCTCGACCATCCAGGTCCACCTTGGGAGAAAAAAAATCTAGCTACGCCACTGCTGTCGCCTTTCTCAGTAAAAAAATTTATTCTAGTTATTCGATTTGGAAATATCAATTTTAGGAATTCTTATCAATTTCTACAGAATTTTGAATTTAGCCGAAAGTAAAAAACCTTGTATTTGAACAGAGAACTTTTAAAAGCGCAACTTGTGGAGAACTTATTGGAATTTGAGTACCTACAGAACGTTTTCCCCATATCGAGATAAATTCTAACATTCTTAGAAAAATGTTTATTTTCCTTAGTGGTCAAGAAAACTTTAGCCTACATAATATATACTTAGTAGTAGGCAGTAACTGTGATGATATGGCAAAAACAAAATGCTTCACTAAAAGTTTTAGCCCTGATTTAGTTCTTTTAAAAGTTGTAGTTCTCAGTTCTACATGACTGTTGTGGAAAAATATGTTCTCGAAACCCAAACTTATCGAATCTGGTCAAGATATTTCGCGCTTTTTGAGTAAAACTTTTTTTTTTGTTTTTTTCTTTCAGTTCTTCCCTACCGAATCAAAAAGCCTCTTCAAATTCTAGTGCCACACTTTTCCAAATTGAACAGCCAGTTTTTAAAAAAAATTGCAAATCGATCCAAGAGATTTGTATAGTGTACTAAGGACGATCAGCTTTGGGAAGAAGAAAGAAGTTCATCATTAGATATAGTTATTTAGTCATACCTATGCAAATGAAATATTATTTTCTACGAAAATTTATCGCAAAAGAATCACACGTGATGATATGAAGGGATGTTTGGTTAACAAATGGGGAGAAATTATACATAATAATAGGATCAGGTCCTTTCCTCTAACCTTCCAAGAATAGCAGCTACATTGTATCAAATTATCTAGTCGTAATTGCATTTTGGGATACGATTTTGATAGAAAAAACCAAGTGCAAAACATTTTAACGGTACTTTTTTTTTTTTGTTATTAGATCTTTCTCATATGCATAGGAACCGAGACTCAATGATTGTCTTATCCGCAGTTTACAATTTATTATAGGTACCTATGCGCAGTGTGATAAAATATTGTGAATAAAAATCATGTTTTTTTGAAATTATATGAGTGCATGAGAGAACATAATTCATAAAAGTAGTTACACCTAAGTATTATTTTGAATGATCGTCAGCTATTTTTCCCGTTTACGTCGTTTGTGTTTGAAACTCGCCGATAAAATAACGAGACATAATGTATAGTACCTCAATAGGAGTTATATATTGTTCTCTTTCAAATCTTTAAGAAATATTTTGTCAAGAAGGCTAGCCATCGTTTAGATGGAAGCCGCAACTATGAAACGTGAAACAAATTGTTCCGAAATCCTTAATATCGGTTTCAGTTCTACACGATTGGAAAGGAATGGCATTCATTTCACAATTTTATTAGGGCTCATTACCGCCTACCGATGGCTGATAGTTTTACTCTTACCGTAGAGTTCGAAAAAACTGAAAAATCTGATATGGATGAAGACGTTCCGATTTTCGGGTCAAAACTCGAAAATTATTGTTTCTTACGGAGCTGACTGCCCGAAGTTATTGACCCGACTCGGTCTCGGTTATAGACCTTTAGAAGTTCTATAGAACAGTTCTCACTTCTGTCTTCAAAAGATGAGATTTAATTTGTACCATATGTCTTGCGTGACACACCATCATTTCCTTCTTCTGAAAATAGTTCGACTCCGACTTATTCTGGCCTATTTTTAAGGATAAATTTCTTGAATTTTTCTGCTTCATCGAACTGACACAGAATTAAAACTGTAGAGGCAAAAACTGAGAATAACATTTAAAAAGTAAGTAAGTGTCCATTATTAAAACATTAAAAGTTTTTCTGTTGACCTCTAGTCTATACGTTCGACCGATAAGATTTTATTGAATGTATTTTTTGAGGAGCTAACTCCGGAGTTTTTTAACACTGAAAACGTACAAAATTGAAGTTATTGTAAGCAATTACACAAAAACTGTAAGTGGTAGAAAGCTGAAATTTTTAAGAGACATCTACATAGATTATCTGAAAATCCCCTGAAATTTTGGCTGACATTGTACATTTATTTCTCAAGATACCGCCAAAATTCTGTCCATATTCTCCAACTTGATAGAAATTTATTCTTAGGTGTCTCATTAAAATCACAGGATTTGAACAAAATTTTAGTAATATCTAAAAAAATAAATGTATGATTTCAACCAAAATTTCAGAGGATCTTCAGATAAACTATATAGATGTCTCCTAAAAATTTCAGCTTTCTACCAGTTATGGTTTTCATGCAATTTCTTTCAAAAGCTTAAATTGTGTATGTTCTCAATGCTAAAAAACAGTAAATACATAACCCCAAAATTAATATGTTTGACGAATGGGCCACTAGAGGATGACTAATTTGACTCTAGATCCCAATAAATAAATTCAAAACAATTATCTAATTGTGAGATCTAGATCTCAATTTATTAGATATTTTAGATTTTTTGATCAGTTTGTAAGATTATTTATTACAAGCCCTGAAACTTCGCTTCGTGGCACTTGGCCTGTGCCAACCACAGAGTATTAAATATAATAGGGGACACACGTTCATCTAAATGCTAAAATGAAAAGTGGTACCACTTTCAAAGCTATTTGTTCAAAATTCTTCAATATCAAATTCAGATTTCCTTTTCTCTCATTTGGCCCCATTAGCAATAATTAGAATTTTTTTTTCTCAAATAATTCAATCAAATGAATTAATAAATATGATTATTAATTTAGAAATCACAATCAGCACGAATTTCATACATAAAATGAGATTGAAAATTATTGGTACCTTAGGAATGGTGGATATTTTGATTGTTAAAGTTGTGCCATTTTTTGTTTCACATGCATTCTCTATTATATTTAATACTCTGTGGTACCAGCTCACAACTTCCATACCAGCACAATCAAAAAAATAAAAATGAAAGTAAAAACTCTAACGCAGCAGCACCTACATTAGAAAAAGTAGGTTTTCAAAAATTATGTAATTGGGTAGTCATGAAAAAGTTATTGGATCATAATAAATATTTTCTACAAATTACAGTCCTATTAGTCTAAAATTAAGCATTTTATTGCCGAAACAAAAATGAAAATAATATTACTGGAAGTACACCATACGACCCATCCACACCAAAATTTATAGCACGTTGTAATTGATCATAGTGAATATTTTTTTAAATTTCATAGCTATTAGTCCAATATTGATAATTTTATAAACAAAACAAAAACAAAAATAGCCATACAGGAAGTACTGCACTGCTGATTCGCAAAAAAATTGATGGGTCAGGTCCTTGGCTTAATACTAATTTTTGTTCCAAATTTTGTGACTATCGGATGAAAATTGTGATCTGTATCATGATAACAAAATATTGGTTGATATATATATACATGAATTTGAGTTATTAGTCTCAAAATTTTCTGTAAGATATGAAATAAAAAACGTACCCAATCCCACCACCAGGTTATTTCATGACACCAAGATTAATAAGTAGATTTTCAATAAAAACCCTACAACATATCTTGTTTCTGTCTCTCTCTCTCGTTTTTATGAATTTGAGTTATTAATCCCAAAATTTTCCTTGAGTTATGAAACAAAAAATGTACCCAACCCCGCCCTCAGGTTATTCCACGACTGAAGTCACCAAGATTTATAAGTAGATTTTCAATAGAAAACCTACTCAACATGTCTTGTTTCTTTCTCTCTCTCACTCACTCACCCACTCACTCGCTCAATAGATCGTTATCAAACATTTCAAGTCGTAATCAAAACTGCAAAAGGTTTGGCCTTTGCACCTTTAATGAAAAAAGAATGAAAAATAAATGAAGAAGAATAATTTCTTACTTCAACTTTCTCGGGGAACGAAATTTAAAATCATATGAAAAAAAAAAATAAATAAGAATTGGTGATTGTGTTGGACATGTATTATCATTAACAAGTTAAAGTTTTAAGTTAACCGATGTGAAGCCACTAACCTAAGGTTAATCGACATGAAGCCGCTAATGATGAAAATCTGAGAAAATAGGTGATTGTGATGTTTTTGGCAACAGTGCTGCCAAACATAATAATACTGCATCAACCAATCAAAATTGTTAGGGTAACTTTTCACCAGCTGTTTACCAGGATAAAACTTACCCATCACGGGTAAAACAACCAACTCATTCTGAACAACTTGGGTAATTATCTGGGAAAAACAACCAGTTCATTCTGAACAATTGAAGTGTTTTAGTTGTTACCCAGGCGTTCATTCTGAACTAAATGATTGAAGATTTCACTGTTCCCAGACAAAAAGAACGCCAAAATTTCTCATTGGGCGAAAAGAACAGAGCTAACAATCAATAATATTAAATGACTAACTTGAAACGCTGTAGTTTTAGTCTTATTGTTTTACTTTTAATTTTTCTCTTTTTTCATTTTGGTGGTGGGGAAGAACAGAAAGGAAGGAAATTAGGAACCGATTTAAACAACTACATTGCAATTTGTAGATCTTGATATAGATTCTCTCGACTGATCTATTGCCCTACTGAAATCACAAAGTCAGCCTGTTTTTTTTTTTTTTTTTTTTTTTTTTGCTACGTGATAATACTCTGCTCGGACTAAACTACAATAATTAGCGAATAATTCGAAATAAATCATTTTCACTACGAAATTTATATGAAATTCTAAATAAATTGAACTGGACAGTTAGTTTGTTTTTACAATTTTAAGAAAAATCAGTCCAATTTCAATCCTAGTTTGAGAAATTTTGTTCCTATTTTCAATGACCTCATTAGTGATAAAAATATGAAATCAAAACTAATATGAAACAAATCTTGTAGCCAATTAAACAGGCAATTTAATTAATTAAGTACCTAGGTGTAAGTATTTACTTTTGCAACGTTATTACTCATTTATGATCTGTATCGTACCTATGTTTTCAAATATGCTGATGTTAATGACGGTTATGTAAAATGCAATACCTACTACAAAACTGAAAAAATTTAATTGCCAAAATGTAAATGAAAAAGTTTTTCTACCTTCAAAAAAAAAATTACTAAACCAACCTGAATTTTAATAAATAACTAAAAATAGTAAAATGCTTTTATACAATGTATTTAAATTTGTTGCTTGTATGACTGCATAGTCTAAAGATGCCAGTTTTTTAATAGGAAAGAAATTTTGATGTCCAAGTTGATGTTTGTAAATCGAAGAAAAACGTAGAGAGAAACTTTGAAGTAATTGAACCATGGGTAATACCTACTAGATATTTGAAAAACGTCTTAGTATACCGAGTTTGAATCAAAACACATTTACGGATTATTACTGCAAGATGTTAAATGATGGTGGGGTTAAATTCGTACAAATATGTAAAAAATAAAAACAAAATTAGTTTAATTTTTGCTGGAAACTTTTTTTTTTTAGGGGAATTTACAAACCATCATAATTTGAACAAAGAAAGACTTTTATAATTTACGAACCGTAAAAATGCAAAAAGATTGAATCGTGAATGCATAACCTTGACCAGACGGCATATACTGACAGCTTATCTAGGGAAAGGTTAGCGCACCTTGTAGTTATACCTATAATAATAATATTTTAGAAATGGTAACTTGATAAAATAATTGTTGAGGTAGGTAGTCCTCTTTGCCCTACTTCATTACTTAGCGGTGGTTGGCTGGCAGTTATTTTTTTCAGGTGATCATTTAAATTTACGTCTGTAGGCGTTAAAGTTGATAAATAATAAAAACTGGTTCTAGTAAAATAATTTCGTGTAATCGTCTGTAAAATACGGCTTGACGAATGTTAAATAACTCTGAAAGAGTTAATTGCCTTTTGTAGAGTCGTCTCGTATTTGAAATAAAAAAATGTAAAAAAATGTCGCTTTTTAAATAACATTCTGTAAAAGAAATTTTCAAATGAAAAATATTTTTGTATTAGGTACTCTACCCAAGTATATAGTGAGTAAATTATTTTTATGTAGGTAACACCTTTTTCATAATCATCGAATAGGTAATAATGACTTGTACTTATTTTAAATTGTTTTACAGGGAAACAGTTTGTGTACACGAACACTACATATTTTAGATGATTTACCAGTACCCATGTTAAAGTGCTTTTTCCTATTTTTTGGTTCACTAACCTACTCCGTATTTTTAAATAATTTCCATCGATTACCTTCATAGGCTACAAGAAATTATTTTTTGAAGTGTTACATTTGGGTGGTCAGATTTTTGGGTCTATTTTTAAAATATACATGTCGAGTTTCATATTAATTGGTAGGAAAAGGTTGAATTATATTTTAAGTTCCAAAAAAAAAAAAATGGAGCTGATAATTTAAAGACTTACCTTAGCTTATGAATTTAGCTTATATTATTGGACAATTACTAAAAATGTTCTTTCAACTTGTCTCACATTCTGGATGGATATGTATGTTCCGACATTATCTCAGGAATGACCTTAACGACTGACGTAAAATTTGAGGAATACAGTCATCTCAACTCGCCGAAGGTAAATCACTATTATTTTCATTTATATAATAAAACTCGGTTCCAGTTTTGGTATATTTAATCGCGATTTTTGCAACATTCACAACATTTTAATTTTGAAAAGAACTTCTGCACTTTTACTTCACACCCTATTTGAGCTAGAAAGCTGGGGTTGGTACTGTTGAAAAGAGGATAACATTTTTTCAGATTTTTAATCAAAATAATTTTTTCAACCGCATTGGTTTTTCAGAAATAATGCCATAAAAAATCGCAAAATAATTGAAAATTCGCCATTTTTTGGATTCGTTAAAAATTTTAAAAACTAATGATTGTAGAAAAAAATTTCTAGTAGTGACATCGCCTATTTTTTAGCAACAAATTCATATTTACTATCAGTTTCTACCTAATATGAATTAATTATACGAGTTAATGGCGGAAGAAAATACAAGAACAAAAATACTCAACTTTTTCCATTATTTTCCAATTTTTTCTGGATTAATTTTAAAAAAATAGCGCTAATAAGAAAATTAATTTTTGTTGTTAATTTGAGAAAATTTTCTTCCTATTTCCAAAAGTATCAGTTTCAGCTTTTCATATCCAATAGCAGCTAAGGAATCTTAAGGTGAAAGATGGAAGTTGCTTTAAAAAATTTTAATAGCATGATGGCTGCAAAAATTACAGAAAAATGTACCAAAACTAGAATTCTAGTGGGTATGAAACTGTGCTGTTAGATGAAAGCTCTATAAGGGTGCGTGTTCAGTTCCCCCAGCTCTTGAAACTTTTCGGAATTTTTTCGGAATTTTTTCTCCTTTTTTTTTTTTAGTGTTTATGTAAAACGGCCAGAAAAAAATCTGAATTAGTAAAGCATATGAAACATTCATGGTGAGAAGATTATGCAAATGAAAAAAGAAGAATGAAAGAAAAAGAGAATCTTTAATAGGATTTCCTGGAAAAATAAAAAATTGTTTTCTTTTCCCTAGAATCAATATTAAAAATTTTTATAACCTTAGGGTAAGGTTTGCCATATTGACACCCTGCCACAATGACACACCTATCAATATTTCATAAACTATTAGCACTCTCTACATGAAAGGTAGCTTAGAATATGTATTAATATGTGCTAATATGCACCATCTAGGAGTCGGTAAAATCACATTTTTTTTTATCAAGATATTTCATAATTTATGTTTCTGACTTCGACCATATACTAGATAGACACGCTCTGTACAATCTTGTACAATGCTTCCTATTGAAGCATCAATACATATGGAGTGTGACATCATATTAGGGTTATAAGTTATTTTACCCAGGTTATACTGCTGTTATTTCCAGGTTTTTGAAGTTGATTTCAGCCAGGTTGGAGTTTTTTTTTTTTTGAAAAATTGTACATAATCATTCCTTTTTTTTTTTTCTATTAAAAAATTCATTCCAGAAGAAAAAATGAACTTTTTTGATTTTTTTTTCTTCAAAAAATCCTTACGGGATTTAACATACATTTGCCCTATTGTGACATAATTTATGTGTGCTTCAATTTTCCATTAACATGGCATGTCTATCTAGTATTTGGTCGAAGGTTTTTGATGCAATATTTTGAAGAAAATGTTAAAATTCCTAAATTAATTAATGTGATAACATTTTTATTTTCTATATGGGATCTGTTTTTGAATTCGATGTTTCTTTATTTTCCTATTTTTTCTCACACATCGATAAAATATCGATATTGGTTTACATGCATTTTCCATTTAACATCAAAAAATATAGATTTTTTTATATATCGAATTTTTATAAACCAGATCGATATTTATTTACATGTATTTCCCATTTAACATCGAAATCAAATTTTTATCAATATATTAAGTAGCTAAAATATTTACTGGAAGAAAATTGTCGGTGAATTGAGTAGAATCCATCGATGGATTAAAGTCAAATAATATGAAAATGTTATTGCATTAATTGTAATCAGCTTCAGCCACTGATACTGTTTATTTTATTTTTTTAATATTTTTTCTAATTACTGAAGGTAAGTGAATTATATACGAATGGATTCGTTGTTCTTTTTTCTATATTTTGGATGCATAATTTTAGAAATAAGTCCATAAGAATAATTATCAGAAGGATTTTTTTAATTTTAAAGGAGTTGTCACAAAGACATATACTTTTTGTTTGCCACGATGACACACTTCAAAAATCATTAAATCAAGAAATGGATGCCTGATTAGAAATTTTCTTAGGACTAAATTTACTAAGAAATACACAGGACATGTGTTTCCAACTCCACCAGAGAAAGACATACTCAGTCAGCTTTTCATTCAACCAAATTATTTGAAAAGTAAAAGCTAAGAAATTTGGACGGGGCTAATCCGATTTAATGTTCATTGCAATAACTTAAAAAGTTTCTTTGACTAATTAGACTTACAAAAAGACTAATATGTTTTTCCATTTTATTTTTTTCATTTTTTATGTTTTTTCTATCTTCAACCATATTTTATACTTATATGGTTATATTTTGTTCTTTATTCATTAAATATCTTGAATTCTTTTCAAAATAAGATTGTTTCATTTAAAAAAAAGATGTGCGAGGGTCCCCCCTCACATATTTAATGTGTCAACATTCAGCTGAAACACGATAAATATGTATCTAATGTATGTGTGTGTGTGCATGTATTGCGCCGCCAGCTTGCCACAGATGTCTGCTTGTGAGTGTGTGAGTGTGTGAGTGTTTGTGTATGTGTGTGTGTTTGTGTTATGTGACAAACAGAATTCAAAACTGGACAGTGCGCCATGCAGTTTTTTTATGAAATCTCAACTTTTTTGTATTTAACATTTTTTTACACCCAGGAGGAAGCGGACTAGAGAGCAAGATTGTTTACACATTAAAAATATACAAATTTATGTGTTATAAGTGTGTCATTGAGGCAGCTTAGATTTCAAAAAGTGTGTCATTGTGACAAACCTGAAAACAATGTATTTTAAATGTGTGTCATCGTGGCAAGTAGGTGTGTCATCGTGGCATCAGAATAGAGTAGTTTCAGTTTTTTCAAGTTTTTTGTGTTTTGTAATTGACAGATCCTTTCCAAAATTCTATGGTAAGTAGTCAAAGGATTTGGCTACAATTTAAAAAAAAATCATAATTGACCTATTTCTTGGAAAAATATAGTAAAAATAGTAAAAAATGCGTCATAGTGGCAAACCTTGCCCTACATAATTCACATTTTAAACTAGGTATCCTAACGTTAAGAAAATAAAAACGATCAAAATAAATAAATGAGTTAAAAATTTGCTAAAAACAATTTATTTAATATAAGTAATATCTATACTTACCTATATTTACAAATGATTAAAAAAGTTTGTTTAAACAATTAGTCATCATTATAAAACGAAAACAATAAGAAGAGATGTAATAGGGAAATTCAATTCTGTAAAATTCATGATAGGCTAGATTGGAATTTAGAAAAAAATTTCTGATTTTTTTTGAATTCTAGTAATTGGCCTTTCATGACATTTACATACTTACTTCCTGTATTATTACATGTTTTTTTATTTTTCTCGCTTTTATAATGATGACTAATTTTCTAAACAAATTTTTATGATCATTTTGAAATATATGTAGGTAGGTAGGTACTATTTCATTGTTTTAAAATGCATAAATATTAATGTTTTCATAAATTTTTTGCTCACTTATTTATTTCATAGAATTTTCAAAAATCTTATTTATAAGGTAGGTATCTGTGTTTTGATTTTATCATTTGATTTTATAACGATTCATAACTAAGATAGATATTATAATCAGATAATTTGGAGGAACCCAGCGGTCCAGTTAACAACATTCTCCCGCTTCACATTTTACTGAATATCAGATAAATTCATTAAATAAAATGGGGAAAATAAACTAAATAAACTAAAATATAAATAAGTGAAATAAAATGAAACAATATAAAAATAATAGGCCTATAACGTGAAATGTAGGTAATGATGAGGTATAATTAAAAGGAAACTGCCTTCAATTCAATTTCAAAAACAATTGAAGAGACCAGTTTTTCATAAAATCCACCGTTTTTTCCGAGCGAATGGTCATTCAAGGTTCAGTATTTTTTAATTTAGGTAATTTCACAATTGAAGGGAGTCATAGAGCTATAAAAGTTAGGATGTTCGGTAACATCACTGCATAAATTTCATATCAGCAATTGTTATTTAAAAAACTCCAACGCGCAGCCGCTCCTCTATAAAATGTAGTTTTTCAAAAACCAGTCAATAAGAACCAAAATTAGGAAGAAGTTAAAATAAGTTGATTATAAATAATGATTGTATTAAATTTTGTTGCTATTGATTGAAAATCACCCGTTATTTATAACCTAAAATAGGAATAAAATTGGACATGTTCCCCAAAAGAAAGAGGCAAAAATTTGTTGTTTTTTTAGAACCAAATACTAATTTATAATTTTTTTTTTTACCCAAAACATTTTTGGACTTGTCTCACCCTAACAATGGAAAAATGTCTAAAAATTTTTTTAAAACTAAATGAGTAATAAAATGAATAATTTACTTTTCAAGAAACAAAAAATTAAGAAAGTAGTTAAGCCATACAAGAAAGTGATTGAGCTGTGTAAGAAAATAGTTGAGTCTTGTGAGAAAGTCAACTTAAAAGTGAGCATGCTAGTTCAGTCTAGAGAGGTTTTTTTTTTCAGACAAATTAGAATAATTTTGATTTTTTACTAATCTGTCAGCGTGGGTGTCTAAAATAAAATCCGCTTCTTTTTGTTCAGTCATTGGTTACTAAAAAATGTATCTTTTGAATCAGCTCAAAATATTCTTTCGCAAACGACACCAAATAAATAGATAATCTCTTTGAAAAAAAAAAAAAAACTATAACCACCAGCAAAAACTGGGGTAGGCCCACTCTTAAAAAATGATAATTATCTCATAATGTCATCAAATTAAAAGATATTCTCATTTGAAGAATATATTCTAAAAAAGAGACATCAATCTAGGTTTAGTTTTTAATTTTTGTCGGATTATTCATAAATAGTGGTAGGTACCATGTAGAACGGCCATAACAGTAGTCTAACTATAACACTCGCATAATCACCTACCTAATTACACTGTTAGCAATTGAATGCTGTTGCCGGATTTATTATGCGAGAATTAGTTAAATACTCAATGAAAATAATTATATTAAATTTGGTGTGAAAAAAGGTTTATTTTAAAGTACACTTATTTGCACCAACAAGAACATAAACACAAAATATATATGAACAACCAGTTGCTCCAGCAAAAACAGAATTGAAGTGTTAGAATTCTCACCCTCTTTCAAAGACACCAAAATTCGGACAAACATTGCTGCGACCTTGGTATTTAGTATTTACAGATGTGACCTCTGTTCTTTACTTTTTCTCCCCTTTTTGTTTCTTCATTTTATTTTATTTTATTTTTTTGGTGTTGAATACACATATTTGTTTCACAAATTCTACTATCTGCACTAAGCAGCCTAAAAAACGCATCGTCTGTATTTTTAATTCTGAACAACACATATAGACTAGAAAACAGGTACCTTAAAAAATATTTGTTAAATACGTTTTTGGCAAAGTTTCAGATCCACGTTTCCGATTTAAGGTCATAATTATATGTGTCGAATGTAGCTCACCGCATGAATCAACATTAGTGAAAGCGTTTCTAAGAAATCTGATTCTCTGGCGAATGAATAAAAGCGTAAATTTTCAAAAAATATAATGTCTCAATTTTCTTAAAAGAATACATTGTACATATTTCATCCTTTTTTTTTCAAAAGAGAAAAGTGAAAAATTGTTAGGACCGTTTTGCACAAAGGTAGATACTGTTATTGTTATTGTTGTTGTTCTTTTAATACAAATCAATCAAATCCACAGCAATTTGGATGAAATTTTACCTCAAATATAGGCTGCCCTATCCCTTGGAAAAGTTCAGTTTTTAATCAGTATCTTTCAAGAATCGCTCAATTGAACTAAATGTGGAAATCAAAAATTGAGCCTGAAATGATTTTAATAGGTCGAGAGAATACCTGCATTTCCAGTTCTCAATCTAAATTATAATATATTCTATAGTTTTTTGGAGCGAATCGAACAGATAGGTAGGTGCCTACTTTAAAATTTACATGCCACGTACAAATTTGTTTCACATTCTTTCAAGTTTTCGGAGTAAAAATAATTTTGTAGTTAAATTTTTTCAAATGTGCACCTCGTGGAATTATTGTAAATGATAAAGCGATGTCACTAAAATGAAAAAAACAGCAATACCCAACATACATAGTACCTATCTTTTATTTCAATTTTATCAATAAAATTTATGAAATTATAATTGCAGTTTTTAAACCATTCTAACGTCGAACCTTTCAAAAAAATTGGTTGGTAGATTGTCATAAACAGAGTGAAATAAGTGATGAGTTGACGTTTGAAAAATGTTTTTATTAACTCATACACCAAAAAGAGGTTATTATTGAATCGATTTTGATTAGCAAAATACGAGATTTCCAAATCAGTTTGGAACATCGAAAATGGTTTTCATTTCTTCTCCAAGGGGAGAAACAATGTAGAAATGAGTTTTTTCTCAACCGTTTGTTGTTTATTTCTTTACAGAACTGTTTACACATGCGCAAATTGCAAAATGTCACAATGAAAAAGGGCCATTTCACATGGTGATGCTTATACAAACAACGAAGTTCACAATTCTCGATAATATTTAATTATATCTAAAATTCTTTTCATGAATGAAGTTTACCTATAAATAATAACCTCTTTTTGGTGGATTAATTCGTTAAAAAAAAATATTGTACTCGACTAGTTAGCCACTCGTGATAATCACTCATTTTGCTAACTAGTTGAGTAAAATACTATTTTACTATTATTTGGACGTTAATAATTCGAAACATGCCTGAGAGTAGGTAAAGTTCGAAAAAATTTTACAATGTACCTATACCTACATAGCAGCTGCAGCACATACATTTTGATAAAGGGAGGGGAGTATCATATTCCGTAACTGTGGAACCTGCCGAGTCAAATGCCTACAACATTCTTCAACTAACTAACATTACTTAATGTGGCATAAGATGCGTTTAAATTGAATAGGTACAGTAGCCTAAGTATAGCTGTTCACATGGCCAGAATAATAATTGAAAAATCTAACATGGAATCAACTATCAATTTTTTTGTTCATTCAAGAAAAAATCTCTATCTGAGAATTTTCAAATATTAAAAGATGTTTATGAGCATGACACTGATAACATCTCAATCGCGTATTTTATTTCGAGTAATAAAAATGTTTTAATGATGATTGGGAGGAAGTCAAAGATGATGAATAATCGAGTGGTCCCTTCGACCTTGATAATTGATGAAAATTCAAAAAAAAAAAACTGCTGGTGTTGTACCACAAAATCAATATTTATTTCAACTAGGCTGAGGAGCATGTATTAGGTCTGCACAGGAAAACGACTCCAGTTACAAGAAAAGTGAAATTTATAAATTCTTCTCCAAGACAAGTGCAATATATCAGCTTATAGCCCACCCTCCATATCGAACAGTTTTCAACTGATAGACGAATTCCAATGATAGTGCACCGTTTGTGTGATCGAATTTCATCTCCGTGTGATTTGTAAATCCTTATTAAAGGAAAAATCGTCCTAACGAAATTAATTTCGAGTTGGTCTAGGCAATGAAAATAAAAAGTAGCAAAGTCATTATCCTATTAAGAAAGGAGCTGCACCAGCGCATCATTTTGAAAAATAGAAAACACAAATGCAGCGAATGGTAGATGCACAAAGGTAGTATACCTAGGTATATTTAGGGGAATAATTTCCTAATTTCCAATTTTCAATAATAAAGAGTCTTCACTTAACCAGCCTTGAAACTTTACAGCCATTCCTTCCTGTTGATTCAAATTCTTAAAACTTTCCAGCTTAATCATGACGAACTTCACAATATCAGTCAGGAATCTTCACATTGAAAGGTAACCTATCGCGTATTATACACAATTTTTTTTTTTTTTTTTTTTTTTGCGAGGATGGGGTTTAAAGGAAAAAGAATTTTAAATAGCAAAACTCTAAACATGAAAACAAACTGAAATAATAATTCTAACATTAAGTATATACCTACCCAAAAAGGCTAAAAAACATGAAAAATACATATTTATAAAAATATTTCTTATGATGGTATATGGTTTATTTTTCTGAAAATAAAAGAATGTAGAGTAAAGTCGGTTAATATAGAAATGTTTTTTTTAACCCTCGTAAATTGAGACCTATGTAAGATAAAAACTTGAAATTTTGTGCATACATTCTTTAAAGGGTCTGGTATAGATATCATAAACCCCTGGTAACCTTACTTTCTCACCAAAAATTTTATCTTTTTTTTTTAAATTCCAAATTTAAATTCTCAAAATTAAGCCGGTAGGTAATATGGGGTTTTAATTTTTTTTTTTTTTTTTTTTAAATTGTGATTAAAACGCATATTTTATTTTTTTTAAATGTCGGAACATTAAAAATTAAAGTATATATCGAAATTATCTACAATAATCATACACATAGATGTTATTTTTTGGTTTGACCCCAGCATAATCCTCATGTACCCATAACTCGCAGCTACACTGCACCGATTTCATTTTCTCCTGCTTAACTTTTAAAAAAGTATTCTGTGCCGTAGATGCTGGATGTATTCAGCATCATCTCTCGTTTCATCATGGAACTAAAACCATATAAAAAATTGGAAGATAATATGGATAAGAGTAGAGTAGGACCTTTCCATATTATCCAACACCAAACTTTTTTACAATTTACAAATTTCAATGGCAACCGATGAAATATATTTTAATTCAAATACAATATTTGAAAAGAGTACTTACTCAGCTGTCTAAGGAAAAAAAGGAAGATTGTAATCGATTGATTTAAATCACTTTTTTGTGCAAGTTAAAAATTATGATACAAATATTTTCAACATGAAAAAACACAAATTGCGTCACAGATCAAAAATAGGGAAAGGAAACAAGTTATTTGTTATCATATATGTTTATTTTCTGATTAATATTACTTATTTAGCTTATCATCTTCTAAGTGCGCCCTTTAATTTTTCAATTAAGGCACTTTTCCATATTATCCGACTTTACTTTGACTTCACTCTAATTTTTTCTCGATCAGCAAGGGTGAACAAATGTTAAAAAGTTGAAAACGTAATAAATAAATTGTCATATTTTTATTTCATCGTAACATTTCCTCTAAAATGACGTCATAAAGTTTTGTTTTGACAATTTATTTTTTTCACCGTAACATCGCATCCTTTTTGCAACATTTGCCCAACATCCGTAAAATGCTTTCTCCCTTCCTGAAACATCTTTAAAACATGGCTATATGTTTCAATAAAATACAAAAATTACAATAAAAAAATACTACTTTGAAACTTTCGTGAAACATCGATAAAACAATGCAAAATGTTGCAATAAGACAAGAAAGTCACAGCAAAATATAGGTAACTTCCACCAACGAGTATTATTTCTGAAACATTAAATTTGCGTGTAACGTTGCATCGTTTGTAGTATACCTACTTAGACCATAGCACCAACCTATAACGTTACAAACTTACAATAGGTGTATTTACAAATTTGATAAATGTTTCATCATAATATTTCGAGGTAAAAATGTTGATTTTTCAGCTTTCTTCGCTCTGATTGGCCGAATTTTTGAAATGCTTCGACAATTTTTAGACTTCTAAAATTTACGCGAATTTTTTCCGGTACATGCTGTCACATATCTTTTGTGAAACTACTTAAGCCGACAAAGTTGTTGAAATTTCAAGTTACACCGATGATTGGCTATATGTTTTTTTTTTTTAATTTTTATAAACTATTGGGTATAAATTCTAATAATTCAAAATTATAGCGTAAACAATTTAAGATAAAATAAAAAAATTTTCCAAAAAAAAAACAAAAAACTAAAATAACTATCTAGGTTAAATGTTTTTATTTACTCCTAATATAGGATATATCTAGGTACATACCTGCCTGTATAATTAATAATATATTGCGATAGGGATATACGATTTTTTTTCCTCACATTTATCGTTTTCCGTGGTAGATTTTTCCTTCGAAAAAAATCTGAAAATAACTATTTACTAAGTAATGCATTTTAAATACATTCGGAAGAAGAAAAAAAATGGTAAACAAAACACATATGCGCTGCATTTAAGTTTGACTCGACGTTCGATTCACATATCTTACCGGTCGACAACTTCTCGAAAAACACGTCCACAGATCACAAAGCGAATGAGTAGTACTACCGCGTAATTATAGGTCAGATTTCATTTATGACAATGAAAATATTTCTTCAAGTGCACAAAGACCATGACTAGTAGGCACGTCGCACGAACTCTACAACTGATGCAGTTAATGGCTCTTCATTCTTCACAGTCAACCAAAAAATAAAAGTCAAGACGTTTGATTTTAGTTGATTACAAAGCTGAAAAGAAAAAAAAGAAAAAAAAAGGCACTAACACGTTCTAATTGAATATTCATGTTTAACCGCTAATTGAACGGACTCCAGTGCGTCTACATCAGATTGTCCATAAAAGCGCTTAAACATTTTCTTAATATTTTTGAATCAAATTAAAAAAAGTAAAATTTAAAATTTCCTATTATATATAGGTTAAAGGTATAGGGAGGTACATACGCCGGTTGTTGTACCTGTTCACGGTAAAGATAATTTAGGCATAACTTACCTCGGTATTTTTACTTAATTATAGATTTGATAATTTTTTTTTCCATCTCTATAGTTTGTGATTGGGTAAGTTGTTTAATTATTTTTGAGAAAATCTAAAGGATTATATTTCTTCCATCTTCTACAGAACATTACCTAATAAATAAATATTAAATACTTATTTCAAATTAAACTATGAAAAAGTAAAAATTAGTAGAATAAAGAAAGATACGTATTATATCTTTATATTATAAATGAGTGGAGCCGTTTTTTATGGCCGTTTCACGGCATAACCAGCCGCGATCAATTTTTTCCATATTTTGAATGATGATGTGTTCTAAGTCCTAGATGGTTGAAAAGTTCTCTTTTCGAGGTAAAATTTGACTTTAAAGTTTTGTTGACGTCACGCGACTTGATGGACGTTTACGGTGGGGTACATAGTTGCGCGGCTGAGGGGTACATGTTTGCACAGTGGGACAATCTTCAGTTGTCGTATTTAGTCATCCATGTCCCTTTCAGTAGTGACAAATAAGCTTTAACATTATCATGTCAACATATAAAGGCCGTACTTGACATTAAAATGCTACCCATTATAAATTTTTCTTACATTCGAGAGAATTGAAGTTTCATTTCGAAATATATATTCTGAGAGCTGTAATTTAGTTCAAAAGTTACAGTTTAGAACCTGTTCTCTTAAAAGAAGTTCTCAGTTCAACTTTATGGTTTTCTAAGATAGGAAAACATGAACAACCGGGAGCTTTAATAAGTTACAAATTTTTCAACAAAAGTTTCAGTTCTGAACCGGTTCTGTTTGAAAGTTAGTTTTCAGTCATACTTAAGGGATTTACTTCAGTGTCAATTCATCAGTGGGAATGCTTCAACAACTGAGAGCTTTAATAAACCTCTATTCTGAAAGCTGGAACTGAGTTCAAAATTTGCAGTTTATTGGACCTGTTCTTTCAAAAGTTAGTTCTCAGTTGTTCTTTAGGGTTGTACTATCAGTTCTGAGAAGTGAAAACTTAAAAAATTTGGTTACGTAAACAAATTAGAAACTCTGCCTTGAATGTTTCAAAAGTGAAAGGTTCTGATGAAAGTTGGCTATCAGTTTTTCTTTGGATTTTTTTCTAAAAGTTTCAGTTGTTGGCCTTTTCTGGTGAAAATTTTTTCATTTATCTAATGAATATTTAATAATTTTTGGCTTAGACCCATCCAAAGGATGTGTTCTGTTTGCTAGTGTAGTATAAATGAATAAGAGACAATATTGCAGAAGATAGCTAACAATTGTATAACCTAGCGTTTCTTTTTATTCGGTAGGGGGGAGACTAAAAAGAGTTACTATACCGCAGAGAACTAAATTCGAATTTTTAAATTTTTTTTCATAATGATTTTATTTTTGATCGGGACTTGTGCGAAATTTTTAGCACATTTAAAAACATATAGGCTATTCGATTAAGAAAATTGCGGAACAAATGTCTGCATAGGCTGTTCAATTTTCCAAAGTTAAACTCAAAATAAAATTTTATTCTTCCCTAAAAGGACCGAATTTCCTGATCCTACTAAATAAGTTCTGATGAAAGTCATCCCTTATATATAAATGAAATGAAGTTTGTAACATGTTTTTCCCACCAAAAGAAATTCTTTCAGTATCGTTTATTTAAGATATCAATTATTTGGGTTTTCTACTTAAAAAATTGTAGTGGCAGATTTAATTTTTAAAAGCTAAGATCAAATCTCAAGGTTAGACCAAACTTGAGCACATAGCCGCAAAGGGCAGCACAGAGCAGTTTTTATGGTAAATGTTAGATAAATAGGACATTCCATATTGAGCGCAGGAAACCATTCATGCAGCTGATGCAGTATTTGCAGGTTCACAAACCAAGTACCAACAGGGTGTTGCAGTACTGCAGCACCCATAGACAAACATTTAAAGAGATGTTCAACGCCTACTAAAAAACATATCAAAGATAAAACCTTGATAAAACGTTTTAAATTCAAATATTTGTTTCTGCGCACGTGTTATAGCTTAATTGTGTGAGTGTGTATTGGTAAGGATGTGTCTATTTTTACAATAAAATATGCGCAGATTTGACTGTGCAGAACATATATTTAACTCAAATTACTTCTTTTCTATCTTTTATGTGTTTTTGAACCACATCGCTTCCGAATCGTTCATAGGGATGGCAAACATCGAACTTTTCCTCGTCGATAACTATCGATAGTTTTGGGTTCCTTGTCGATAACTATCGATAGTTTTTCCAAAACTCCAAAAAATTTAATTTCTATTTTCTAATTAGTAATTCAAGTATAAAATCTCGATCCCAGTAATTTTTTATAATATAAAAGGTGTAAAAGGTATAAAATGGATTATGATTTTTATGAAGAGTTGATTAGACAGTTTCTCATAGTTCATTACCTGGATAAATGTATTGAAAAACATGAAAAAAATTAAATTTTCAGCATCAGTTTTTAGTGATGGAATATATACTAGGAAAAGTCAAATTCAACTCTCAATGATCGGTCGAATATATTATCGAAGAGTTAAAAGAAATAACTTCACTTTCGAGTTTGACATTTCAACTTTTGATTTTCAATATTTTCTTTCAATTTCTAGCATTTTTGTTTGTTTTTTTTAATTTTTTTTTTTAAATACTGACATGTTTGATAGTTATAGATAATTTTTCTGTTGTCGATAGCTTACTGATAGGGCTCTTGTCGATAACTATCGATAGTTTTGCCATCCCTAAAATCGTTCGACAACTCTTTAGCTGTATGTCCCTGGGTGCGGTATTGTGATTGAAAAGCAGTTTCAAGTTCTTGCATCTGCCTGAATCTAATTGACAAATTGATTTCAGGGAACATACCTCTATCTTGTTTTTTATTGTTTGGAAAATCACCAATTTTTATGTGGATCGGCCTAAAAATATTTCCGATACTACCATTTTTGTTTTTATTTTGGTTATAAAATTCTTATTGTTAACCAATAGATATGTACCTACTACCTACCTAATTCAAAACAAATTTTTACTGTTGGGGTTTAAGATCAAATTGACTGATATCAAGCAGAAATTTATTTAAACAGCCAATGAATGATCATGTACAAAAATGCATTTGATCGTTTGCAAATTTAAAGCAAAATTGAGGTATTTGCAGTATAATGACAGCAATACATTTTTTCCTGATTGATGTAGATAAAATTTGTTTTCAAATTTATTAAAAAAAAATTACATTATCTTCAGTATTTATTTATTTAAGCCCAAATCAAATTATCGTACCTGTTATCACCTTTTCAACCAATAGGTTATCTGGCTTTTATCTCCATGATCATCCATTCGCAGCGCCATCTAATTTCATCTTAAATCACAATTAACTATTCTAACATATTACCAATTTTGGTGCAAATTGGCCAGATGGTACTTCCGAAATATCTGATTTAATTCTGATTTTTGGTTCCAAAATATTTTTTATTTTCAATCAATAGCTATGCAATTTAACATATAGGTAATTATTTGTAATCTATAATTATGTACAAAGTACCTACTAACTTTTCCCAATTTTGAGTGTAATTTAATTTTTTTTCTAAACCTCGCAATAATTTTTTAGTCGTACTGTGCGCTGCATTAGTTTTTTTCAACTTTAGATAATTTACCAGTATGGAAAATTAAAAACATAAAAATACCTACTTAGTCTTTTTTCCGCCTTTGAAATGCAGGCCGGTGTTCCACTCCGTATTATTGAAACATGAGGTATGCTAAGTGATTTTTCGAATAACATAGGTACACATACTACGACAAACAAAAATGGTCTCATGTAGTTTCCACCAACCTTATTATGACTTTCCAATATTATAAATGGTCTCAAATTTTGGTTTTTTAATTCTTTATTATTATTATTATTATTATTATTATTATTATTATTATTATTATTATACATATGTATATGTAATATATATATTTTTATGAGATTTTCTAGGTATCTCACTAAATGAAAATAAAAATGGAAAGGATTCTTAAACTTTCCATGTTTAAAATGAAAATTGAGAGAAAATGCATGATGTCATAGAATGATGCGTTTAACTGTTTTGACCTGCTAGAAAAAAGTAGCCACGGAATGGGTATAGGTATCTATATAAAGTCAGCTAATTATATGATTATGTATGGCGATGCAGAAAAGCGTGAATAAAAAGTTGGATTTCATACGCATCTGGGTTCTTCTAACACACAAACACGTACCTATTAATGAAAAAAAAAAGAGTAAAAGAGGAAGAAAAAGTAATTCATCGTTGAATTGTTCGCTTGCTTGTGAAAGGCCATCCGTATTATGAATTATGATCAAATTCAAATATGAAAAATCTCACATTTAATTATTGTACTGGTAGGCGTTCGAAATTATGCTATTGTTCCACAATGCTGTTCTGATCAAAACTTCAAGTTTTAAATATCTCAGTCGCGCCTCAACCGCTCTAAGTGTGTATTTTCCAAAAGTATCAAACTTTGTAATGGCTGCTATTCGAAAACCAAGGGACCGATTTTGCTCAAATTCAATACTAAACCGCAGCCCCTGACAGTCTTCAACTGCCATGAAAATTTCAAGCCAAAATCTTTTAATTTACGAAAGTTATCGTGATGATAAAGTAGAGGGTTTACAACACTTTGAGAACCCGTTCCTTCGAAACTTTAACACGAATATGTAGCCTATGAATGCTTCCAACCCTATCCCAAGTTTCATTGCCATAGGTCAAACAGTGAAGGCTTCACAGACTCCCAAAAAGTGGAAATTGATATATATATATTATGTACAGAATTTGAGTGATCTATATATTCGTAGTCTAAGACTCAGGATCGGCGTTTTTCCACAGGTCCCGCCTCCGGATCCCGTCATTGCACTGAATGCAATAGTTGTATTTTCCTTTAGAAAATACACTTATAGTAGGTATCATTCACAATTTAGGGGGGGTACAGACAAAAATTTTTTTTGTTCCAATCAGATTTCGCCTTTCGAGTGAATAAATAGAAAAAAAATTTTCAGTGAATTTTTAAATTCAGTCAGTTTTTCAAAACTAGTCGAATGTATGAAGTACAGATGTTCAACTTTTTGTGGTGTTCTCAGGCGTGTAATTACAGTTTTCTTTCATTTTTAGGAGATCAATGAAAATATGAGTTTAAAATTGGAGCATCGCAGAGGCTGAAAAAGAAATCTCAAATGGAAAAATTGATGGAAAAAAAAGGGAAAAAGAAAAGAAAAGAAAAAGAAAAAATTCTACTAAGGGCAGCAAAATCACACTAAAAAATGTGGGTTTCTTAACAAAAAAATCAAAATAAATAAATATAGCAAAAATTTGTCCCAATCATTCTATTTCATAGTTATCTACTGATGAACGCATAACCCTCCTTTTTTTTTATTGGGTAAAAAAATGAAAATGTCAAAAGTATTTGCCGAATGCTAGGTAAAAATTACGTTTAAGTGACAAGGAAATTCATAATGAATTGTAATGTGCGATTCGCATAAAATATGTGCACTAAATGTTAAATGATTCCTTAGCAAATAGTAGACCTGCTTTTGTGACAGCATTTCCTTTTCTTAACAATAAATTAAGATTTTTTTAAATTATTTTCGGAACATAGAAACAAAATTTTTTAGAATGTTTGAATACAATATATTAAACAGCTGCATCAAATTTTGTGATTATTGGTTTAAAATTACGCATTTTAGAACCAATTAAGCCCCAAAAATGCAACATACATGTAATAAGATATGCAGGACGTACCACCTCCTTCTGGATTGCTATTGGATAAAGCACCCTGATTTTTCTTTTCCAAATACACCACCGTATAGTGAAAATAGAAATGTGTATCACATTAAAAAGTGCAAGATTAAAAGACCACAATACCAAGAGCAATTAAATTTCTCATCACTAAACACGTAGTGGCGAAGGTTTCCAAAATTTGACCACTTTATGCGACTTGGAAAATCAGTTATCCTAGAAATGTCTCACCCCACCTAACAGCTACGTTTTATTTACCAAAAATAAGGACAGCGGGGTGACACCGATGGAAGCTATTCTGCTACTTTTGGGTCAATTCCACTCTTCAATAGGTGCATTTATCGTGCAAGAGTGGAATAGCACCTCTTGGATCTGAACAAAAAACAATAGGGTTCATTCTTGTCCAGATCGAAATAAGATGACCAAATTTTAAGACTATGGGATGAAAATTGCGACCTGTATCGAGTTAAATAGAAATGTATATATTGGGGGGAGCGTTGTACTATGGACCCCTTGTACCATGGGACTCTCGGCTCCTTTGAGATGCATGGTAAAACAAATCACATCACACAATAAAAGACATATACGACAACATTGTATTTGTCTGATGTTTTTACAAGCCCCACATTTTTGGTGTTATAACGTTTTAAACTGAAAAAAAGAGTGAAAATTATTTTACTTGGAATATTGATAAAAGTGTTTTGAATGGTTAAATTTACATTTTTGCATTAAGTTTTATGTGGTCATATTCCCCTCAAGTAAGGAATTAATGTTACTAATTGACTTTTCAGAAGAAAGTGATTACAAAAGCTTAAAAAAAAAGAAGAACGATTAATTTATTTCGTAATTTGATTCAAAAGTGAAGTTACAATAGTGTTAAACGTATGAATTATATTTTTGGGATTTTATATCTGTATTTTTTCAGCAAAGGTTCATACTTTATATTGAGCCACATTTCACTTTTTTTGGTCAATCCATATTAAGTTATTGAGAAAAAATCAATTAGGGGTCCATGGTACAATACTCTCCCTTACGATACATCATACTCCCTCTTCAGCCCCCAAGATATTTTAAACCATACTTCGCAGTTGTTTTCCTGATTTTATCCCCCAAGCATCAACCCTACATAAAAGTTTATTCTTTGTAAAAAATTTTATCATAAAATTTTCAACAAATTAGGTCGTCTACACATTTTTCATAGGCGCCATAGTTTTGGAGTTGAAAGCTGTCAAACATTTTATGCACAAAGTTTTGTTTTTAGGGAGCTGTAAATGGGGATAGCATCAACTTAAGGTTTAAAAACGTTCATTTTTCATTATATAGGCTAGTTCAAATTTTTTGTTCATGAAGAATTATCGACCAATAAGGTAAGTATAACAATACCTACCTGTTAGTAGAAATTGGTACATTTGGTCTATTCGATTTGAGAAAAAATGTGAAACAGCTGCTGTTCTATTCCAAAAAGTGCGGAAATAATTCTTTAAAGAGACTTCCATTTTCCATGGTAAAATTTGCAAAACATTTTTTTCCCCAAAAGATACCAAATTTCCTGACTTAACTCCTGTGCGAGTAAAGTTCTGATGAAAAGTTCTCTTCCGAAGATATGATATATCAGGTTCCAATCAAATACCCGACTTGTCATCAAGTGGCGTTTTTTTCATTATTTAGTTTGAGAAATAAATTTTTTCGAGTTTTCCCACTTGGCCGATCTGACTTGGAATTAAAACCTATAAGGATTGAACTAAGTTCTCCGTTTTAACAAAATTTGTCCAGAATTAGTTGGTGCCTTTTTCTAATGATGCACTTTTTTGCCCTATATTGAAAAACAATAACGTACTTTAAAAAATAAAAACCTGAGGTTGTCCAAAATCGAAAAAAATATTTTTATAAAATAATACCTGCAGGCTATATTCGCATATTCATTCGAAATCAAATATACATAGATCAATATACATAAGCATCTCGCCCTATAAACAGATAATTTCTCTTTTAAATATGCTTGCTCAGTGTGTGCGTACAAAATAGTAGGTATACCGCAAAGAATTTACCAACACGTACATTATCCGGAACAATACATACTTCCAACTACGCCACATATTTTAGACGTGTAGATATCAATGAGCCGCAAGAAAGTAAAAAAGTTATTGAAGTATATGTTGTTTTTTTTTTGTTTTTTTTTGGTTTTAAAAAATTATTTGGCCAAGAAGGAAACGTTGAGGCGCATGTTGAAAAGTCTTCAAAGACTTTCTCGTTTTAGCTCAAATATACGGTCCTATATATAAATTGTCAACATACGTACAGCGAGTATATAGTTTTTCCTCTGTCGGCTATCTCGTAGGTTTAAAATTTATTGTCAATACATATATATTTTAACATGTGCCTGCAATGAAAAACTACGATTATTGAAGCGCAAAAATAAATTTCGAATGTGGGGCATCGAAATGCACGTGCGCCATGTTTTGACAGTTGAAAATGATAGTCAAATTACGGTACGTACTCTCCAGAAACGGAACCCTATTAATCGTTAATTTGAAATAGCGGCTTACTTTTTTATTATATAATTAGGTATATATACCTATATATGTAGGTACTTATTTAATTTTTTCCTTGAAAATAAAATTGGTCGTGCGTTTCATACGTGATTAATTCATTTAGTGTAGAACCAACTGAAAGTTTATTTTATTCTCGATATAAGTCACTCGTTTATATGTAGGTATATGGAAAAATTACTTTGTCACAAATTTGAAAGATTTTTTTCCCCCATTGCTTGCCCATAAAAGACGTAGGTGCAAGAGTAGATACAAACAAATTTTAAATTCATCATCTATACTCTGATTTGTACAATAAGTAATTTTTATTCATTAGGTACCTACTTATAACTAAAAAATAAAATTAGCTACACAGGTAGTAGAGTACAACTTCTTTTTTCTGGAAAAAAAAAAAAGTTGTTATGAGAGGCATCTACAGAGCAGTTTTGTTACGAAATAATTAATTTTGCGTTGATAGGTACATACCTAATTTAACTTCTTTGTTAGCTAATTCTTTGAAATCTGGTCAAATTAGCTGAAACTTTGGAATGATATAATTCAATACGTCCTTGATCAGAAGACTCCGTCGGCACAACGTCAAAAAAAGAACGGTTTTCGTGATTCGGGGGCCTTCAGTTTCCGCGTTTTTTGAAAACAGGATGTTTTATTCAGGAAAGGCGCAATTAGTTCTCTGTATAGGCTGTTTTATTTGTCAATGTTGAACTTGAACAAAATATGAAATTCCTGATCTGACTCGTCATTTAGGTTCTGATAAATAATTTTTTTTTCTTTTTTTTTTATTGTTTACTTAGGACAGTAGACTCACTTCTTATACGTATAGTAGAACTTACAATAAAAACAAGAACACTGAGGTTAACCTTTTCGTGGAAAATAAAACAAATTTAATAAGGTTGTGTTTTCAGCCATAGGCGCTGCTGACTTTTGAAATTGGTTATATGGGTGCATGATATGAAAATTATTTTTATGTGATTTGAATCACAAATCCTTTTCAGCCTCAAAAAAGGATCCGGATTCCACTTTTTTCGCAATTCCTGCCACTCTTGCTGTGGGTGCACTTGTGCCACGCACCCACGAAAATTGGCGGATATGATACATCAATGTTAAGCACTAATTTTTGATCATAAAATAGCAACATAAACATTATCTGTTGCCAGGCCAGTATAAGCTAAAGTGTCACGAAGCGGCGCTGCAGGGCTTGTATATAATTATGTATATATATATATAGATAGATATGTCAATTTCTTTCGTCCGATAGTCACGAAATTAGGTATACGAACATTTTTACAAAGCTAAGGACCAGACCTATTGATTTTGGTATGGATTAGCCAGCCAGTACTTCCAGTACCACTATTTTTGTTTTTATTTTGGCTATAAAATTCTTAAATTTTCACCATTAGCCACGAAATTTGGAATAAGTATTTATTTTAATTCCTTGTAGTACGTTACCAATTTTGGCGCGGATCGGCCAGATGGTACTTCCATTACCGCTACTTTTGTTCTAATATTGGTCATAAAATGCGGGATTTTAGAACCATATATACGAAATTTTAAATAAACATTTATTATAATTTATTGTAGCATCTAATTTTGGCGCGGATCGACCAGATGGTACTTCTGGAAAAGCTCTTTTTCTTTTCTTTTTTTTTTTTAAGTTGCATTAACTTTTCTTTTTAAAAAAATTAACCACATGTTCATGTTTTCTTTTTTTTATTTCATAACTTCATTATTTTTTGGTTTTATTTTAAATTGTACGATTATATGTACCATACTTTATCATCATGATTAATTTTTCATTTTTTCCAGAAATAACGCTTTTAAATTTCATATTGTCTAATATTTTTGAACAGCTAACACATTTCATACAATCGTAACATACCATTAACGCAGACAAACTTAAAGGTAATTAATTTGACCATCAAAATTCATAATTCTTTTTCTCCAAAAAACCTACTTTTTCTAGAGAGGCTTGCTGCCCTACAGTTTTTTAAATTTAAATAACTTTTTCTACATTTCCATGTTATTACAAAATAAAAAATGAAAAATCACGCTGTCAACAAAACATTTATTCTTCAAAATACAAATTTTAGCATAACAAGTTTCATTTCCCCAGCGTGTCCTAGTACACACTCTTTATTTTTTATCTAATCAAGATTTATGATACATATAATGAAATTTCTTACTTTTTCCACGTGACCAATGTCGAAGAATCGAAAGTTCTTGAACAAAATAAGGACGCTCTCATTCACAATATTCTTAGTGAAAAAATTAATATGAAAATAACTTGTAAGTTAGGATGTTACCGTGAAAATGCATTCGTGAATGAAAAATTGTCTCGCAGAACTTAATAAAACGAGAGTAGTCTTCGATGAACTCGAATTTTTTAAGATTTGCAATGGAAAAATAAATGGATTCTTACGAAAAAAAATGATGGAACACTATTCTTTTTTTATCAGCCCATTAGACGCTGGCACACTCTGAGCTTGGACATTCCCAACAGCTGTATACAAAGCATACCTAGTTAAATAAGTGGTTGGGAAATGAAATGACCGAGAAACAAGAAAACTGAGGGGGTGAGTGAGGGAGGGATGAAAGCCGTTTTATGTAAAGGATTTGGTTACTCTCAGCAAGTATGTTGTTTCAAGGAAAGTTTTAGGCCTTATTGAAAGTCTGTAGTCTCCTTGAGTGCAAAGTTTTAGGATTTTTCTCCACGTAGATCCCTCACTTCTTTATTGTTTACAAACTAAAAAATTAAAAGAGAAAAAGAAGAAAAATATAAGGAAAAAATAGTTCTATCTTTCTTTCTCTCTAAAGCTCTCTCTTTCTTTCTGACGTTTTCTTTTAGTAAGATTATGAGTCTCAAATCAAACCACGGGTGACAACTAGTATATGTATAATACCCAGTGGACTTGGAAAAAAATGAAAAATTACATCTATTGTGAGGCTGATGCATTATGCATCACAACATATAGGAGAGCAATCCCCTTTTGTGTTCTATATATTATAGTAATGAGAAAGAAAACGTTCCAACCTGTTTGATCAAAAATGAAAATTACTCCAGATTGATAGAAAAAAGTTTTTAAAAACATACTGTCAAAAGGGACACCTCGACGAATTACGATTTGCAATACATGCACATCTGCGATTAGGGAAGGCATCTATTTGGTTGAAAAGAAGAACCGAATATTTTCGTTGCAGAAGTAAAACAGTTTTGCTCCCGGGTCAGAAATTTCATATCTTAAGCCTTGGAAACGAATACCTATAATCGTGCACTTTGCGAAATTTTTTTTCAATAGTGGTAATTTGGGGTACAATAAATTCTTCTTACAAATACAAGCAAAATCTTTAGACTAACATATTATATATAAATATATACTGAATACAGGAGTCAGATTTCAAATTCAGATTTTTAATGAATTATTGAATTAATTCCTTATTGCCTCTTTTCGAAATGTATGAATTTTTCTGCTTCAGTTCGTGATAAACGTCGAATACTTGACGATTTTGTTTTCTTCCAGATCCAACTTCTAAAAACACGATAAATGAAAATGCTAGCGCACAAAATTAAACCAGAAATGAGAACGCGTTCATTTCAGAAGGCGTATTCAATAATTAGAATTTTGTTGCTCGTTTTTCTCTACAAAGAAACGATGCATCAGTATTTAAGCTCATACATGTACGCAAATTTGAAACAGACTTTGCACCAAGTAATGTATTTTTCTAACATATAATATTTTTCAAGTGAAAATTAACTAAAACGGTAACTATAATATAATTTCAAGTGGTCAATGTTTTTCAAGATGGACAACGGCGAAAAAATGTGTTTTTTGAAAAATCCTTTGTTTGCCGGGGTGGCAGCGAACGTCACTCCCTGCGATGTATGTATGCGAACTGCAACAAAAGGGGTGTTCCGAGTATTTTTCATCAAAACCAAAAAGGGGGACATGTAACCTCTACATACGAACTACGAAATTTTTAAAATCTGGAAAATAATATCAAAATACTAAGGGGTGAAATTACTTAATATTATAAATACATTCTCCATTCTTCGAAACACCCCTGAACGTCACTGTATCCAGTTTTATTAAAAAATTGAAAAATCATAACTTTTAATCGAAATTTACAGAGTTGCAAAACGATAAATGAAATACCAGAATTACATCAAACGTCATTCGAAGAAATTAAATTACTTTGTTTTCATCAGAACAAACCTCTGACAGTAACAGACGTGATGTTCGACTGGCCAATGTACGACAGGGTGACTGAATATAGTTTAAATGTAATTTAAACGATATAAAATCATTTTTCAATTAAATTCAACAAAAAATCGCCAAAGAAAATTAATTTTAAAACATTTTCTAGCTATTCCAACATTCACTTTCTCACAAGATAAAACCATGTTATTATGTGACAAGTATTAGATTGGGATCGAATTTCAACGTCGATAATTGGCAAATATTTTCACATCCACAAATGGATCATTGGTTTATTACATGGTAGGCCTAATTTCTGTAAAAATCGCTTTTTGTACATCTTACACTTAGATTTAAGAATGAATTTTTAGGAAAAATTGTGAGTTAAACGCAGCAAAATCGATTCGTCATTTGTACCAACAGCCATATTTTACAAAATACTTCTTACCAGCCCCTCAAGTCAATTGGATAATAGCGTCATCAAACTACGAGTCAACTGAATACAAAAAAGTAAGTAAATTTGTTCAAATTATTCACGTTTCGAAAAAACTGACAATAAATCGCAAAATTACAGCTTCACATTGAACTGAATAAACTGCTGGTTTTGATGCAGTTGAGAGGAACTCTCAGTTATCGACTGCAACCTCGAGAACACTGCAAAAACTCGTGCGTTGGATTTGAAGGAATTTTAAAGCAATCCCAAACTTGTAAGTTGCTTCTATTAAAATTTTGCATTGCCAAAAAAAAAATGATCCATCAAACCAAAATAATTCAACTTCCAGTGGTTTTCAACTCTGATCTATGGGAAATTTATTATTTGCCTCGTCATAAAGATATCAATATATCTATTATGATAGAATACAATTCGTGGAAATAGCTACTACAAGAAGAGCGATCTTTACAACGCAGAAAACTCAAGGTATACATCTGCATGGAACAATTTCTTTGCAAATTGATGATACGACTTACGAAAAAGTGGTTTTTGTAAAATTAAACTGAATAAATGTAATTTAATAAAAACATAGTTTATTTCCGATGAAACACAATAAGTCATACCTTAACAGAATTGAAAAATTAATAAAGCCGCATTTAGTCTTCTGTACTTTCGACATTATCAGTTCCGAGTTTCTTAAATGATGGCACTGGTACCCAAGAAACTAACGTGTACAATTTATTTGGGGAATCTTCGTCTTCATTCCGTCTTCTGGAGAGTTGAACACGAATTCTAAAGGGCACGCTCCTACAATCCAACGAAAAAATTCAAAATATTAAATTAATTTAAATTGAAAAACTAACTAAAGATAAAAGAGTAGATAGAAATAAATTAACACAGGTTATAGGACATACCTGATTCCTTTAGACCAAATGAATTTGTTAAGTCTAGTATCAATTCGAACATCACCGGTACCCATTTGCTGCGTTGCAAATTTACGAATTTCTTTAACTGCTCTAGGAGCTCGTTTCTTGAACCCAATATTGTGTAATCGATTATGCATATTTATGGTATACACTCTGGTAACCACATCAGTGGTTTCCTTCTTTCTGAATCTCCGAGCTTTCGCCATAACTTTAACAAAAAGGACAAGAGAATAAGATAATTAAAATATATATTCAAACTGAAAAATCTAACTGAGATACCGAATATAAATTAAATATTAAAATTAAATAAATTTACTTTAATACTACCAAATAAGACGTCCAGGAACTGAAAATTCCAGCATTGAAGAACGAATGCGTGCACTAATCGGCAAGGAAACAACGAAAAATCGAAACTTAACCTCAAATTTTTAACACACTGTTGCCAAATTTAGATTGATGCTGCATTTGCGATGATGAAGTACCACCGTTATATTTGAAGTGAACCGAAGTGTGTGAAATGGGAGTCCTTGAATGTTGATGTGAGGTATGCAGAACGAGGATCGAAAGAACTTGAGACTTTCTTCTTTTAAGACATTTATTTCGCGACTAAAATATATTCGACAAACAAAAAAGTAAATGGTGAAGCAACAGCGATATACGATCGAAAGTAGTAGGGGAAACACTTCGTGACTAGACTGTACATATGACATATATATATAGAATGATGTGATGATGATGATGAAGAATGAGATAAGGTGGGATTTCGTATCAACACCCCCCTGAAATTTTACCGAATAATTTCTTCATCGTGTTCCCTGAAAATGAATTAATAATTATTATTTAAAAAAAATATTAAATACACAAAAAAAATACAAGTACAAAAAATATATGCATAATAAAAAATTTCAAAAAATATTGACATTGTTTGTTTACTATTTTTGGTAACTTAAGTTCCTTAAAAAAAAATTTTATTGCGCTGTGCTTCAAAAAATTAAAAGATGGTAAAAAAAAAATTTTCAAAAAAAAATTAAAAAATAAATAAATAAGTAAGTATAAAAATATGGTAACATGCATGCAATAATGAACACTATTGTGTACGTAAATTGTATCTGGTATATATATGTAATTTAAAAAAAATAAAAATATAAAAAATGGTAACATGCAAAATTATTTAAAATATTTCTAATAATATATAAGTTTTCACTCGTATAGTTCGAGTCGAAAGAAAAAAAATTCAAAAAAATATTCACGAACATATTATACGACTAAATGAAAATAAAAGAAGGCGAGAGAAAAAATATGACAAAAGGTTTTTCCACTATGGGTATTGTGGATTGAGCGTACGTTACGTATTTTATCTTAAATATAAACAGGAAAAAGATTGTAGAATAACATTCGTTGCATCGTATATCATCTTTCGTACGTTGCATTGTATTTGAAGTGGCGTCTAATATGTTTCGAGATAAGGCAACGTTTTCGATTTATCTTAATTTGCGGTCATGTAATAGGTTTTTATCTCTATTGTGTTTATTGTCGGAGAGTTTCTTTTCATAAAATTTGTGTGGGAATATTACATGTATTTCTCTCACGCTTGTTGGAAAGTGTATAGGGTTTTTATTATACGATTTGTAGGGTTTTTACTTGCTCGATTTTCCAAATTTTTTCTTTGTTACAATATTCGAGATGTCGAGCATTTATCTGTTACAAGTATTTTCTGGTAAATGGTTTTATTAAATATTATTTTTGACAACGATTGAAGGTTAATTTTTCAGCAAATATTTTCGTGTTATGACTTATTTTTGAACATTTTACGACTTGTATTAAAAATAGGAAAAAAGAATTTTTGGACATGTATTAATTTTGACTTGAATTTCTTATTATGTGTATATATTCGTTTCGTTTAATACTTTCACAATTATGTTTTCAAATTTTGATCGATCTAATGATTTTGTTAGGATATCTGCTAATTGATTCTCTGATGTGACTGTTCTAAAAAATATTATTTTTTCTTCAAAAGCTTCCAAAATGGAGTAGCACTTGATCATTAGGGCTCTCGACTTTCTTTGACTTCCCCCGGAACATATTTTCTGTGTTGAAATGTTGTCTTCCATAATATCTACTATTAATTTTTCCCCAAAAATTTCGAAATTTATATACTGCATTACTTTTATAGTATCAAGGGTGTCAAAAACTGCAATTATTTCAGCCGCGGTACTTGATGAGGCGTGAATAGTCTGTTTGCAGCAATTCCACTCCACCAAGTCTCCATAGGCGAATAGCATAAATCCAGTTATTGACTTCCCTTTATCCAGATTGTGTAATTCTATATTTTTATCGTCAACCTGGGGTGCGTAAGATGCATCAATATATGCTTGTATTCCATCCCCTTTTGATGTAAATTTGAGATTATAATTTTTGGTTGTATTGACGTATCTGAATATCCTTTTTACATAATTTTTTAAAGTATCGTTTGAGTTGTTCTGAAAATGGGAAAAGAAATTTACTGGGAATAATATGTCCGGTCTTGTAAGTCTTGCCAAATAAAGTAGTCCCCCTATCATCGATCTATACTCCGTATCATCTCTGCCATTTTGTATTTTGTCAATTTTTAACCCCGTTTCCATGGGTGTATTGGTATTTTTGAGTTCAGAGATTCCAAATTTTTTGATCATCTTTTCTATGTGTTTATATTGCGAAATTATTATTGTGTTATTTTCAATGTCTCTCATTATTTCTAGTCCCACAAAAAATTTTGGATTATTTGTTATCGTAATTGTAAAGTCTTTTTGCAATTCTTCATTTATTCTCGTAATGGCCGATTGTGAATTTGATGCTATTAATATATCGTCTACATAGCTTAGGAAATATGTTTTTTCTTCATTATTTTTCATTATGTAGAAGCATCTGTCGCTTTTAGTTTTTTCGAATCCCATTTCTTTTACTTTAATGTCCAATAAGTCATACCACGATTTGCTAGAAGTTTTTAAACCGTAAATCGATTTTTGAAGTTCTAGTACCTGATTTTTATTGATATTAATACCTTCTGGTCTTTAACAAAAATGGGTTTTATAATTGGTGAATTTAGGTAGGCAGTTTTTACGTCGTATTGAATCATTATTAATTTTTCCTTATTTACGATTGATAATAATAACCTTATAGTTCCTATGGATGCTACAGGTCCATGTGTTTCCGCAATGCCATACTCTGTCCGATCCTTAAAGCCACGTGCCACAAGTCTGGCTTTAGGTTTTGGGTTCCCAAATTCGTCAAATTTTATAGTAAAGATCCACCTTGTATCTATTAATTTTTGGCGATCATAATCTACCACTTTCCACACTTTCAAATCATCGAGAGAACCAAATTCGTCATTAATGGCCTTTATCCATTCTTCTCTAAAAGGGTTAGTTTCAATTTCCGAGAATGTTTTTGGTATATTGTCTTCTATGTAGGCTTTATTGTACTTCACTCTGACATTCATAACTACAGGATTTATTATTCCCAAATCATAATCATAATCTGCCGATTTTATTGTAAGAGGTTTTTTGTTAATTAAGAGTGATTTTATATTCTGACTTTCATCTACTTTAACGTCGCATGATATATGTGATTTTGAATTATATGGATCTCCCAGACAATACCCTGTGTTTGTGTAGCCCATCAATATGTTCTTTTCTGCCCTGTGCGCCAATTTTGGGTCAATTTTGTCTTTTGATTTAGATTTTGCCTTTGTGGCATTTTGTTTCCTTACTTCTATGGGTATATGTCTGTATGTGAGTGCACCGAATACTTTTAGGTTTTTTAGATTTGGTTTTCTTCCGTAAAATAATTCATATGGTGTTTTGAACCCTTCATTCGCTTTAGTTGGGGATCTATTGATTAAATAGGCTGCTGTCACGACAGCATAAGACCAGTATTTTATATCGAGATTAGCATCAATTAACATGGCCCTTACTCTCCTCATTAAAGTTTGATTTTGCCTTTCGGCAACACCATTCAATTCGGGAGAATATGGAACCACATAATCCATTGTTATGCCTATTTCTCTACAATAATTTATTATTTTTGTATCGGTGTATTCTTTTGCATTATCGCACCTTATTGTCCCTATGGGGTATTCCGGAAATTTATTTTTCATAGACATTATGATGTTTTTAAATTCGTTTGTTACTTGATTTTTATTGGTTATGGGCATGACAAATGTATATTTCGAAAAATGGTCTATGAAGGTTAAAATATATTTTTGATTAGCCACAGAGGGCGTAAATGGACCCATGATATCTGACGATGTTAATTCCAATTTTCGGGTTGGTTTAGTTCTTATTCCTGTATGACCCAGTTTTGAATTATTGGCTATACAACATATTTGACAGTTTACAAAATCTTCATCTCTAAAATTAATGTTTTCGGGTATTCCTATTGATAAATTTTTTAATTTTTGTAAATATCTGGCATTCAAATGTCCCAATCTCCTGTGCATTATTAATTTTTTATTTATATTATTATTATTAATTATAGGTTCATCTGTATTATTATTTTCATTGGGTTGAGTTGTTATTTCTATTTCGTTACCCCCCTGAGATGATTGAGTATTTTCGTTTTCTTCAATAATTTCCATTTCTACCGTAAAATCGTCCCATTCATCATTAATATCTTGGGTAACTGGGGCACATATTACATTTTTTTTATCCATATAATCCTCTTTATCTATTTTTTTTTTTTTATATCATTATTTTCGACATTATAGTATATGTAGAATATACCCTCTTCTTTTTTGGCGGTTATTATGATTTCCGCTGTTTCAATAAAATAAATGTTCGCTATTTCTTTTTGTTGGTCGATGTTGATTATACCTGTATTTGTTATTTTTATGGCCGAGATAATATCCAAATTTAAATCCGGCACATAATGAACGTCATTTAGTTCTATCAATGATTGAGTTTTTTTGGAATTTTCGATTTTTATGATCATTCTACCCGTATGTGTGGCATATAAAAAAGTATTTCTACCCGCACATTGTAATTTAATTGGGGTTACGAATTTTTTTACATCCATTAAATTATTAAGATCGGAAGTTAAGTGCACTTCTGCGGCTCCATCAAGAATTGCTCTACTATTTAATGTTTCGTAATTTTCATCGAAATTTTGGTTTATTTTCATTAGTTAATTCATTTAATAACCAATCTCTATTACTATTAAATCTTTTTACCATACAGGACATTTTCACCTGTTGGTCTGAATTTTCCTTTTTATTATTATTGGATGAATTTGAATTTGTTTTTGGTGGATAATTCCCCTGACTATTATTCGTACTTTCATTATTATTCGTTTGAGAATTATTACTCACGCAGTTCTGTGCTATGTGGCCAAATTGTCCACACCTATAACATTTAGGATTACTTTGGTTATTATTTCTACCACTGCCTCTGTAATTATTTCCTCTATAATTGGGGTTACCTCTATAATTGTTTCCCCTATAGTTATTATTACCATTATTACCATTATTCGTATTTCCATTATTTTGGTTTTGTTCTGACGAATTACTATTATTATTATTATTTTGACCATTATTATTAAAACCATTTCTATTTCCATTTCTATAGTTATTATTATTATTATTTAGGTTTCTATAATTATTTCTACCACGATAATTATTATTATATCTGCCTCTATAGTTATTTCTATTATTATTTCCATTACCATTATTATTCCTATACGTATTATTCGATTGGTTATTACCATTATTATTCTTTTTTAAAGTTTGATCCCTATACTTTTGGTCCGAGTCTTCCCTCAATATTCTCTTGAAATTGTCTAAATTCTTTTCATTAAGGGGTAGGCTTTCGTATTGTATTTTAGCAATCTGCTGCTCGTAACATAATGCTAACTGCAAATTTTCTAATTCTTCATTCTCGGTAACTTCTTTACCACTATCTCTTACATCGGTTACCAATTCGTCCCATTTTTTCAAAAAACCTTTCATGTTTCCGCCCGGTTGAAATCTAAATTCTAACCATTTTGCCTTTGCCATATTGGCTGTAACTGAAGTTTTGGTCCCATAAATATTATCTAATTTTTTAAGCATTAATATTGCGGTATTACAATCTCGTATCTGTTTTGTTATATCGTTTGATACTCTTTCTAACACAAACGCTTTGGCGTTATCCTGCATTTTGCAGTAATTTAACATATCTTTATTCTGGCCGAAAAGTTTAGATCATCTATATTTTCTATATATGGCTGTAAAAATTCATGTTCCCCAAAGATGTCGTAATATCCCGCACCTCGGATGGCCGATATAATCATTCTACGCCAATCTAAGTAGTATTTTCCGTTAAAAACTTTTCCGAGTGGGGCTTGTATGGGTTTAATTTCGTTCGGGATGCCATTTTTTCTTCTATTTTATAAAAACCTAACAAATTATTTTCTTTATTACTAACAGGTGTGTATTTTTTATTTTCGATTGACTCTCTTTCTAATTTTTCTATCAAATTTTTCTCCTCACGATTTTCCTTTTTATCCAGTTTTTCTAAATTTATTCAATTAAAGAATCTGTTCATAAATTTTTCTTTCGATTTAGCAGAACTATAAATTCTGTTCGAAAAATAATTTACTGAAGATTCTGAAATTACAATATATTTTAAACTACTAATTTCTTCTATTCTCCCGGATATATATCTATCACAAAGGATTCTAATATTATTTCACCTGTGAAATATTTAACGTGGGGTAAATTATAAATTTCAGTTTTCAAATCAACTACTCTTTCCCCCTCGAACTTTTTCACCAATTCCTCTAAATCTTCCTTTTTAATATTGTATTCACCAATCTTGCATTCAGACAAGTTTATTATTTGGGACATATAATTTTTTTTATTTATTCTTAATTTCTTGGCCTCACTTCAAATACAATTACAAAATACGAAAAATAAATGATTTCAATAAATATTACCTTTACAATGATTTCACCTTACAATTTCTGCTGCGCTGGCGAACGATTTATGTTTTTTATGCTGTCGACCTTGGTACTTCCTGCCTAAATTTTGCTCTGGGTTGTCCGAAAAATTGGGTCTTCGATGTTGGATCTACGATGAGTCCTCGACGACGGGAGCAGGTTTCCTTCGGCTGTTCTCACGATCTCTTTGGCGGTCCCTCTGGATTTAGTGTTCGATGACTTCCAGTATTGGCCGTTATTGAGTCTGGAACTTCAGCTATTCTTCAAATTTAAATTTTGATTTTTTCAAAATAAATTAAAATTCGAGTTACTTTCTCGAAAAACACGATAACTTTTCGTGTATTACTCAATAAAAAACATAAAAAATTTTACGCACAGCAGTAAATTAAATTTCAAAAAAATAATTATTCCATCGAATTTAAATTTTCTAAGTCTCTCCTCAAAGTTCTACCGTAGCGATGACTACCATGATGTGAGGTATGCAGAACGAGGATTGAAAGAACTTGAGACTTTCTTCTTTTAAGACATTTATTTCGCGACTAAAATATATTCGACAAACAAAAAAGTAAATGGTGAAGCAACAGCGATATACGATTGAAAGTAGTAGGGGAAACACTTCGTGACTAGACTGTACATATGACATATATATATAGAATGATGTGATGATGATGATGAAGAATGAGATGAGGTGGGATTTCGTATCAACAAATGTTGATCTGAATCATTTTTCTGGAGATGTTGCCCACCCCCTGTTTGGGCATTAACAAAATGACAAGTTTGGTAACAAAAAAACTTTGATCATATACATAATGGACTGCGCATACTGATAAAATTAACATTAGCTTATATGGAAATACCATGAAGGCGTACATTTCATTCAAAAAGTTTCCTTTTTTCAGGATTCATCAAATATCATACATCAATTGATTAAATAATTTGAAGGAATTTGCATTGTCATTTTACAAAATAAAAGTGTTTTTAAAATTAAATAGCGTCATTTATTCCTTTTTATTCGTAGATGAATTCTCTTTGATTCATCGCTGAATCCTGATTAATTTATGGGCAGTGAATCGAAGAGAATTTGTAAATGGAATATCCTTGATTCGTTGCTGAATCCTAATTAGTTTAACGGCGATGAATCAAAGAGAATTTGTAGATGAATTCTTGGTCCAATGGAAAATGGAACTTATTAAATAACCGTATTTCATAAGTGACACATTCCAAATAATAAAATTATAATAGTAAATTTAAATATTCGTAAACATTTCAATGAGTTTAACAAACTATGCTGAAACTTGTGAAGTGAGGTTGAAATCCAAGGAAAGGAACAAGTTAGTTAGAGATACTTTAATGCAATGATCAAAGATACAAATTATAAGTTTGAGGAAGATGAACGATCTCCCTCCATTACGAGATTACAGTTTGAGTGGGAAACGAGTTTCAGCATTCTCGGGTGAACGGATGAAAAAGTCGTGTTCGTTTGCACAACCTGAAAGTGTTAGTTTACGTTGTCGAAAATAGTAGCGCTAACGGTTAGTGAGCGAGTGTAGGTGGAGTGTAGAACAATACCCCCCCACAGACCAACGAAACGAGCAAACATGATTTATCGCGAGAACGAAAATTTGAATTATAATATTATTACACTTTTATATTCATTTCCCAAGCAAAAATAAATAAAACAAATTACATAAAATTAAATTAATAATGAACAATGACTGGATTACAACATATATTTCGATGTATCTTCGAAATTATTTATCGACATATTATATTACGCTAACGGATTTCGATTTGGATATTTTTCGATCTTTCATGTTGTTCGAGAAAAATTTTGTTCAATTTTGTTTAGTACTTGTTGAATAAGGGTGTTCCGAAATGTGATAAACTAATATCAACTAAACGTGTGAAATCATGTCTATGATTTGTATTCAAATCTCTGTTCGTTCAAAAACTAAATTTGCAGAGATGACAATGAATACTTACACGAAAATAAATTTTGTTTCAACAAGTATTATTTGGCCTAAAGAATACATTATATTATTAATTTTGTTTGAACATGTGATTTTTCTTTTTTTCGAACATTACATTTTTCATGTACTATATTACAAAAGGCAAGATTATTGTATTCAGTGATTCTTGACTTGACATATAATTAACTTTGAGTTTTTATATTTCTTCCCCTTTTAAAATAAAAGATTTTTCTATATGATTATTGTGAATTTAATGAATTTTATTGTGAGAGGTTCTATGTTGTTAATATTTTATCGACTAGATTTCTAAATTTTTGTTTTTCGAGACTTTTTGTTAGCATATCTGGTAATTGCGAATTTGTACCCACAGTTTTGAATTCAATTTCTTTATCTTCTACCGATTGTGTAATGGCATAACATTTTATCATTAAGGCCCTTGCTCGTTTTTGAGCTCCTCCCGACATTATTCTGAGCGCTGAAATATTATCTTTGAAAATTCTTACTGGGTCATTTTCTTGGAATATTTCTTTTTGTAGAAGGAATGTGACTTGTATATCGTCCAAAGCATCAAATACCGCAATAATTTCAGCAGCAGTTGAGCTTGTAGCTACGATTGTCTGTCTTCTTACATTCCAATTAATTAGATCCCCATTTAAATATATTAAAAATCCTGATATCGATTTTCCTAGATTTAAATTTGATATTTTTATTTCATGATCTTTTACATCTGGGGCATAAGATGCATCAACGAAAGAGTGTATGCCTTTACTATCCAATGTGAATTTAATTGAGAATTCTTTTGTGGTGTTTACATATTTAAATATTCTTCTCACATGATTTTTTAATTTAGAATTTGATTTCGTTTGGAACCTTGAGAAAAAGTTCACTGCAAATGAAATATCTGGTCTTGTTATTCTAGCCAGATATAATAGGGCTCCAATCATTGAGCGATATTCTGTATCATCTGTACAATTTTCATCTTCTTCAATTTTTAAGGATGTTTCTATGGGTGTATTTATGAAATTTGATTCATTTTGATTATATTTTTTTTAATTTTTTCTATATATCGTGATTGTATTAGAGTTATGGTATTTTCTTTTCTATCTCTAATAATCTCAAATCCTAAATAAAATCTTGGATTATCAATAATTTTCATGGTAAATCTTTTTTTAAAGGAATTGTTTACATTTTTAATCCATTTGGGGGTATTTGACGCTATTAATATGTCGTCAACGTATGTGATCATAAGAATTATTTTTTCATTTGATTTTTTGAAATATAAACATTTGTTCGTTTTGGATCTTTCAAAGTTCATTTTCAAAATGTATTCATTTATTAAGTTGTACCATGATTTAGACGATGTTTTTAGGCCATAAATAGATTTTTTTAGTCTTAATAATTTATTGCTTTCCATTAATAGGCCTTCTGGGGGTTTTAAATATATGGGGATAATTGCAGGAGAATTTAGATACGCCGTTTTTACATCATATTGAACCATTTCTAGGCCACATTTACTGAACATCGACAGGAACCATCTTACCAACCAAATTGGGATCACAGGGGCGAGTACCTGTCCCAACTCATATTCAGTTCTATCTTTGAAACCCCTCGCAACTAATCTTGTTTTCGGTTGATGGTATCCTTCATCATTCCGTTTTGTCACAAATACCCATCTTGTGTCTATTGTTTTTAAGGATTTATCGTAGTCTACTTCTTCCCACACGTCCATTTCCCCCAATGAAATAAATTCATCTTCAATAGCTTTCATCCATTCCTTTCTAAATGGATTATTTTTAACATCCTTATAGCATGTTAGTACACAATCTTCGATCCACCTATTATCTATAGTTTTGTAATATTAAAAGTATTTATATTGACTAGGTTTTTTACAAAATTTGCTGGTTTAAGTACCAGTTCTTGTTCACAATTTTTTAAATTTGATATATTTTTGTTTTCGTCAAATTTGGCATCACAAGATATATTGAATTTATTTGCAAAAGGGTCTCTAATGCAATATCCCGTAGTGGTATATCCCATGAGTATACCTTTTTCTCCCCTTGGTGCAAATTTTGGGTCAATTTTTTGTTCATTTCTATTTTTTGATTTAGTTGCATTTTGTTGTCGAACTTCTAATGGAATATGCCTATAAACTGATGATCCAAAAATTTTTAAATTATCTAAATTGGGTTTTTTACCAAAAAAAATTTCATATGGAGTTTTGTACTCTGAATTTACTCTTGTTGGTGATCTGTTTATCAAATATGCGGCTGTAGTTATTGCATGTGCCCAATATTTAATATCCAGATAACCATCAATTAGTAAACTTCTTACTCTTTTCATTAAAGTTTGATTTTGTCGTTCAGCAATTCCATTTAGTTCTGGTGAGTAAGGAACTACATTTTCTATTTGTACTACATTTTCTTCACAAAATTTTACTAATTTTTGATCTGTATATTCCTTTGCATTGTCGCACCTTATTTGACTTATTGGTGTTTCAGGGAATTTGTTTTTCATTGAGAGAAAAATATTTTTAAATTCAGTAAATACTTGACTTTTATTCGATATTGGTATTACGAAGGTGTATTTGCTATAATTATCAATGAATATTAATATGTATTTTTGGTTAGCTATTGTGGGTGTGAATGGTCCCATAATATCAGAAGATATAATTTCCAGTCTCCTTTGAGGTTTATTTCTAACATTATTATGACCTAGACGTTGACTATTTGCTATTTTGCAAATTTCACAATTTATGAAATCATCATCTTTAAAAATAATTGTTTTTGGAATTCCTATTGTGACTTTATGTAAGTATCTCATATATTTTCCATTTAAGTGACCTAAACGTCTATGCCAAATCATTTTTTTATGATTATTTGTATTATTTTGGATTATTTCTAACAAATTATCTGAAATATTATTTTTTTATTATTATTATTATTATTATTACTATTATCCTCATTATTATTATTTTCAGTAGTAATATTATTATTTTCATTATTTTCTTCTAAATTATTATTATTATTAGGTTCTTCTTCCTCTTCTTCTATTTCTAATTTGACAGAAAAAGAATCCCATTCATCGTCATCTTGATTTTGAGTGACGGGCATATATTTTTTTGGTATATTTATGTAATCATAATATACTTGAAAGACACCATCGATTTTATAAGATGTAAATAAAATGTCTCCCGTTTCTATGAAGTACGTTTGTATTTTTTCTTTTCCCTGGTCCATATGTAGAATTCCAGATTCTGTCACTTTAATCCCAGACATAATATCTAATGACAGATCCGTCACATAATGTACTTCCAATAATTCAATTGCTGTTTGGATTTTATTTTCATTTTCTACTAATATTCTCATATTTCCCATATGTGTGGCATATAAATACGTATCTTTAAGTGCACACTGTAATTTTACTGGAATTTTAAATTTGGTTACATTAATTAACTTTTCCATATTTGATGTGGGATGGACTTCCGCCCCCCATCAAGTAACATTTTTTTTTTTAAGTGTATATAATTTTCATTTTTTGTATTGTCTTTAATTAATTTTTTTAAGAGCCAATCTTCATTATTATTGTATTTTTTTACCATGTATGACAATTTAATTGGTCTCTCCTCCTCTTTTTTATCTTTATTTTTTTGTTTTTCCTTATTCTGTTCCTTATTTTCTGGCTTATAATCAGGGCATTTATTTTTATAATGTCCCGTTTGGTTAAATATAAAACATGTTTCTTCTTTATTATTTTTTCTAGGTGATTGATCATTATTTCTATTATTATTTTGATTTTTATTATAATTATTTTGATTATTATGATTATTATTTTCATTTCTTGAGTTATTGTTTCTATAATTATTATTATTGTTATTTCCATTATTATTACCGTTTGTATTATTATTTCGTCTATAATTATTATTTATATTCCATCTATTGTCTTTATTATTATTATAATTCGTATTATTATTTTTAAATTTATTCCCATTATTATCAAATTTTTTGTTAGATGATTGATATTGTATTTTAATTTGTTTATCTCTCATTTTTTGATCACCGTCTTCTTTTAATATTTGTTTAAATACTTCTAGATTTTTTCTATTTTCAGGGAGGTTACCAAATTGCATTTTTGCTATGGTCTGTTTGTATCCTAATGCTAATTGAAGGTTTTCCAATTCCTCTTCTTCAGATACTTCCTTCCCTGCATGACGAACTTCTTGTACTAGTATGTTCCATTTATTTAAGAAACCTCTTATATTTCCACCTGGTGTAAATCTAAAAGCAGTCCATTTTGATTTTGCCATATTTGCGACTATTTTTGTTTTAGAACCGTAAGTTATATCTAATTTTTCAAAAATTTGATCCAATGTTTTACATTCCCTAATTTGTTTCGATACATTATATGTCATCCGTTCCATAATGAACGCTTTTGCACATTCTTGTTTTTTAAAATATGCTTTAGCAGAATTCGAAGATGGTCTGTATTGTAAATTATCCATATTTTCGATATAAATTTTTAGTTCAGGGTGTGGGCCAAAAACATCCCAATATCCTGAACCCCTTATTAAAGCTATTATCATCCGTTTCCAGTCCAAGTAATATTATCCATCAAATATTTTCCCACTCGGACCTTGTATCGGACGTATAGTTTCATCAGCTGACATGACATAATGTACTTGAGGGTGTGTACTCCCAGAGCCTGATCCTCCTTGAGGGGATGGGGTAGTGGTTCTTTCGCTTGCCGTATTCATGCTTTCTGGAGTACTTGGTAATGTACTTAGTTCCGACAACTCAATTTAAAAAAAAAAATAATAAAAATTTATTTTCAACAAAAAAAAAATTAATTTCAAAAAAAATTTATTTTATTTTTTAAAAGATAAAAAAAATATTTTATTTTTATTTAAATTATTAATTTTTCGTAATATTATTCGTATGTATGTTTGCGTTTTAAAATATGAAAAAGAAAAGAAAAAAAATATTCCAATTGAGAATATATTTCAAAAATAAACTTGAATAAATCTTGTTTAAATTTGAATCCTTGTGATTGTTTATGACAAAAGATCTATTGAAAATTGTCCTTGAATACTATCTGTAATATTTTATTGTAATAAGTTTTCAAGTTTATGCATTAGTATTTTAAACAAAGGAATTTTGTAACATGAAAATTTCAGAATTAAACTTGCCCAATATGACAAAGGATTTTTTCTTTTGTGACAATAAATTGTTGAAACATGAAATTTGTTCAACTATGAAAGTATTTTACTTGTTAATATTATATTATATTTTTTAATTTTCGTAATTTTACGTATTTTTAAAGAGGATTTTCTCTCTCAAAATTTTCAAGAAAAATTCTGAAAGATTCTATCGAGTTCAAAGCTTGAATACTGAAAATATTTTTTGAAATTTCTATGAATTTTGCGACTTCGATACCTCTTTTATAATGAACTATTCCACTAACATTTACTGAGAAAGTTTCCAAGATTATTTCTCCCGAAAATGTTTTCCAAAATGGGAATTCAATTAAATTTATTCTTACTTCTGTTATTTTTTTGTTTTCAAAAATATTTAATAATTTTTTATAATCTTTTTCTTTGATTTTTATTGTTCCTTCACAGTTTGATGTGCAGTTAGCAATTTGTTTCCAAAACCTTATCATTTGTAACCTGCTTTATTCGAACTTATTTTTAAGCTTAATCGTCCTGTGAAATTTCACTTGATTTTTACCAAACTAAAGGGGGTTCTTGAAATTAAGCGTTTTGGAACTTAAAGGAAAGAAGGAAAAAAAATTTCAAAGAGAAAAAATAATTTTTTATATAACAATTTGCTCAATATCCCACAAAATCACTGAATATATCCCATCGTTTTCCACAATAGTAAATGAAATATATAACTTGAAAGTATCAAAAATTACATTACCCGTAACCTGCGGAATTCCATTGAATATCTCCCAGCTGAGTTTGTGAGTAATCGGCGTTTTCCCATGGGTCAGCACTTGGATCAATTTCAGGTTGTCCTCAGAAAATTTCAATCTTGGCAGCATAAAAAACAGTTGAATCAGCAGCACTCAATCAACGAAATTTTGATGATGATGATGTTCGAAAATCACGATGATTGCGTTCGATGTAAAAACAGTCTCTGATTTTTGAACTTTATTATGTTTCACCTTGCTGTAACAGACGATCCAGGTCCGAAGTAATCTGCAATCCCATGATGAAAAAAACTTTGGTTTCACCTTACCGCAAAAAGACGATCCAGTATTTTTCGGAAGATGATCAAAATGGCGTTAAATTAATTTGGCGCCAATATGATTTAAATAAACTTCGAATAATTTTCGATGAACTTTTCGAAAAATTAAATGGAAAAAAATTCACTTGAGTTAACAACTCTTGAATCAAAATATATTTCGTAAAGAAAACAACTTTTAACAAAAATAAAAGCTTATAGTTCCTTAAACTTTTGGATACTATAGCAAAAAAAATTAAATTGAAAGATTAAGTATCACTCTGTACTAACTATTCAGGAATCGCAGCTCTGCCTTCCATGAAGTGAGGTTGAAATCCAAGGAAAGGAGCAAGTTATTAGAGATACTTTAATGCAATGATCGAAGATACAAATTATAAGTTTGAGTAAGATGAACAATCTCCCTCCATTACAAGATTACAGTTTGAGTGGGAAACGAGTTTCAGCGTTCTTGGGTGAACGGACGAAAAAGTCGTGTTTGTTTGCACAACCTGAAAGTGTTAGTTTACGTTGTCGAAAATAGTAGCGCTAATGGTTAGTGAGCGAGTGTAGGTGGAGTGTAGAACAACAACTTGAAAATCTTGGAGATCATTTGAAAATTTTTGTGTAATGTGTGAGAAAAGAGCATAATCATATATTTCCTCCCTGGAATAAAATGACAGTGTAACAATTTCCATTCACAAATTTGTAATATATGTTGGGATACGATTCCCTCACTACCTCACGAACACATAACATTACATTAACTAACACTGTATGTAACATGTTATTACATTTATTCGTTTTACATGTGGTGACACTGATCGCCAACATAATATTCTTTCCGCCACTGCTCGACGGAGAATGTTCTCCATTCATCAGTCGTTGTACTAACGTCGATAATAAATCTTTTCTAAGATGGAAGTCCGTGCTTATCTTTTCGGTGTAAAGTGATCAGAACTCACCTCAATAATATATAAACCTGAATTTACGACTGTTGATCTTCAAAGTATTTTAGCCATAACTAAATTTATTTCAGACATGAAAACCTGGTTAAAAATTAATGAGGCGAGGTTGAAATAAGAGAGTTGTTTCAGCAACTGAGAGCAAACATATATTAAAATAATAAAAAATAACATTGAATAATTTTGGTACAGATTAAGATGTCGGCCAATCAGTGTTGCCACAGTACAAGATAATTAAATGTATGAGTTTATAAGCAGTGTGATCGAGAGAGTGAATAGTCGGAGTAAGGAATTTGTTCCAACATCCCTTGAATTTTTTACAACAATTAAACAAAATGATGATATACACTGCTGAAATTCAAAAAAAAAAAATTGTTTGCTGAAAAATAAATATTTATGATTCGATTAAATTCCTATCGGAAAAAAGAATAAATAATTAATAATGAAGAAAAAAAAGGATTACAAAAAAAAAAAATGACTAAGGTATTATAAGAACATGCTAAAAAAAAATATAATATATAATAAGGGTAACTATAGTGATTAATAAGAATGGTAATTATATCTCAACATTTAAATTATTTTCTGTTCCATTTGTTTCATCATTATTCCATATTATATTACTTAAATCTGATTAGAGCCAAATAAATTTATCTGAAATGATGTATTATTTGCTTAATATAAAGGGTGTATAATTCGAGAAGATGATATTTTTCAACAATGTTCAGTATAAAACTTGAATTCACAATGATGTATAATAACATATTTTGGGAATTGCGAAAATAGTAGGTATTTTCTTATCGATTTTATGTATAATGAAAATGATGTATGGTTTTTTGTTTCTTGTCTTGAACATATTTTTACAAGTATTTATTGTTATATCCTTATATTCAAGTACAAAAATTTGTTTGAAGGTTGAACATTCTTTTATTTTTTTTTTTTGTTTCTGATGTGTATTTTTTCATGTATTGACAAAATGAATCTGGTATTGAAGAAGGAAAAGAGTGCAAGAAAATAAATATATGATATTACACCCAAACGATTTATCGGACTTTGGGAAACTGACAAATTTTTAATGAATTGGGTTATTCCAAGAAGGAGTCTGTTTTAGACTATAATAATAACTTACACCAACCTACACTGGGAGGGAGATTGCACTAATGTAGGAATTTATATAACGTTATGCCAAGTTTTACTTGAATATTTGTTGAATATTCCTACCCGTGTAGGTTGGTATAAGTTAGTGTAATCCTATCAAACAAAACTAATGTTTCCTATCCAAAAAATTCAGTATTTTTCATAATTCTGCCTGCAATATTTTCTAATTTTATTCTATCTAAATTTTTTGTTAGTCTGTTGGATAATTGATCTTCAGATTTTACTGATTGAAAATTTATGATTTGATTTTGAAATGCCTCAAGAATAGCGTAATACTTTATCATTAAAGCTCTAGATTTTCATTGTCCTCCTCCAGAACAGATTCTAAGTGCTGACATATTATCTTCCATAACATCTACTGTAATATTTTCAATAAATACTTCATTCATTAAATATTGGTATACATTAATATTGTCTAAACTTTCATATACGGCAATTATTTCAGCCACTTTGCTTGATGATGCGTGAATGAATTGCTTACAACAATTCCAATCAATTAAATCACCATTTACAAAAAATAAGTTTCCAGTGACTGATCTCCCCTTTAGTAATTTTTTTAGATAGATGCCTTTATCATCTACTTGGGGTGTGTATGATGCGTCGATATATACTTGAATTCTTGAACTATTTTATTCAAATTGGAGACAATATTTTTTTGTTGAATTTAGGAATTTAAAAATGTTTTTCTATATTATGATTTATTTCAATGCCCACAAAAAATTTTGGATCAGACATGATGGTTTGTTCGTTAATTTTTGTTATTCATAATTGATTATTTGAGGCTAGTAGAATATCATAAACATATGTAAGGATATATGCAGTATTATTTTCATTTTTTCTTAAGTATAAGCATCTATCTGATTTTAATCTAATAAAATCTATTTGTTGTAATCTTGAATCAAGCAAGTCATACCAGGGTTTACTAGATGTTTTTAGGCTATATATTGATTTATTTAATTTTAGAATTTGATTTGATCAAGTTTAGTTCTTCTGGACGTCGAAGAAAAATAAATATGTTCAATTTGAGAATTCTGATTTTTTAATATTGTGAAAAGTACAGTTTGATAAGGGAAGGAACTTTTGAATGGAATGTACATTTCATTTGGTGGCCTTCAACATTTTATCAGTATGCGCAGTCCATCTATTATATGGTCGAAGGAAAAAAATGAATATGAAATCTACTGATAAGACTCATCGTGCCGCAGAAAATAGTTCCGCTTAAATTTCTTTACTTCAGTCCTCTAATTTTTTTATTTTATTCGAAAAGTGATCTACATTTTTTGTTGTTGCAAAAATTATTTCTGTTAATTGGAACTTTTTTTCACGTTCTTCATTCCGTTTCGTTTATTCCATCCGTAATATCTTCAATGTTTCTCGAATTTATGCGACAAGACCATACCTAATCCAGGCTAATCAATGCTGAATTTATACATGTGAGGAATTGTAAGAGTGATTTATTTCTAGAAATACCGTTGTTACTTTGTCTTTTCAGATTTTTTATAATCTAGGCTTAATTTTACTTTGTATTTCGACTCGGCGATTTATTTATCATTGAAAATAGTAGCTCTTAACCTGACGTGTTAACGCTGTAACCCTTTCTGTAATCACCGCCGGATTGTATTCAGTCATATTTTCAAACGAGCCTTGCAGTCTAAAACTTTTCTCCTACTGACTGAATTCACGTTTCATTATTTTTGACAATATTATTAATTTATTAGACTATTTTATTTCTACGGATAGGGAAGTGAGGATAACCTTTATGGAATTACTGTGAATTATTCTTATCAGTTGTTTATTTTCGCTTGTTTCATCACGATGCTGAATCTTACAAACGTGTTCATTTTTTCAGACTTTGCTTTGACTGAGGAAGTAAATTTTTTGTGAAATTTGTGATATGGATTTACAATCCGAAACTGATGTGGCAACAATTCTCCGACAGTGGGAAGAAGATCATTCGGCTGCAGCTTATGATCCAGTCCCGCTTCTTACTCGGTCAGTTTACAAATTATTCAGAAGTATTAATTTTAGTGTTTCATTGTTTACTCAATTATAATTTTCCAAAAATTGGCTCAGGCTGGCTGAACTTGTCGAAGCGGAAACTGAAAATTACATGAAAGTAGCCCCGGATCCATTTGATGAAAGGCATCCTTCTCGTGCCGATCCAAATTGTACATTTGGACAAATGCTGAAAATTCTATTTAGGAAGGATACATTCATGAATAAAGTATGCTTACTCATTTATGATTCTTAATGCCAAGTTTTCGAGCTCTTATTTGTTTTTTATTTGTTTGATACAGTTGGTAAACGACTACCTACGTGAAAATTATTGGTCTCGGCTGGGATTAAAACGCGACATTCGATCCTTAAACACTGTGGCTTGTCGTTTGATGATCGATATTTTACCAGGACTCGAAACCTCAGTTGTTTTCGATACAGTAACTATATCATCTCTTTTTTCTTTCCAATATTTTGTTTCAAAATAATTTTGTTTATTAAATTTTCTGTTCTGCCCATAGCCTACTAGTGATGCGTTGGTGCAGCGCCTCTATTCGTGGGCCGAAAAAGGCGGTGATCCTCTCCAAACTTATGCAATCGGTTTAATAGCAGCTGCAATGGAAGTTCAAGACATTGCTAATATGACGAGGTAATTACTTTGGTTCTTTAAGTTAAATCGTGTAGAAGTGAAATATTAATTCCGTTGATGGAACTTTTTTAGAGATCTTAATAACAAATTGGTTCCTATTATGCTGGATAGATTGCATGCTCTGCATAAGCAAGCTTGTCTGGAAAAATTGCATGAGAATAATTCCTCTTCATCATCAAATATTAATTTCACCCGACCCTTTGCTCATTTGGCGAAAGATGACAAGGAAAATTCAGGTTAGTTTCCTAATTTTTTTCAGTCTACTGTCTCAACTCTTTATTTTTAATTTTAATTTTCTTAGTTTTTAATTTTTTTTAAACTATAAATTAATTTTCTCAACAGATTCTCATAATGGTATTCATGACTCAAGCAATGTGAATGGCTTTACAAATTCATCTCAGAATGATGTAAACGGTTCGGAACATGTTAATGGTTTTATTAACGATGTCGAAATGGGTTTGTGAAATTGTTAATGTGTAATGCTGAATATCTGTGCATTGACTCAAATTTCAGTGTTTGCTATAGGTGACAATTTTGATGCCTTCAAAAGACGACGGAGTGTAGATTACAGTGGTATTACCTCGCCGGTATTAAGTAAACGGCAAAGTCCCTACCACAGTGACTTCAGTAATTCATCTTGGGTGGAAATGGAAACGTTAATATTTTCTAATGTTCAAATTTACCCACCAACATTGGCAACAAAGCAAATGTTTATTCTGAAATATTTAACGTTAATGGGTGAATACCAAGAAGTAAGTAATTACTGTTCGAATGCAGGATATTTTATTGACTGTAAGATTTTATGTTTTCTTATTTTAAGTTTTTAAGTCACATCGTTGAGAAAAATGCGCTACAACTTGTTTTACAACTCATTGATCGGAAAAATTTTCAAAATTCGCGTTTAACATTTGAAGCCTTGAGGTACCTTGCTGCAATTTTGTGTCATAAAAAATTTGCCATTGAATTTGTTCACACCCAAGGATTGCAGGTGATATGGTGTTTTAAAATTTTTTGTAAACGTTAATGTCAAACAATTTCTATATTGTGAATATTTTTTATATAGAAACTACTTGATGTACCGAGGATAGGAATTTCCGCCACCGGTGCTTCCTTGTGTTTCTTTTATCTGGCTCATTGTGAAGATGCCATGGAGAAATTGTGTTCCTTACCGAAACATGTTATTTCTCATGTCATACCTAAACTCATTGCGTGAGTCGTCGAAAATGTATGAGCTAGTGATGTTACCGGTTGGGTTTCAGTAATTTTTTTTTTTTTAATTTAATTTCAGATACAATTTATGGTTACTAGAATGTTCTCATGATTCTGGTCGCTGCCATGCTACTATGTTTTTTGGCTTATCATTTCAATTTCAGATTATACTGAATGAATTTGATGAAGCCGATGGCCTAAGAAAAATGTTTAATGTGGTATGAACAAATATGGTTTTTTAATTAAATAAATTTTTTATAATTCACCAATTGATTATTCTATAATGTTTTTTTTTTCAGTTAAGCACTCTTCCTATTCTTGCGTCCGAAGGAATTCGTCGCAACGAAGATGAGGAATGTTCGGTTCGTCAGATCGTGCGACATGTTTGTACAGCTTTGAAACGCTATTTCGAAGCTCATCTTTTCAAAAAAGTTGAAACAACTAGTCGACGCGTAATGCTTGATTCCACGGTTCCAGATCTCAGGGGACAGAACGCATTGGTATCGAACTACTATAAAGTGAGGAAAAAATTTTTTAATTTAATGATTGTTAGTTTCATAAAAATATATTATTGGCATTTGTTTATTCTTCAGGCCGGTAAATCGACCCCTGAAATAGTTCGCGAAGAAATAAACTGGTTACTGAATATGAAATTTACTTCACGCTGGCCGTCTGTAAATAATTTCATGGATTTAGGTGGAATAACAATGATGCTAAAAATAATTGCGTTTACCTACGAGTGGAATTTCTCTGGCAGGTGAAGTGTATTTTAAAATAAATTCGATATGATATGCTTCATTTTGAGTATTATTTTCATCAATTTCATGCCTATCGCGTAATTTACTTTTGCCATTTTAGAGCTGAAACCGTACGCAGTGCCTTGGACGTGATAAATATTTGCTCAGTGTTATCCAGTGTCCAGTTGCAACTTTGTGAACCAGTTGAATCACCCGATGACAGTAATACGCTTGGTATTACGATTATTCTGGGCGCTGCTGAGGGGGAAATTGTTACCGATCCTGAAGTACAAAAATCTGCATTAAATGTAATCATCACTTGTGCCTGTGCTCCGATTACACGAGTGAGTTGACGTAGAAATTTAATGCTTTACCTTCACCATTTAACGCTTAGGTTAATGGACCCGATTTTTATAGGATATCTCATCCGTTTGTCTTTTTCCATCTAATAACGCTAAAAAGAAATGGACCAAAGTTCAAAGTCGAGAAGATATTATTCAGAAAGTATGGGATTGCATACGAACCAGTAATGGAATTATGGTGAGTGAAGAGTATTTTAAAAAAGTAGAGTGAATAATGATTAAACGCCAAAAATATTGGTATATTTACGGGTAGGCCCATATGTCACTCACCATTTGGGCTTATTATAATGAGCCTAGTTGATACTAGTCTAATGGGGCCTGTAATTTTCGGATTTCTGGCTGGCCTAAACTTGTTTGGGCTCATTATAAAATCACTAAAAATTTTAGGCCTATTCAAACATTTTTCTTTAGATTTTTGAAGAAAATGTGTTTATTAAAATTGATCTTGTATTTAAACTCAGAGGTGAAGGTAGATTCATTTTTCGTCTAATAACCCCAGGAAAATGTTCGTACCATTACCTGAAATTCGTATGTACGTATGTACACATTTCTGTTGAACACTGTATAGGTCGCAATTTTTATTTGTAGTCTTGAAATTTGGTTCAATTGTTTGAATCTACACAATGACGAACTTTATGGGCTTTATGATTTGTGTATTACAGTCCTATTATCTTTCATTTTTGCGACTTAAATGGTTCTAAAACACGTAATTTTTAACTGTAGTCACGAAATTTTGTACGAAAATTGAATATTATATATTCCATTATTCTGCTAAATTTTTTTCCAATCGGCTCAACGGTTCATGCGTACGGGTGATTTGACAAAATATCAAATTATTCCTAATAAGAGAAGATAAGCTGGCCGGAAAGCGGGCTTGTTATTTTTTTACTAAGAAATCGTTTAATAACTTACATACGTTTATTATAACTTCACTGTACAATTCATTTTGAATTTTTTTGACCCTTCATTTTAAACGTACATAATTTTTAGCTAGCATTCTGTCTAATGATTTTTGTTTTTATAAGCTTTTATTTATTTATTTATTTTTTGTTTAAAAAAACATACGTTTTCAGGTATGGCTTGTTGCGCTAGATTGTTTTTTCATGTTTCATTTTTGAAGAATAACTGCTTGTTTAATTTTTGTAATTTAAGTTTCACCGAGTTAACCCTGTTCCCTTTCTTCACTTTTATTGATTTTTCGTATTGTAAATAAAATTTTGTATTGAACATTTATAGGTTCTAATGACTCTGATGACGATTAAAACTCCTATTACTGACGCTGACGCTATTCGAGCGCTTGCTTGTCAGGCATTAGCTGGTCTTGCAAGAAGTGATACAGTGCGACAAATTATTAGTAAATTAACGTTGTTTACTTCCGGCCAGTTACAAAGTAAGTAATATCTTCGTCTTGTTGGTTTGATTCCTGTTTTTTGATTACTTACATTCTAATTGAAACTTGTTTCCTTTTAGATTTGATGAATGATCCTATTCTTCAAGATAAACGACAAGAACACGTTTTATTTCAAAAATATGCTGTGGAATTAATGGAAAGAGTTTCCGGTAAAAGTAAGACGGCAGGCTCGCAACTAGAAGCATCGCTTGCCAATATGCACAAGGTAATTAACGATAGACAAATAAATTTTTTTTGTTGATTTTTACTTAGCGAAGTTTTGTATTGCAGGCAAATGTTGTCGCTCAAACAAAAATTCAATACAATACTCAACAGCTGTTTCAAATTATTTATCAACACTTATTGAAACATGGCATGAAAGAAACAGCGAACATGCTTCAAAAAGAAGCCAATCTACCAGCAATCAAGCCTCCATCTGCTAATTCCAATTTGTCTCCATATACCTACAAAATGAACAAGGTAACGAATATTCTTCCGGCCCATTAATTAGTTTGTTGATTACTTGTCGATTAGTTATGTACCGTTTTAATATTACAGAATAGAAAACATATAAAACCTGTTCTTCAAACTCCTCCGTCTAACAGTGATTTATCGCCAATGCATACATGTAGGATGACTCCGAATTCTATTAAACTTAATCTCATTAACAGGTAATAAATTTGTTGGGTTGTCATTGGAAATTGGTTAAATATAATTTGACTCCGTTTACTTTTTTAGGCGATCCGATAAATATCAAATGGTTTCGCCTGGACGGTCTCTTCAAAAGCAATTTCGTGGTGATTTAGTTTTACCTCCACCGCAACCTGAAAGTCATACAACGCTCGATTTAATCATAACAGAATATCTGGCGAACCAACATTCTCTGTGTAAAAATCCTATGGTTACCTGTCCGCAGTTTGATTTATTACTGTGAGTGTTAGAAGTATAGCGCAAATTAAAAGTTTTTTACAAGCGTTGAAAATTTCGATTTTTTTTCAGGCCTCATAAATGTCCAGATCCTAAACCAAACAAGTTATTGTATGGAAATTTTGTAACCAGACATAGTAAGGGAATACACATAAGAAGACTCGATGAACATTTAATACACAGCAGATTCTGCCTTGTAAAGACTTTGAGACCTAACGAAGACGAAGGATACTTCACATGTTGTGAATTTGCGGTAAGTTATCGACTTTATGGCTGTTTGATGTATATTTCAAACCCATTTGGGGACTTTATTTCATTACAATTTATGTTAACTGTTTATTTATTTTAAATATTGATTGATTCAAATTAGTGTGGTATCAGTGACATGGAAAATATGATTTTTTTTTTGACTTCGTTTTTTATAATAGATAGAGGGAAAAAGAAATATCTCAGAATAGTTATTTGTGATACAAGTGTAAAAAGTAGCTGTATCATACAGGGGTTCAGAAACGGAAACTGAATTTTTTGGAAACAGAAACCATATTTGTTTGCGCTGGAAATCGAAATAAACGAAAAAACCAAAACTTTGAAATGGAAATAAAATTGGAAACAATTAACCAATTAGTTTCAAGACCAACAACAGAAATGTAACGGAAATCAGATGAATAATCATTTCCATTTCCATTTTTCACTTGAATAATTTTTGATTTGAGAGGAAAAATTTGAAAAAATATCGATTTTTTTAGGAAATATTGAAATAATATTGATGTTTCTGAAAAAATATCGTATATTTCAATTTCAATCTAACAATTATTTCGAAGTGAAATTTCCTTAATATCGGTAGTAAATTTGTATGACCTTGACAGGACAAATTCAAGGACAGAAAGCATTACTGGTTGAAAAAAGCAGACGTTGTGGAAGGAGCCAAAATAAGGCCCAATACTGGCTAAAAATATTTAGACTCAGTGGGCTGAACCATGAAGCATTTACTTGTTTTTTTTAATTCAGAAAAAAAGGGTTTGTGGTCACCCCTATTATAATAATAAACAAAAAATACGAGTTTCGAGGGGAAAGCTTCCAATGAAAAAAGAAGTTTTGAATTGTTATCTGGGGATCTATTCCTCTAACACTTTCCATCATTCAGCCACTTACTCTGATTAGGTAAACTTTAACTTGGCAGATGGTTTTATGATATTTGTATGAGACTTTACGTCATGTAAAATGAGGTGTAAACTGTGTAAGTGGCTGAAATGTAAAATTTTAGTGAAATAACTCTCCATTTCTCCTTTTATAGTTTATTTTGTAAGATGTCAACGGGTATGTTTTTTGGAGTTCTGATTTTGAATTTGACATTCATGTTTTCATTCAACCCATTCCTCAACCCTCAGGTGTTTCAAAAGGGGGAACTTTGAAGTTCCTTTATTGGTATGTTTTTTGTGGTACTGATTTCATATTTGACATTTATTTTTTCATTAAACCCATTTTTCACTTACCAGGGGTATCAAAAGGGGGCCAAATTTTGAACTCTCATACTTAATTGTGTGCATCAGCAAGTATGTTTCTTGGGGCACATATTTCAAATTTGATATTCATTTTAAAGATTACATGAATTCAGGGGTAATTCTGTGGTATCTTGTTAGAAGTTTCACTTCCACTGTATGTCTTATGACTCTCACTTTTTTTCTTTCTTATACATATGAACCTGATTAATTGATAATTCGGACGCCTTTATGGTTTACATGGGTTTGTCAATTATTTCTAGGTAGCAGCTTTGGGTACTTACTCGGTTTTAGGGTTTTTACACAAAGCACAACAAAACCATATTACAATCGCCAAATTTGTTTTATTGTTTTTCTTCTTCCGCCAGTTTTATGTTTTGTTTTTCAACTGTGAAAATGAAATTTATGGCTCTATTATTGTTTAGCGCGCTAATGTTAGATTCGGTTTTGTGATAAATGATAAATTATAATGAATGAATAGTAAATTATTGATTAATAATTATTATTAATTGATAAATGAATTATTCTTTCTTTCATTTTTTAATTGGATATGGGAAATTGTGAATTGTCAAAAAATGTTTTATGAAATTATCGATACAGATTTGTATTTTGCCACATTGCTATGCAGTTTAACTGAGCAAAAACCTAGTTGCAACATCGTTTAACAATATAGCATGTTTATAATATCCAATCTAAAATCCGATCCAAAAAATTATGAAGAGAGGAAAACGAAAAAATCGCCTTTTTACACGATTAAGATATGTGTTAGAAGTATTCCATAAAGTAGGCGATATAAAAAGTACATATGCGTTGCTAAGACGACGGTGTGAATGATGAACGAATTTATTTGCGCCTATACAAATTATTACTCGTACTTTTTCTCTTTTCTCACACTTTGGTGTACCTATATGAACTACTAATTTTCGGGTGGATATTATAAAAACTTAATTTATTTGTTTAGTTGATAGATAAATGGTTGAAATTCTGGCTCATGTCTCAATAGTGTTCAAATGTGTGTATAATTATATTTTCGTTTTCATGAGTACATACTAAGCTTAATTTTCATTCTTGATCATTACTCAAAGGAGCAGAAATAATGATATGTTGAGGATATTCCTATCAATTTTTTATTCAAATAATGATCTGATTGAGTGAAGAAAATATATTATTCCGGTGTTCTCTTTCGTTTTTCATTCTAACACTTTCCTCTCTACTGAGTATAAAATATATTCATTAAGTTTGTATTTCTGTGATTTTGGTGTTCAATTTCATTTGACAAACCTTGCATAAAAACATGTGCCATTTAATAATGGTGTAATTTTCTTTCTAAACGTTTTGAATTGGAATGATATCCAACAATTATTTCCATTTTTTTCGTCATTTTTTATCGAGAGAAAGTTTTAATTCTGAATTAGCGTTCATTTGTTACTCCATTACTGTACATATTTCTTATTTGATTCTTTTACAGAATGATAAATTGATTCTTGCCGGTACCTATCAAGGCTATGTTAAACTTTTAAACCTACATACAGGAGCTGTAAGTACCTGTTACATCTTTTATCTATTTTTTTCCTAATGATTTAAATTTTCTAATTTAAATTTATTGCAGGAAGATGGATCTGCTGTTTGTCATTCATCGTACATATCTAATTTGTCGATAAATTCAAAAGGTGATTTAGTCGCAACATCATCCGCATGGAGATCTCCTTTATCCGCATTGTGGAAGATTCGCGAAAACAATTTAGAAGCCTTGTTAGTTAGAATTTTTGTATTGTTATGATATCTTCCATGAATGTCTGTGTTACCAATCTTCTCGAATTAATTTCCAGGTATTCATTTAACGAAGAGGAATTTTTTGAATTCAGTCACATGGAGGAAGATAAATTAATTGGCACCAAAGGTGCTGAAGCGACTGTATGTTTTTCAGATACGTCCATTGTTATTACTTTTTCGACGTTGTATTGTAATAATATGTTTTTCGTTTTCCTTTAGATCTATGATATTCAGACCGGTAAAATAATTATGACATTAAAGCCTAGTCAAAGTAATCAATACAACAAAAATCGAGCTACCTTCAATCCTACGGATGAGTTAGTGCTTTCGGATGGCGTTCTGTGGGACGTTACCTCGGGGAAAGAGATCCATAAGTTTGATAAACTGAACCAAACATTGAGCGGTGTTTTTCATCCTAATGGATTAGAAGTTAGTCGTTCAAACTTAGTTATGTCCTTTCTTGTCAATGGTTTTGGACTTCCGATTTTTGTTTACCGCAGATCATTTCAAACGCCGAAGTATGGGACATAAGAACGTTTCATCTTCTTCGAACTGTTCCTTCATTGGATCAGTGTGCTGTGGTTTTTCCCAAAACTGGTAGAACTTTTTATGCCGTTACCAATGAACGAGAAGTTGAAGGAGATAATGCTTTCGATACGTCGTTTAAAACACTCGATGCTTACGATTACACAAATATTAGTGCGTATTGATATTTTTTTAGTGAATTTTTTCTTTTTATATTGGTCGTGTGATGGAAGTCATCCATGTGTTGTATTTATAGCCACTGTCGATGTTAAGAAGCAAATATATCATTTAAGTTGCAATCAGTTCGATACGCAAATTGCAGTTGTGGAAAATAGTGGAAAATTCGACGACATGGAAGAAACGGCTATTCGTATTTATGATGTGGGTAGAACCAAAGATGATGATGATGAGGCAGTAAGTTTTGTAGTTTTTGCAAATCTTAATTGTGCGAAAGAATGATTATTAACCGTCATTTTTCTTCTATAGGAGGACGAAGACGATGACGACGAAGACATGAACACCGAAGGATCTGGTTCTGATGACCAAGCTGATGATGGTATTGAAACTTTTTTCATTTAGCATCAATATTTTCCCATTATTTTCTTTGTTATCGAGGTATTCCTTGTTCAGGTGTGCTGAATATTGATGAATTGGATGATGTGAATGAGGATGATGATAACGACGAAGATGAGGATGACGACGACGACGAATATAACGTAGATTATTTCGATAACCTTCTTGGTAATTCAACTTCAACCGATGACTCTCCTTCCGATTCCATTTCTGACTTGGAAAATTAAATCCCTACGTCCAGTCATTCGCTGCTGAATTATTGCTGAAATTGATTGAATAATGAGAATTACCAGTCTCAACTACGCATCGCGGTTAACGTCGTGGAATTGTGATATTAATATTAATTACCAGTCAATTCTACAAAGAATGGGGTTTCGAAAAATAAGTTGTTGAAGATCCGTGTGAAAGAGTTCATTTGAGTCAATTATGCCTATAGCTGTAACTATAGGTCGCTGAAGAGGGTTTGTAAATTTTTTTTTATAATTTCAAATCATCAAATTTTTTTTAAGAATTTCTAAACAATTTCCACTTTTATAATTCGTTGTGAAGAAATTTGAAGTTATTAAAAAAACAAAGTCAACACCGGTTTCTTGTTTTTCTTATTGGTCGTATATTAAATTTGTTGGGTTTTGTTTGAAAACTGAATAAAGCCAACATGATTTTCGTATTTGCGCTAAAAGTCAACTTGATTAGGTTTTACTTCATATTAAATTGTTTAAAATTTGTAGTTTTATATGTATAACTCGTATGTGTACGTGTAAATATAGGACGAGTGAGTTGAAGGAAATTATAATTTTTTTGTGTCAATGTAAGAATCTTGCCGACCTTACACGTACGTCAAATAACGATCTGACGATGTTTTATGTGGTTTCAATCTAAACTAAATTACAAAGAAAAAGTAATCCACTTTTGATTATATAATATGATAATAGTGGTTTTGGTGTCGGACCCAAAGTCTTTATTGAATATTGTTGAGGTTTTAGAAAATGAATACGATGTATGTTTAAAGATAAAACCACGGAAATGAGTTTTGTAATGGGTATTTAATGATTAACAATAAATACCACGTCTTTTGTATGTTCATTTTATTGAACTCTTTTCATCTGTGGAAAATATAGTACTCGTGATTATGTAATGATGACCACATCGTATGTTGTACGGCTTATTGAATAAATGAGTTTTTTTTTGATAAATTGAATTATTCTGTGTAATTATCCAACATGGTAACTACGCTAAGGTTTCAATCCTCTACATATTCCTCCTAATTCCATAAGGATTTAGACTTCAAAGGTGTTAGACCGGCAGTTGCAGAGACATGTGAAATACCAACAATTTGTTTTAAGAACGTATTTGTTTCCTATGTCATGAAACTGGGCATATTGCAAAGGATTGCAACTCACAAAAATCTGATACATCAGTAAAAACTGACCCCGGTTCCAATCTTTGACCATATATATAATGGACTGCGCATACTGATAAAATTAACATTGGCTTATACGAAGACACCATGAAGGCGTACATTTCATTCAAAAGTTCCCTTTTTCAGGATTTATTAATTATATAGCAATTGATTAAATAATTTGGAGGGATTTGCATTGTCTTATAAGGGAAAATCATTTATTTAATCAGGGAAGGAAAACGAATTATTGAAACTTGAAAATGTCAAGTCACAAATTGTCGAATATATTAATCTCAATTTTACATTTCAGTACTTGAAAATATAATGTTCAAGAAGAGAAAAAGAAAAATCACAAGTTCAAATAAAATTCAAAACACATGGTATTTCTAGGCTAAAAAAATACTTGTTGAAACAAAATTTATTATTCATATACATATTCATCATCATCTCTTTCAATTCAATGAACGAATGAATAGAGATATGAATATAAATCCATGATCATTTTATGTGACATGATTTTACATGTTTGTTGATACTGGAGATTGATCATCTTCCTCGAACTTGTAATTTATATTCTTGTTTAATGCATTATAGTATTTCAAACTAATTTGTTTCTTTCCTTGGAAGTAAACCTCACTTCAAATATGAGTGATAATTCCTCTAGCAAAAATAGCAAACTAGCTGCTAGAAAACTTGTATCGGGGAGACGTAACTTAAGTTAGTGTAATCCTATCAAACAGAGCTACTGACGTCAATAGGTTTGTTTTATTTGCCTCATGGTATCGAGATCAGGGCGAGCAAATTTGGATTCCTTTACCCTGTAAATGTAATGTTAATAAATACGCCACTCTTATTGGCTGAAATTTTGAACTTGGGTTAATGGTTATTATAGCTCTGTTTGATAGGATTTCACTAACTTACACCAACCTACACCAGTAGAGATATTCAAAAAATATTAAAAAAAAACTTGGTGCAAAGTCACATAGCATTTTTACATTTGTGGAATTGCCCTCTGGTTGTAGGTTGGTGTAAGTTGCTGCAGTCCTATCAAACAGAGCTCATGTTTATATTTCCCAATGAATTTCCTAGGGAAATTTTTAATTTATTTTCTATTTAAAAAAAAAAAAAAAAGAAATGAATGCGCTGCTTTGCACGCACCTGCTCCACCACATAATTGAAAAACAATGAAAAAAATTTAAATAAGAAAAATAAATAAATTCAAAAGTGCAATTCTGGATTTGAACCAATAATCTGCACATACTAGCATGCACTTTAAACTACTTTGCTATGAAGCAATTTGGGATATAAGTCCATAATTTCATGTATTCAATGAAAAATAGAAATAATCCTAATAACACATTGAAAACTTCAGCCAATGAGAGTGGCGTACTTATTAATATTACATTTATTGAAGTTTTTCGGATCTTTTTCTTATAAAAATAAAATAAATACAAGTGTTTCACATGGCAGATCAGCTGATTAGCATAAACTGAAACAAGGCAAAAAAGAGCATACATGAATATGCTACTACAGGTTTCAATAAAATTCCATTTTCTTGGAAAAATGTTTTAACATTATTATCTAAGTATTCCTTCATATTTTTGCATCTTAAAACTGGGATGGGGTAGTTTGGAAATTTATTTTTCATTAGTAAATAATATTCTTTGAATTTTTCACACATTTGGCTTTTTTTTTGTATGGGTGACACAAATACGTAACTAGAAAAATGGTCTATAAATGTTATAATATAACGATTATCATAAATTGATGGTGATAATGGTCCCATTATGTCTGATGATTCAATTTTTTACTACATATTTCACAGTTTAAAAAATTGTTTTAATTAAAAATTATTTGTTGGGATATGAATTCTGAAATTTGTTTTAAGTTGTTTCAAATATTTTGAGCTTAAATGTCCTATAGAAATAGCTAAATTTCAAGTAATTTAGCTACTTCTATTCCTCTTTTTCTTTCTATTATCCCACTTATATCTACTGAAAAAGTTTTGAGATTTATTTCTCCTGAAAACGTTTTCCAAAATGAGAAATTAATTAAGTTTATTCTAATATTTGTAATTTGTTCTTTTTCAAAAATATATAATAATTTTTTATAATCTTTTTCTTTTATTTTTATTGTACCTTGACAATTTGTTGAGCAATTAGCAATCTCTCTCCAAATCCTTACCATTTGTAACCTGCTTTATTCAAACTTCCTAAAGCTTAATCCTTCCTGTGATAACTTCACTTGATGGTCTAGAGTTTACATAATCGTGGCAGACATAATACTTTCGATATTTATTCTAGATGTTCCTTGTGTGACATTATAATTAATCTGTATTTGTTGTTGTATACAGAATGTTGTGAAAGAATCAAGAGAGACTCAAACGATAGTGACTATGGCACCAGAAGAACAGACACCGTCCACGCCAGCGGAGAAAACGATGTCCAAGGGACCATCTAAATTTCTTTATACGAAGGCAGATGATTTGTTCTCGAGAGCGAGAACGATAAAAGCAATAAAATTCGGAATAGATCAATATTTTACTATTGACCCAGCATCCTGCATACATCTAGTGCATGGATTAGAGCTGAGTCTGATAAAAAGGTTGAATGTAATTATAGAGGAACAGTTAATTAATAATCAAGTTCCAGATAAGAGACATACAGACATCTACGAGAAAATGAAGAACCTGCCAATGTACGATAATGATCTGTCAGAAACTTCGGGTGAACAATAGGAAGTAGCCCAGGATGACGTAATGTTTGCGAGACCAGAACTCTCACGAAAGGATAGTAGCGACAATGTTCCAGAGATCTCGAACATAAGACTGGAGGACAGTGCTGGACCAAGTCAGTCCAACAAAAACGACGTTGTGAGACAGCTAGCACCGACCGAAGAAGAAGAAAACTGGAACAATCCGCCACCGACACAATGAAACTACAGCGAAAAGACAAATAAGACAAATAAGACAAGTAAGACAGGTAATAATGAGCCATTTAAACAGACATTTACAGATGATAACAGATCGAGACAATTAGAAAACATTGAGAACATGCAGACGCAACAACAGTCATTTAATACGAAAGGTAATGATTCTGACATTTTCGATGATATTTTAAGAAAAATTTTGCAAATTGATAAATCGATAAATCGAAACGAGAAAAATGATAGTCATAGAGGTAAGGAAGATAATTCTTCTGGTAACTTTAATAATAATCCCAGTCAATTAGACAAAAATGCTAACAGTTCGGATTTAAATGTTGTTGAGACACAAAATAATAATAAGGAATATAGAAGTAAAATTAAAGTAACGGCAAAGAAATTATCGATGATGATAGACTTTAGAGTTTGGTTAGAATCGTTTAATATGTTTGTAAACAGATATAAATTTTCGAAAGCTTTTGATTTGATAAATCCTATTATAATTAGTGAAGAAAATACTAGAGATAGATGTGATGCAAAAGCTGTGTTATTAGAATGGTTAGATGACGAATACGCAAAATTAATTTTTGGTGAACCATGTCCTTCGAAGTGCTTAAAGAAAATTGCAGATTATAGGGAACCCCAGACAATAATGTGTAATTTAGTTATTTCAGAAATTTATTCATTAAGATATTATCCAGAGAGTATGGAATTAAATGATTGGTTCGATAAATTTGAGGAAATAGAAAGAAAGATTAGATTAACGAATAAAGGATGGGATGAGAATAGAAAACTTGAGGCATTGAAATTACAAATGCTTTTAGCCTTTCCAAATTTATTGGCAAGAATAGGTACCGTAATTACGTATGAACAAATAAAAGCGATAATTATGGAAGATGATGTATTAGTAAAAGAAAGAAAAGGAATTTCGAGAAGCAAAGGAATTAATTATGTTCAGACAAATAGATTTAAGTTTAATAGACCAAATAAGACACAAAATTTAAAGACATATAATTTTTCAGGACGCCCTACGTACCAATATTTTAATTGTAGCGGGTACGGGCATGTGGCCAGACATTGCCTGAAAAAGTCAGGACATAATCCGTTACTGAGAGAGAAAAGAACAAATAGTGTTACGAAAGGTAGCCCTTATTGGCGATTCTTCGAAAAATTAAAAATTAAAGTTAAGCCAAAATTCAAACCGATCTATTTTGTAAAATCAACAGAGCAGAGTGAATCGACCAAAACTACAATTTCAGAGGCAACTAGTAGACCAGAAAATGATAAAAGGAATAAAAGAAAACAACGACATGAAAAGAAATCGAGTAAAAGCAAGAAAGGCCACAAATACCATAAGAGAGGAGCACGTACGACAAAGAGACGCAGAGATAGAAGTACGAGTTTGAGTACGTCATCAGCGTGCAGTTCGTCATATACGAGTTCGTCAAGTTTGTCAAGTGATTCGGATAGAAAGTCGCATAAGAGTAAATCGTCAGTAAAATCGAATGGTATGAAAAGAATAAGAAGTATAGTTAAATTTAAACGTAAAAAGTTCTCTAAATGTTTAAAAACGGATAGGAATACTAAAGTAATGTTCATAGCTGATACTGGGGCAACAGACCATTTTATTAAGAGGTTAGATAATTTAGGGGAAATTACAAATCTTGAAATCCCGGAATATATTTTTTGTGCCAATAAAGACAAATCCGCAGACATTAAAATCACCTATAAAGGAAACTTATATGTAAAAGACATAGAAGGGAAAACGTTAAAAATTAATAAAATTAGATATTCAAAGAACTTAGGTGAAAATTTGTTATCGATACATAGGTTAACAAAATTGGGTTATTATGCAGTATTTAGGGATAAAACTGCAGAAATTTGTAATGAAAAGTCAAATAAGATAGTCATGTTAGGAAATAAAACCGGAAAATATTAGTGGTTTAATTGTGATATAATCACATTTTCGAGAGTATATTTAACAGATAAAGAAAAAGATTCGTCTAACGAATCAGAAGTTGAAAAATATGCATATGATGACACTAATATTTCACATGATCATAAGTATTCTAAATTCAAAGATGTGTGGTGAGAAAGCGAGTCAGAAAGTCATATCATAGATCACAGTCAAAGCCAAGTACGAGTAATCTAAAGTCAAATCAAGAATTGTTAGAATATTTAGATCTGGGTGCAGACATAACAATAGATGATTTGAATAATTTAAAACTACCGTGTGAAAACTCGATAAAGAAAAAGTTGGGTTATTTATATCATGTTAGACTAGGTCATGCATCTATGGACTATTTAAAGAAAGCATCAGTCACGTATGATTGTCTTAAAAATGTAGATTTTGACACTGAAATACAAGAATGTGAAGTATGTCGTTTGGCAAAAGTTAAAAGATCCCCTCATAAAACGATAAGAGAAATAGCAGATAAACCAATGTTTCGTATACATAGTGATTTAATGAGTCCAATTAAACCGATAGGAGTAATAAATAAAAGTGTCTATGTAGCAACTTTCACAGACAATTTTTCGAGATATACAATGACATTTAATATGACAAATAAGTCAGAAGTCGAAAAATATTTTAGAGAATTTATAGAAACCATGAGAACTAATTTAGGGTATAGAAAAATTAAAATTTCATATCTTCGAATAGACGGAGGTAGGGAATATTTAACTGTAAACATGAAGCATATAGTCAAAGAAGAAGGTATATTGTTACAAATATGCCCGCCAGATACCCCCGAACTTAATGGTACAGCTGAGAGATTTAATCTCACAGCTATACAGAAAACAAAAGCATTATTATTAGATAGTGGTCTACCACTAGAATTTTGGGAATTAGCCATACAACAAGTCACACACATTCACAACAGTCTGCCACATAAAAGATTAAAAATGAAAACACCCTACTAAATGCTCAAAAATAGAAAACCCAAAATTGAATACATACATAGATTTGGATGTATTGCAATAAGAAAATTACCCCATGCCAAAACAAAAACGTCAAAATTTAGTGAAGATGGAGAAAGCTGTATTTTAGTTGGATCTAATCCTCAATCATGGCTACTCTTAAAACCCGAAAGAGGAAAATTAATCAAGTCAAGTAATATAATGTTTCTAAAGTCAATTACCTTTAAAGACAAATACCCGAGAAATTATTTTGAAAATTGGAATAATATAGAAGATGATACCCAAGTAGACCTATCAAATGTTATACCTGAAAACTTTAGCAATGAAAATAATTCGGAAGTAATTTTAAAGTCAGAAAAATGTAAAAAGAATAAAAATAAAGTTAAAATTAAAGTATCGTTAAGTGAGTCTTCATCAGATATTAATGATTCAGAGGGAGAAGTTGATTTAAAACCAAATGAAAAGACAATAATTGCGACAGATAGAGAGAATAGATACTTTGCCATGATGTGCGGGATAAATAAAGTTCCAAAAACGTATAAAGATGTTTTAAACAGTAATGAAAAAGAAAAATGGATGGAGGCAATAAATTCAGAAATAAAATCACTTTTAGAAAAAAAAACTTGGATATATGTCAAGAAACCTGAAGGTAAAAAGATTATGGATTTGAGATGGATTTTTGTCAAAAAGTTAGAACCAGGAGGTGTGTATAGATATAAAGCTAGAGTAGTAGCTAAAGGTTTCCAAGATCATCATGTGTATGACATGTCCGAATTATATGCACCAACCATAGGTTTAGCACAAATAAGAATGTTCTTGAGCATAGTAAACAAAATGGGATGGAAAATTATTTAGTTAGATGTAATAGTAGCATTCCTAAATAGCAAATTAGACAAGAAAATTTACCTAAAAATGTTGAGGTGAGTTTCGATCGATTCATAAAAGAAACATAAGCACGGATGTTCAACTTTAGAAAAAGGTTTATTGATTGAGTTTAGTACAATGACTGACAAACGGAGAACATTCTCTGTCGAGCAGTGGCGGAAAGAATATTATGTTGGCGATCAGTGTCGCCACATGTAAAAAGAATAAATGTAATAATGTGTTACATGCAGTGTTGATTATTGTACAGTTACGTGTTCGTGAGGTAGTGAGGGAATCGTATCCCAACACCCCCCTGCAATTCAAAATGGACGAACAAACATATAAGTAAAAATGTGTCACATATTGCATGTATTTAAAACAAACATATAAACAAGAAATAAGCAATAGCAGTCAAAAATTATTACATATAGGTGTCATATAAAAAATGGTAAAACAAACAAAAAAAATTAGGTATGTCGTTGACTAGTATAATGTTATATAATAAAATGTGTATAAGTTCATATATTGACATTTTGTTTTATCTTAAATATATCGTGTAAATGTTAACATGAGGTATATATTCAACCTTATGTTTTAGTGTCACATCTTATAAATATTGTGTGATTTTTGATTTAACATATATAAAAACCCGTCGGAGAGATCAATGTCTCCTCATCGTCAGCTGTAGAGAGATAATATTATTATATATATATATCCTTATAATTAATCTTGTGTGTTTTCAATATGAATTTACTATTGTGGGAATCAATGGTGTATATTAGGGAATGCTGATACCAATAAGAGTGGCAGAGCAGTGACGGGGAACCTATTGAACGTTGTGAAATGAATTGTGAAACGACATATGGACCGCTCGGTTTACGATAGGCGCTAAAAGACCGACGCCCATCAGCAGTCCAAAACCAATTATCAAAAACAATTTTGCGGGTTGAGTCAATTAAGACTATTGGCCGAAAGGTTGACTTGTTCGGAGTATTCTCATAACAATATTTTGGTACGTTTTTCGATCAAATGCTTTTGTTAAAATATCAGCAACTTGATCGGAAGACCTAATATCGTTAAACATTATCAATTTATTTTGAAAAGCTTCCAGAACTGCATAACATTTGATCGCTAGGGACCTGGAGCGTTTCTGGCCTCCCCCAGATGCAATGCGTGATGTGGATATGTTATCCTCATACACCTGCACTGAGTCGGTTACAGAGAAAATGCTCTCAGTGAGTCTCCAGATCACATATATATCGTCCAGTGCGTCATTCAACGCAATTAATTTGGCTGCAGTTGACGATGTTGCAACCGAGTTCTGCCAGTGAACGGCCCAATTTAACAAGTCTCTGTTAACGAAAATCATATAGCGTGTTGTGGAGCACCCTTTCTCCAAATTTTCTATTTCTATGGGTGAATCGTCTACGTCGGGTGCATACGACGCATCGACAAATGCTTTAATCTGAGTCTGGTCAGAGTGAAATACAGGAGAGAAGTCCCTTGTTGTTTTAAGGTACCTAATAATGCGACGAACATAGTTCTTAATTTCGCTATTTGAGGATGCCTGAAACCGTGATAGGTAATTGACGGCGAAGGCAATGTCCGGGCGGGTCAGTCTTGCCACATATAGCAGATTCCCAATCATGGCCCTATATTCAGTGTCGTCTATTCCATTAGCTGGCTTTCTTATTTTAAGTCCCATTTCCATAGGCGTGGTTGTCGGATTACATTCCATCATACCAAACTTACGTAGGATTTTATCTATGTACCTATTCTGTGTCAATGTTATTTGTTTCCTCGGGATGTCCCGACTTATTTCAAAACCGACAAAGAAAGTTGGATCTTTTTCTATCTTCAATGTGAAGTTCTTATTAAATATATTTATTAAGTCTTGTGTCCACTCGTCGTGGTTGCTAGCCAACAACATGTCATCCACATAGACTATTAGAAGTGCCATTGCACCATTATTATTTTGTTTTGTATATAAGCATCTGTCTATTTTTGATTGAACAAATCCAGCTTGAATTATAGTCGAGTTTAATAAGTCGTACCAACATTTAGAAGACTTTTTCAGTCCATATATTGACTTAATTAGTCTCAGGCAATTATTTTCACCTAGTTGGCATCCCCTGGGATTTGATATGAAAATAGGGTATCTTATTTCTGAATTAAGGAAAGCTGTTTTTATGTCAAATTGTATTATATTTAAGTTATATTTATTTGTTATTGACATTATCCATCTTATAAGCCAATACTGGACCACCGGGGCATACGTTTCGGTTAAAGAATAGTGGGTAAGGTCCTTAAAACCCCTTGCAACCAACCTGGCTTTTGGTATGTGAATGCCTTGATTGTCGGGTTTTGTGGTGAAACACCACTTGGTATCTACCAACCTCACATTTCTTTCTTTGGGAACGACCTCCCACACACCCATATCAGACAATGACTTCAGCTCGTCAGTAATGGCTTGTTGCCATTCCATCCTAAAAGGGTTATTTTCAACATCCTCCCATTTTTGAGGGATGTGGTCCTCTATGTAACTTTTATATCTTTGTTTGCATACGTTTAGTATTACTGGGGTTTCTATTATATTATTATCATTATGTTTATTTTTATTTTTATAATCTATTTTATTTATATTTATTATGTTCCTCGTTTCATCGAATCTGACATCACAAGTAACGTGTGATTTGTCAATTAATGGATCCTTTATGCAGTACCCACTATTTGTGTAACCCACAAATACTCCCCTGTCTGCTTGCTGTGTCAGTTTCGGGTGTTCACTATTTGTTTTCTTTTTTTTATTTTTTGTGGCCTGTTGTTGGTGAACTTCCATAGGAATATGTCTATAGGCGAGAGACCCAAAAACTCTCATATTTGATAAATCTGGCTTTATGCCGTAAAACATTTCAAAAGGGGTTTTATTATCTTTGTTTGCCCTGGTTGGGCTCCTATTTATGACATAAACCGCCGTCAGAACGGCCAATGACCAAAACTTGAAGTCCAAATCGGAGTCAAACAGCATAGCTCTGGTTCTAGCCATAATCGTTTGATTTTGCCTTTCGGCCATCGCATTCAATTCCGGTGAATACGGAACGACAGGCTCGAGACTTACGCCGTTTTCCTCACAAAATGTCCTCATGTGTGAATCTAAATATTCTTTAGCATTGTTACACCTTAGGGTGGCAAATTTTGATTTTAGTTTCATATAAAGTTTTTTAAACTCTTCACACACCATTGACTTTTTTTCGATGGTGGAGACGAAGGTGATTTTGTGGCGTGGTCCACAAATATTAACACGTACTTCTCACCATATATACCTGGTGAAAAGGGGCCCATTGTATCCGATGAAACGAGTTCTAGTTTCCTATCAGGTCTGGTCCTGGTGCTATTGTGTCCTAACCTTTTTAAATTAGCTTTCACACATATCTTGCACAAACTAAACTCATCATCTCGGAATATTATTCCATTAGGAATACCTCTTGATACTTTAGTTAAGAATCTTAAATTCTTTCCAGATAAGTGTCCTAGTCTTCTGCGCCATATCATTTTTTTATCTATTTTTAACTCCCCTGTATTTTCATTAGTTTCTTTATTGTTAATTATTATATCGTTATCTATAGTGTTATTATTAGTGTTTATACCTACATCCTCATATGTTTCTCTCCCATCTTTGCTGGTTTCCCTATTTTGGGTTTGGTTATTATTTTGTTCGTCATTATGACTTATTATTATATTGTCATTTTCATTATTATTAATTGTGTTCTCTCTATTCTCTTCACTTTCCTCCTGACTGTCCTCAACAATTTCTTCTTCTATTTCATATTCCATCCATTCATCTTGGGAATTTACATTAGGCATACATGCCAATTTATTCGATTGATTTTTATAAGGACATATTTTATTTAAGTCATTTTCGTCTTCTATTATATTAACTGTGGATTCCGACACGATTTCGTATTTTACCATGTATACCCCCTTATTTTTAGGGCTGAAAAAATTATTTCATTCGTCCCACGGACATATATATGCGCTGCAGAGAAATTTTGGTCTATGCCAAGCGCTCTGTTTTCAGTTATCTTAATCCCCGACATTAGGTCCACATTAAGGGATGGCACATAATGTACATTCTTAAGTCTTATAACAGTTTGTTTCCTTTCGGAATTTTCTACCCTAATGAACATTGTTCCTATATATGTGGCAATTAGTAAAGTGTCCTGGATAGCACATTCTAACTCTATAGGTTTTTCTGACATTATAGGGCTAGACAATTTTGATAGGTCTGATACTACATGAGCAACAGCCCCACCATCCAACATGATCCTATTAGTGAGGGGGATATATTCTGGATTAGATTCATGTCTTGTGTTCCTAGATGTTATTAAATTTATTAATTTATTATTATTTGTGCTCTTGTTTTGTTCACTGGCTTTATATCTTATCATCATAGACCACTGAACGTCATTCTCTTTTTTATTTTTGTTATTATTGTTATTATTATTACGTCCAAATCGGGTATTTTGTGCAGGACCATCTGGTTTATTTTGGGGTGATGTACCCTCTTTATTTGATGGACACACTTTAGCAATGTGCCCCTTGCCATGGCACTTAAAGCATACTAAATTATTCGTATTTGGCAAGTTATTTTGATTTTGGTTATATTTTCTATTCTCATAATTATTATTATTGTTATTTTGGGGCGTATCTGGCTTTTGATTATTACTATGTGTCATCTTCCCCTGATCTATATTTCGACCATAATTTTGACTTCTATTTGTATTATTATATCTGTTATAGTTTCCTCCGTATTGGGATCTTTGATTTTTATTATTTTGGTTGAAGTTACAAAATTTATTATTATTGTATCTTGACTTTTTCTCGTCATATAATCTGTCTGACCTTTCGATCAGCATTGCGTGAAGGGTTTCAATGGTCTTCTGATCTTGACTCAAAGTATTAAACTCCAGCCTAGTCATATCATAATCCATGTTTAAAGATATTAGGAGTTGTTCTATCTCCTCCTGTTTGTCTAAGTTTTTCCTACAGTCTCTTATTTTTTGTGCTGATTTGGAAAACATGTCCAGATAACTTCTCATATTCCCCTCACTATTGAACTTTAATCTTTGAAAGGCCTGCTTTGCATTTATATATGTGACCTGCGTGCAGCTTTTATACCTTTCGTCAAGAACTTTTAAAATTTGGTTTATAGTTTTTAGATCTTTTACTCTTTCTATCAGGTCATTGTTTAGTCCTTGATAGATTAAGGCTTTCCCCTTTTCCTGGTTACGAAAATATGCCATTCTATTAGCCGGACTAGCATTGCCAGATTCAGGGTTTAAAAAACTGTTTAATTCCAATCCCAAAAATAGAACTTCAGTTTCATTGTCCTGCATAATAGGGTATAATCCTTCTGCGTAGAGTGTAGAGACCATCATGGTTCTCCAAGCGTCATAATTTCTCCCGTCAAAAACTTTTTTTGCGTCAAAACGTGACATTTTGTTAATTTTTTATTTTCCAGGGGTTTTGGGTCCTAACTCAGAAACACAAGAACTTAATTCTAGGGGGTAACACGGTCTCAACCACACGATTATGCACAGCACGGTCTTAACCACTCAATCGGGAATGCAAGTTAAATATACTATATTATAATATTCAATAATATGTTATTATTCTACATTAATTCTCACGAAATATTCGTTGCTGACGATGAGTTGATCTCTCCGCCGTTGTTTCTTCTAGCGAATGGTCAAATTATTTGGACTATGTCGCCGAACTTATTCAAAGTCGAATTGGCTGAGTCTTTGGCTTTTGTTTCAGAACGAAAATGGTTCTGTTAAACACGTTAAAAAAGTTTATTAATATTCAATGCAAAATTGTTCCACAAAAGTATGAGAGATAAAATCTGAAAGAGAAGTAATCTATTATGTATTATCATTTGAAAAACTCCTTTCTGTGAACAGGAAAAAATCTGTCACCAATGTCAATAATTATTAATGTAGGTTTTCTTTTGTTGGATTCTACGAATTTCATCCAACAAAGGTTTTCCTATTTCTGCAATTCCCGACCAACAAGATAAAGTTTGAAAGGCTATCGAATTTGCCTTTCAAGTTTCGACTTTACTTTAAATTTGGTTGGGAATATACCTGAAAATATACTATATTTTATTATTTTATTGCCTAAATGTTAACTTTTTCATCAATTTTATGGGCAAAATCACACGAATTATCACTTATTTAATTTTAATTTTTTACTTATCTTAGGTATCTTCGTTTATTTTCCAGTTTTTCGACGTATTCTTGCTTTTTCATCAGCTGTTGACATCAGACTTCGACGATTTTGCTCCGTTATTTTCAGATTTTCAACTTTTACTCTTTGATTTCTTCTCCGGAACACAGCATGTACAATTGCCAACCGTTTTTGATTGTATGTGTTGGTCTGCCAAACCACAAGATCCTTTCGTACCTGATCTGCTTTCTCCAAATTTTCGACTTCGAAGTTTTAACTGGTGCCCAAGACTTTACTGTTGTTTTCATTAATCTTACTTTTACTTTGATTTACACTGATTTAACTTTTTACAAATACGGGATAGTTACTTTAATCACTGATTCAAATTTTTCTATTACAAATTTTCCCTTTCCTGCCAGTTTGCGTGGAGGTATCACACGGCACTACGCCTTTCACTTTGCGTGAATTACGAATTTTTAAACTTTTAACAAATTACACGAACATCGCACTTTAATTACCGCACTTATTTTCTTGATCCGCTGCTCTGGCTACCATGTTGAGGTGAGTTTCGATCGATTCATAAAAGAAACATAAGCACGGACGTTCAACTTTAGAAAAAGGTTTATTGATTGAGTTTAGTACAACGACTGATAAACGGAGAACATTCTCCGTCGAGCAGTGGCGGAAAGAATATTATGTTGGCGATCAGTGTCGCCACATGTAAAAAGAATAAATGTAATAATGTGTTACATGCAGTGTTGATTATTGTACAGTTACGTGTTTGTGAGGTAGTGAGGGAATCGTATCCCAACAAAAAATACCAGAGGAAGTAGATGTAAACAAAAAATTTAGAAAAGAAAATGTATGCGAATTAAGAAAAGCTTTGTATGGATTAAAAGTTAGCCCAGAAAGGTGGTAACTAAAATTTAAAAAGACAATGAAAAGCATGAATTTTAACTTATCCGAAGGTGAAGCCTGCATATTTTATTGGTGTCAAGGGGGAAAGATGGTTACGTTAGTTCATTATGTTGATGATATTTTAATCTCAGGAAATAATGCAGAAAAGATTTACAAAACTCAAATTGAACTAAGTAAAACTTTCAAAATGAAAGTTCTAGGTGAACCAAGAAAATATTTAGGAATAGATATTGAACGAAACTTCGAGACAAAAACGATAATGTTATCTCAAACGAAATTTATAGAATCACTGCTAAAGAAATTTAAGTTAGAACATGTAAAAGGAAGTGATACACCAATGTTGACTAATCAAGCCATAAAGAAATCTGATTCAGAAATTAAGTTAGAAACACAGTTAAATTTAAAAGAAAAGATACCCAATAGAGAAGCAGTAGGTGCTTTATTATATTTAGCTTTAAGTACTAGACCCGATATTATGTTCGCTGTAAATGTTTTGACACGAAAATCTCACGATTTTGGATTGATAGAATGGGCTAAAGTAGAAAAAGTTTTCAAATATTTGTCACATACAAAAGACCATAAATTAGTATATAAAGGAGAAAATAATGAATTAGTTAGTTTTTGTGATGCTTCATTAGGAATCAATGACCCTGATGGAATATCTACAACGGGATATATAATATTTCTTTTTGGAGAAGCAATAGCATGGAAGTCAAATAAACAGAAAATTGTAGCAACGTCATCTATGGAGGCAGAATATATAGCGCTAAGTACGTCAACTAAAGAATTAGTTTACATAAAACGTCTTTGTAGACTAATTCTAAAGAAAGAAATTAAGCTAATTATATTCGAAGATAATCAGGCAGCAATAAAAGCCACTAAATCAGACGCATCGAGAGCTCTAAGACACTTAGTAAAGTTAAAGTATCATTATGTTAGAAAAGCTTTTCAAGACAAAGAAATAGATATAGTATGGGTACCAAAAAAAGAACAAATAGGAGACTTATTTACGAAAGCTTTACCGAAATCTTTATTTCAAAAGTTTAGAAAAGAAATCTTAAATTATGAAGAAATAGAATAAGACAATTAACTAATGACAAAAATGTATTTTATATGTTACAGCATTATCTCGTAAAGGTGAATAAACGAAGTACCTGAAATAGAAGCTTCATAAGACATTTATAAGTCTGACATTATTTTGTATTTTGATATTTAGAATTTAAGTTTGTGTTGTGATTTTTATACTATGAATTTATGTGATATTTGTCAGTCATGAAATTTATTGAATTAAGTGTTGTTTGTTTAGTACATTAAGTCAATCGAAAGATCAGTCAATTAAGTTTATGAATTTAGTTATTAAGCGTTTTCAAAAGTCATTAAGTTTATTATTGTTTTGTTTTGTTGTTTTGAAAGAACTGATCCATATTTTTGAGACTGTCATTTTCAGTATTTTCGTTACTGTTTTCGTTTTGTTTATTATACGACATTAATGAAAGTAAACTGACTCATTCTTATTTAATTGACGTAATAAGAGGGAGTGTGAGAATGGTATCTACGTATGAGTATTACGTAAAGTAAATAAGAAAGAACATATAAGCAAGAGTGAGAACTCTCAGATATATAATACATGTTTAGAACCTATCGATAGTTATCGATATAACTATCGATATATATATTCAACGTACGTATCGATACAAGACATCGAGAACCTCAAGAATCTACTACGCCATATTTTATATTACGTACGTTACAGTTTGTCCGTTGTACTCACACAATAAACTCTTATAGTTCCTCCTGTACATATTATTCTTACATAAAGTTATATAAAATTCCTACATTTGTGGAATCGCCCTCCCGTTGTAGGTTGGTGTAAGTTGGTGTAGTCCTTTCAAACAGAGCTAGTGTATGTTGCCAAGGATCTTGCCTCTAATGTTTTGTAAATCTATATTCTAATCTAATTGGAAGTTGAATGAATTGATATTTTAAATTGAAATTTTTCTTGAAGGATTTAATCATTTATTTTTACTTTTTGTATTTTATTTTTGTGGAATTATAATATTAATTTAATTAAATTATCTTATCTTTAGATTATCATATGATGCATGCATTATAGTTTCATAGAGTATGATTTATTTGAATCGAAATTATTAGAATCGGCTATGAATTTTTTGTAGATGAATACCAGTCAAAGTACTCAAATTTTTAAAGAATCTGGGAATGTTTTGAACCGTAGACATTCATGCTCGTAAAACTAAGTTTTACTGGAGTGTCTCATCTCTGAATGTTGTGTTTTTTAGAATTTTATATGAAATTTTTTTATCATAAGTCTTTTTTCGACTCGCATTTTACCACAGTAATTTATTAATGAATCTTAAGAAGTGAAATAAGTGAATTGGTGAGTGAATATTTTTATTCTTAATCAAATGTTATTGCTCCTGTGATAAGACTTATTTTCTTATTGTTGTTGTTTTTTAGTTATTTGCCCCTATAACCGTGGTACTAATCATGGAAAAATTTGCTGTTGATTTGGATAAGGTTCTGAACGATTTTGAGTACAATGAAGGTGCGTAATTTCATCTTGAACATACTTTGTTCGTATTATTGTTGAATAGTTGCACCCTGGGTGTGAACGAGTCTCATATCAATTCATTCTATATTGTTGTATAACATAAGCATTAATAGATTGGGTCAGACGCGTGTATCGTCGCTGTAACTTTTTCCCGTCTGCGTCACACTTAATTACTAGCAATAAACACTTGTATTTATGTTTACAGAACAGCTGAATGAGTATTCGTCGGATCAGCGCGCCATTAATAATGCGTTTGAGTGTAATTACAAAGTAAATATTCTATAAATGTATAATCAAATTGCAAAAATATTTTTATTTTCATCTTGCTCATTTGCCTAAATTTTAACTTCATTTGCTTATCTGTATGTCCTCTCCTCTATAAAAGTATTTTCATTTTTGAAATCTTTTCAGATTTATCCCCGACATTATCGAACGCCAGAATTAGATTATCGACGCCCGCCATTTGAGCCCGTAAATCTCGCAGATGCTGATTTTTCTGTTTCCTCACGCCAACAAGTGCATTCAGACTCTGTGATTCCTCCGTATCCGGTGGCTTCTGACAGCGTACCAGTCGCCGAAAATGTTTGTGATGTTGAGAGAAGGGAAGAATCGTTAATTGAAAATTATTCATTCCCCAAGACGAAAGATTTTAAGCCAGATTTAATTGAGTCGAATTCCGATTTAGACTCAAATTTGAACGAATTCAGTCGTGTCGAACGACATTTACCAGACATAGCGTCGGCTAACGTCGGTGTCAATGATGAGAAAGTGAATTTTGATTTAATTTGCTCTTCTGTCGATCACGAAATTGAACATTCAGTCGACGTTGAGGCGATAGATTCACATCAAGATGTAGTTCGTTTTCCTGACACGTCTGACGTGACTGATAGCGAATTACATCAGTATCTAGAAGAACTAGATGAGTATGAATTTTCTGTAGAACCACAAAATCTAACAGATTTTCGCTCCGGCGAAGAAACTTTGTCGACATCAAGTATGGAGAACGACGTTGAAAGTTCTAACAAAGTGCTAATCAAAGTGGAACCCAATCTACAGTCATATTTGGAGAAAAATGAGGTTGAGGTTAATGAAACTGGGTATTCTACGACGTTCTTGAGTAAAGGTAATCAGGAAAAAGATGTAATCCTAACAGAAAAAACAACGCTGTGTTTAAATACATCCACAGGTGATGTAATGACCGTGGATACAGCCGAAACCAAACCTATCGAGTCGTCTATGTCTGAAGACCTACCAACCGAAAACTCAGTTATGGATTTGACAGATAGTGCGGATGCTGATAATGATGAAAGTGACAGTATTGAAACGAAAATCTTAACCGAAGAATCGAGCGTGGATTTAGATAGTAAACATCTTGAAGCGACGGTCGGGGAAAGCGTCAGTAGTACTGACGCCAATAAAATAGACCTGCAGCCTCTTGTTGACGAGTCTAGTAACGAGTCGAACGAATGTGACTCATCTCCTATCTCCGAAATTACGAATGAATTGTCACTTGAGACTGGCGATGAGAACAATACAAAGTGTAAAAGTGATAATATGACCGATGCAGAAGATAAAAAGCGACCAGAGTTGAGAGTAAGTTGTATAGAAACAGATTTGGTTGTCGATAAGGTGTCAGTGACAAGTGTCCTTGATGATACAATGTGCAATAAACAAATGGTAGACATGTCGGCAAACGTAACCTCAAACGATAGTCCAGTGCCATCATCTGAAACAAATTATCAAATTCTCGATTCGAAAGCTGCCATATCCACGTTCGAACGTGATCCCAACGACAGTGCGAAAGCTAGCTCGTCAAGGGAGGAAAGTGGTGGAACCTCGGAGAGTAATGATAATGAGACGAAACCGAAAATGCAGCGACCGGATTCGTTGAATCTAACGTATACGACGCAGACTTCGGAAATGTCGTCAACGAGCGCAGGTATCGTAGTTTTCGTTATTTTGTGTAAACCTAGATTAGATGTGAAAAATCCGTTTATGTATCATAATTGAGAGGGGAAAGAAAAATTTTTTTAGTCCGTTAAAGTATGTTAATGAATGTGAGATATTCTGAATATAATCCCCGAACTAGGTTGGCTAAACCCAAATGGGAGTTGCTATTTACACCGCGTCTCGATCCGACGTTCGTAAAATGAAACATCTGGTCGGGAAGTTTGGTTATCATTCTTATCATTCTTGATTTCGATTCTCTTCTTTACTTCCAGCTCCAGATTTGGACAAAGTAAAACTATTCTATTATTTAGGATTTGGGAATTACTTTGCCAGCTCACATATTGCCAAGACCTATCCGTAAAATTTCAAAAAGGATTTACAATGCTTCCCTTCTGGTCAGTGTTAATTATGTTGAAGATGAATATAAAATTGTAAGAGCTCAATGATATGTACCTATGTCCTTATGGCTGATTTTGTTGACTCCAACTTCAACCTTCCAATTTTACTTCTTTGTTCACTTCTAAAATTCTGAATTACTTAGTGGGAAGAAAGCAAACAAAAAAAAAAAAACTACAGGAAGTGAATATGGTAAGGATGACGATAATGCTTTTTTGACACCCTTTGTCCTGATAATTATGTTTTACATTAATTTTTTTTTAAAGTTTTTTCGGTTATGTTTCTTCTTTTACAAAATGAAAAGAAATTATTCATTAAACTGTGTAAAAAAATCGCAGTAGTGAGTAGAATAAAAGCTTATAATATATAAGTATCATAATTTTTACATCAACAAAATACAAATTTTCGAGGTTGCACACAAGTCGCAAATTTTATTTAGTGTATATCCAAAATTTGGAATCCCTGTATCTGTAAAATGACTTAAAAGTTTTGGGAAATCATGATGAATTTAAGGAAAAAATTACCAATTTTAAATCATAAAAAAACATTAACCTCCTGATGGTATCAAACAAGGGGTTCCTTTTAATAGTATCATTTGAAGGAATCCCTCCAGAACTTGCATACAATGGTATCTTGACATCTCGGCACTTATATGGGTGTAAGACTTAAGTTGGTTGACGCCATATTTTCTTTTCTGTAATTTTTGTTTTTCATTTCATCGATTCGTCGTTGAATCTTAAAAATATTTCTAATCGATCATTTTAATTTGTATTTATCATCTGTGTCTCGTTTTGATTTTGAAAAACTAATTGATGCGAAAATATTAACCAATGGAATACGTTACAGTAAACAGAAATGCACGGCTCGACGTATCACATTTTTTCAAAACTAACACGTCGTGGGTTGTCTTATTTAATGACGTGCAAATGTCCCACGAGAGTATATTTTACTTTATCGACAGATACTCTCAAGCTGGCTAGAATCCGTCCAATGTTTAGTAAATTGAATTGTTTGAGCTGCTTTAGAGGTCTAGCTGAAGATTCACGAGATGTTCGTCGTAATTTTTCATTTTTGTTTAGTTGAAATTTAAGGATTTGGAATTCGTTACTGGAACGAAAATCTAAATATTACTGCGGTACGGCCAGGAAACGTCGAAATTGTAATTTTTTTTTTTTTTCATGGCATAGAAGAGTTCATCAATGAAATGAACACTTCATTTGGAATAGCATTCGGAATCTAGCATTTTGGAAAAATTTTCTTGCGATACGTTGATGAATGTTTAGTTGAAAGGACAAGAAAGTTCGATGCGATCCTTCAATGCTTATCAAAAATTTGTTTATTAAATTTCATCTTCGTTCTCTAAAATACAGATCTTTAGTATGCCGAAAATACGAAACTCCCTAAGTTTTGTGGGAGCTAACGAACGGGAATTTTAAAATCGGACAGAAATTAAGGAATTGTATTTTAAAATTATAGGTATTGTGGGGACGTGAACCACACTTATATACGCGCACCCGCAAAGCCATCGACGTCGTCTTTTCAGATCTGTAGGTCACCGGTTCGAATTCCCACACCGGCCAACCTACAGACATATTGATTATTAAATTCTAGGAAATTAAAATTAGCCTGTACAATAATTTAATTTGTGGTGTTATTTTTGCAAACGATTAAATAGAATTGCCCATCCATTCAGTTCTCTGTACGTAGTTACCCTACTCATGTAAGAAATTAAGGTCGAAGCAGAAAATTTTGATAAAAACATCTTACTGGCATGCCTATAGACGTTAAAGTACCAGAAGTTACGGCTTTTAGGTGAAATTGAGTTGAACTTGACTTATCTTTGAGGCAAAAAATAGGTTGTGTGAATGTTGGCGTAAAAATTTTAATCCATTTGAAAATGGAAAAGAGTACAGGTTTAATGAGGATTCAAATGTAGTTAAGTTTTCCAAGTTTTCATTTTTTTGAAAAGTGTTGAAAAAATCATTAGTTCGAAAATTGATATGAATTTTTCTAAGGAAAAATAAAACGTGAATTGTGAAAATAGTTTCTGATAAACTTTTCGCAGGAATTATTACTATTCTGAAGGAAAATATTATTTTTCATTACATTTTGCTAAATCGCGGAAGGGGTTTGGGTAGATAAAATTTTCTGTGATAATAATTAATAATTATTGTTTACGGAATAAGTAACGCAAGCTGTGTAACCGTTTTCGATAATTGTGTACTTAAGATTAAAATATTACTTAATAATTTTCCGTACGAATTACTCTGCAGCATTCCCTATGTCCTTTTTTTTGTATTTTTGTTAGATGTTTACAGGATTTTCATATTTACTTTGCTAAACGTTGCTTTTTGGTGATTCCATATATCCTCTGAAATTTACAGATTCTGGATCACTGCTCAGCATCGAAGAGCATAAGCTAGGAAAAGAGCCACCTTTCTGGATTCCTGATTCGGAAACGACTGTTTGCATGCAGTGCGAACTTAAATTTACCCTGGTCAAACGGAGACACCACTGCAGAGCTTGTGGTTTGGTTAGTATTTTCTTTATCTGGGCAATATAGATCTCTTCGATAGCGGATAATGCATAAAAAAAAGAAACGTTTCGTTAACGAGTTTAAAAACTGTCGTTTGTTTAGGTACGAACGTATGAGGTTCTTGCGAACATTTATCTTGTTTATTGATAAAAAAATTTTCTTTTCTTTCCTCGGTTCTAGTAAACAAGGTGGTTTTACAATATTCGTATGTAATACGCGTATGTTACAGGTACTGTGTTCGAAATGCTGTGATATGAAGGCCAAACTAGAATATTTGGGATTTGACGAAGCGAGAGTGTGTCATAGCTGTTACAGTATTCTCACAAGAAGTAAATTTTTAATTTTGTTTCGTTTTTATATTCGTTCGTCTGGTTTTTCATTGTGAATTAGGTCACCCTCTTTCTCTATGAGAATTTTGAAATACGTTAATTCCTACGATTCAATATTGAAGTGGACGTTTGTTGTGACATAGCTAGAAAAACTGAAGGAACTTGGCTCCATCAAGTTATTTCTTCGTCATTCTAATTGCTCCCCCAAAAGGTCTTCAAAGTGAAAACTAAAAAATTTCCTTTTCCAATGGCCTGATGGATTAAGGTGTTTTGCAAATTTTACCCAAAATTTACATAAATAAGGCTAGTAATTTAATAATTTTTTCTATGCAAACAACTTTTGTTGCAATTATTTAATGGAAATTTCGTATCAAATTTTAAATATACTTGTTAATAAACTGACATGAATTCATGAATAATTTATCATCTTTCCTTTCTGTATGAAATAAAATTTTTCATAATGAGTAATTACGGTCTTTCTGATTCTCTCGATGAAAATTTTTTTTAAACTTTTTGCCTGATTAGTTTTCTAGTTACGCCACTCGATGTTTTGTGTCATTTTTTATACCGAACGATGCTAAAGAAAAACGAAATAATCTACTGTTTGTAAAATTAGTTTTATTATTCCGCAGTTAATAATCTGGAGTCGGAAATATCATCACTGAGAAGACCAAATCCAAACAATCCAATGGAGTATTGTTCAACTATACCACCGCCCCTACAAGTTGGCCCTACTCAATCAACTCCTCCTTCAGTCTTGGTGCCTGTTGCTGGTGTCCTGAAACGCGAAGGCAAGTACAGTCATAATGCATCACTCAAAATTTTCAACAGTAAAATCGGAGAGCTACTTTTTTGAAGAATTTGAGTTTACTTAATAATTTTCCACTGTCAGCCTGTGGTACTCCTTAGGTGTATATTTACCGCGTATTTTGAGTTTTCCTGTTGTTTCAGTTGTGTGAAGATGTAGCGTACGAGTTAGTTTGAAATTTTGTTTCGATGAAATACATCAAATACTTAGTAATGTTATTATCGTTAAATATCTCGTTTCAAATCTCTAAGTGGCTCGGAGAGGTTCGATGAGAAGATAATCGGATATCGTCAATAGAGTAGCAAGTGGAGCAGATGAAGCACCAGTCAAAGTATTTTTGATATAGGTCTACCGGAAGACAACTGAATTTAGGGCATTTACAAGCTGGTAAAAGTAGTAAAAAGTGCTAAAGTTATCGGAAGAGGAGATTGGAGTGGGATGGAGCGTAAGAACCGTGATAAAAGGTTGAAGAAAGGAGAATGGATAGAGAGTTAGGTAAAATCACGAAAATTTTGATTCGAATCATAAATCACATCTCTGATTGAAAATTATTCGATTAACAAATTGTCTTCAATTTAATAAAAATTAAGTTTATTTTTTGCAACTCCTCTCAATAAAGTAGACGACTAGGTGCCCCTTGATATATAAAATGGACAATGTTTGAACAATACATGATTTAAATTCTTTATACATTGTTTTTTACGGTATGTACCACCTTGTGCGCATATTCTTAATGCATCGTCTAAATTGTTTTTGCAACATCCGTTCATAAACTTCATTTTTATACGCGCCTCGACGATGATGTTAACAGGCGATTTTAGAACCATTTGGGACCAATGTATAAAAGTAATAATTCATACATCTGTCTTCCCTTTATACATAATCTTGGACGCATGCGTCATTTTATATATTGGTCCTGCTTAATGCATATAGCCTACGTCTTCATTTTCTGTGATTATATATTCATTTATTAATTTTTACATACATACAAGTTTCCTATGCTGCGGAGATTCGAACCCCTGATATCGCCGTTGGAAAGCTAGTGCTTTAACCACGATATCACGAGGTCTGGCTAAAAGTAAGAGGATAGTTTGTGCTTGTATGGTTCCGAATAGCAAAAATATTTATGTATCCAAATTTTAGACGTTCTCATATCTTTGCTTTTTAACTGTTAATAAGTCGTATATTCGTTTGTCTTCGTAACTTTGTAATTTTAGTTTTTATCCAAATTTCACTCATCCATGCGGCTTCATTTAATTCACCTGAAAACATATCTACAAATAACTATTTAACATATAATTTAATCATTCTAGATTTTATCTCGATTTTATTTTTCTCGTCCCTTGCCTCGCCTGACTTCCTGTTTCCCCGTGTATAATATCATAATAGATAATAAAGTGAACGAATAGGATTTTCAAATCATTTCCTGTGAAGATAAAATAGGTCTGTGTTTATAAAACGGAATTTTTTAGACTTAGAGCGAAATTTTTCAAGTTTAAACTTGGTGTTAAACCCATCTACTGTATCTACTATACAAAATTCAAAAACGTCTGGATTTACTTTTCGTACTTCTCATTGAGTTAGAAGGCTGAAAATTGGCAGGAGGGTGCATCAGTATTACATTTAAACACTTTTTTTTTTCAAAATTCTGAAAACGTGAAAGAGGCAGAAGATATGGGTAAAAAACACTTTTTGAAGCAACATTTTTGCTGTTGTCAGTTGAATGGGTGACCGTCAAGAATTGTTTTTTTTCTAACCGTGTACGTTTCCACTGATAAGATTTCCTGGAAATTTTACTGACTGGTGCCAATGTGCTGATAAGCGTAGATTCTGAATTTCTCCAATTGTGATTTAGTCATCATTTTTGCACAGCCTAGCGAAGACAGGGCTGACGAATAATTTAAAATAAAAAAATTACTCTTGAAATTTTTCAGATCATCTCTATAGGTTTCAAGATAATGGAAACTTCAAAAAGCCATAGTTCGGAAATTAATGGGTAAATTTGGCCCTTTTTGCATAATTTGAAATTCTGTCTGTTCTAAACGAAAACGAAATCTACCTTTCTGACAGGCGTTCCATTGGGATTTTTTTTTGTTCTTGTTAATTTTACATTTCTGACTGTCTGATAATCTGTTAATTAGGTACTTCTTATAAAGATCATAAAAGAACAAAAAATTTTGAGGCGGTAAGAGGGGGCCCTTATTTGCGTCTGTGTAAGTACCAACATTTTCATTTTTTCTCAATAAAAGTTTGAAGAATGAATTTAACATTTTAGAAAGATATGCTCTTTCTTCGTTAGAAAATGTTTATTAGTTGAAGGTAAATGCTATAAACGGTGGCATTACCTGTAAGTGTTAAAATATGAAATGAGTTTTGCTCAACTTCGAAAACGGTTTTCGAACGAATGTACTTATAGGTTATCTCAGTCGGAAACGGTATAATTTACTGACCATGATAATTTTAATACAATCGGTCTATTTGGTTGGAAAGTATTGAATATTTTACTCCTTTTTTTTGCCTTCATGTATGATCTACAAAATGGTATTTTCATGGCTTTTTTATCAACTTCATAACAATCACCGTTTCTGAATACTGCTGCTAGCTCCCAATATCTTCAAATATTCTGTGTTAATTAAATGGTCGTTTAGTTCTTAAAAAAAAATTATTTTAATTAGTTAATACGATAAAGATAAATTGTCAAAAAATTTGTATATGTATATCTTATGTAACATTTACTCTCCCCCCGCCACTTTTATTAAATTTTCTTCGAGTTGAAAATCATTTCACTGTTAAATTTTTTTAGTAATCTTTCATTTTTGTTGTATTGAAAACAGAATTTTTTATGAATATCAGCAAATTGCTTTTTGGAGTAACTTAATGACGTGTAACTAGAACCCTGATATAATTATTGCTAGAGTACTGTATATTTGTATTTTATCAATATGAAAAAATTTTGTGTGTTCCTATCTTTTACTATACAAAATTCAAAAAGTCCGGATTTCCATCCGCATTTATTTCTCATACTTCCAGTTAAGCTAGAAGGCTGAAAATTGGTATGAGAGTGCACCAGTATCACATCTAAATACGTATTTTTCAAATTTCTGAAAATGTGAAAAGGGCAGCAGATATTGGGTAAAAACACTTTCTGAAGCAGCATTTTTTTCGCTGTTAGTTGGATGGATTACCGACCGTCAGGAATTTTATTTTATTTTTTCCAACCAAATACGTTCTTACTGATAAGATTTCTTGGAAATTTTACTGACTGGTGCTACTAATGTTCTGATAAACATGGACTCTCAATCTCTCCAATTGCAATTTACAATTAGTCAAAATTTTTTCACACTCTGGCGATGACAAGGTTGTCAACCAGTTTAAAATAAAACGTGTGTTATATGCGGCTAAGAAACTAGATTTTATTGTAAAAGTTGATTCAATAGGTTAGGGAAGGGTACTGGAGAATTACATGAAGATGAATACGAAAGTAGTCAACCAAGTTCATTGCATTCGTTCAGTCAGAATCTTTTCTCGACTCAATCTTTGCTGGTAGTGGCTCTTTTAAATGTCTCGAAGATGTAAAGTAAAACGGTACTGCTCTCTCTCACACACACACACACACACACACACACAAAGAAAAAGAAAATTAACTAGGACATCACGAAAACATCTTGTTTGTTATCACAGTTATTGACGCTAGTAATTTGAAATCAATGACGAAATTGAGATTAATGTTATTACGATAGCCGTCTAGATTTTTTCTTTGTATCTCAAGCCGATAATCATACCAAAATCGAGGTTTGTTATTATTTTTACAGGACGACCTAAGTCAAACGATCCCCCGAAACAGGTTATATTCAGCGACGGCATTCGACCAGGAGGTGAAATGAGTGATCGAGATTTATCAGCTGAATCCAGAATATCATCATTGCGTCGTCATACTCGAGTTACCAAACGCGCCAGCACTCCTCCAAGTGAGCAGTTAATAAATCCATCGTGTAATGCAAAGTCATTGCCACGTTGCTTTGAGAAATTCTAATCCACGTATGCTGAAATAATGTCTGCAAACGTACTGTTTCGTCATTAGTTGACCTTGACCGTTTGTTTTGTCACGTGTCTCCGATAATATTTTATTTGCAGTTTATCAGCATGATTCATATTGTTTCTAAATGATAGACATTTACGCGGATTGACGCTCACCTCAAGGATCAATACCCTCATTGGCTGTTTATTTTTTGTTTTAAAACAGGTAATTTGTCGTTGCACCGACGAATGTTGAATCCGGAAACTAAAAGTTTCATACCCTCGAGTAACGATTTACCCCCAGTGATCACCAAAACGCAGGGCGAATACATATTCTCTGAGACTGAAAAACCTATCGGCATCGACGACGCGCCTATTAAATTTGCCATCAATCGTAACTTGTTCGTAATTGTAAAACGAATCTTATGTAAGCGAATTTTTATTTTAGAAAATGTTGCATTATTGTCTAAAATTTTCAAATTTTCTCCTTGTGAGCATTCATTTTTTTTCTTGTTACTTATAGTGGACTGCTGCGTCAATAGAGATGTATGGTGTATGACTAGCGAAGGCTTGTCGTGCGTCGGACAAGATGAAATCGTTTTTCTTCTGGAAATATTTCCTGATGAGAAGCATCCGCCGAAAGATGTGTTTTTGACTGTGAATATGTTATACCAAGAGGCTTCGAAAGGTAAGCTGAACTATCCATGACGAGGGGATCATTAATTCGTGCAATTTTATTTTTATTTTTTTTAGCGAAAAAAATTTTACTATTTTCAATTTAATTTTTTACCGTTTAACCGATTTTTAGTCACCAGGTATTACGCCGGCCCAAGATGAATTTAACGATATTTTTTAAAATGTGCTTGTTTTTCTTTACCGGCATTACGCCATGCCCGAATCTAACTATAGCTCTACAAAAACATTCCCTAAATTATAAATGGTTTGATTGAAGTGAAACGGTTGATAATGTTTCAGAAACTGTGTGGCTTCTTTTCTACCTGATGGTTTGTCAACATCTCGTCATTTTGTTTGCGCATTTCTATACGATTATGAAATACTACTCCTCATAAATTGTTAGTATTTTCATTTGTAACTAGTCCACTAACCCGACTTCGTACGGGTAAGGGTTGTACTATTTTCTGTTGCAGTTTGAGACTTACATGCGTCACAAAAACACAAATCAAAAAATAATTCAGTTTTTATTAGCCATTTATTGAGGAGTCTTGCTACCTTTCAGGCGAAAGACTTTTTGTTACTATTATTCCATTTTAAAACATTATTTTACTATGCTAAAAAAAAATCTATTGGGCTAAATATTTGTTCGTGGGAAAAAAAATGCTGATAGCATCCCATTTGGAAAAGTGAATTTCACTCAGAATGGACAGAATTTCAAATTATGTGTATTGTGGGTTACGTTCATTACAAGTTTTAAGAATTTTTTACAATAATGAAAACTTCAAAAAGTTGCCATTTGAAAAATAATGGCGGATTCTGCTCATCTTCGAATTTGACTGAGATATGGATCCAAAGTATCTACTCACTTATACTAAATGTTGGCAACAACAGAGTGTTCTCTAGGGAGTGTGGCTTTGCCTCCAGCCATCATTGCCTTCAAAGTGAGATACCATAGACTGCCCCTCGCATATGCCCAAATGATCCCTCTATCTATATCATAATTGAGCCACTAATCAGTTCACTTCGTGCAATACATACTCGAGTCTGGAATTATGAAAGTATTATTGGAAAAAAAATGAGTTGGCGTATTTTCATTTTTTCAAATCTGTTATCAATAAAATAGGATAAAGGTTCATCCAATTAATAAAACTAGTTTAAAAAGTTTCAAAAATTCCACCCACTCACGGGTATTGAACCACTTGTTTGCAGAAACGAAACTGACAAAAGCAATAATAAGTTATGTTGAAAACGAGTTTTTAAAAAATACGCTTTTATAATTTGAAGGAGAAAATAACGGCGAAAGAGAAAATAAAATTTCTCACTTTTTTTCACGTGAAAACAGCGCTTTAGTTGGTCATGCGGTGTACTTCAACAAATTGAGTGAGTAGAATAAAAGCGTATAAAAATAGTTGTTACATCGTGCATTATTGGACCACAGTAGAACCCTAAAATAATTGTTATTAAAATGGTATACATCATGAATTTACTACTTATGACCCAATCACAAGCCAGTATTCATGCGTATCTGCGAGGCAATGTACATTCTCTTATTATGCGCAAAGAAAGTTGAACAAAAAAATGAAACAAAATAGGCAACTCAGAGCCACGTATATTTATAACTTCTACACGCACACAGTCGCACAGTTCACTTGGGGAATATTTTTTTCTAAAGTAACTCAAATTCTATAGCGTATATTTTAAAATTTATTGATTTTAAACCCAGTGATGGGCTCATGAAATTTTTTGAGAGCATACTCACTTTCTCATTGACTTTAACAATACTACATGCTATTAACTAAAAAATAATAATTTTTCAACTTTTACTGACACGGCACTTAGATTTCACATGTAGAAACTTCTGAAAAATTTGTTTTTCTCATATCCCGATTTTATACCCATAATTTTTGTTTTTTTCCATGATGAAGGTCTTCATTACTAAGAGTATGAGTTGTGATAGCTCATTAGGGTAATATTGTGAAAGTATACTTCGTATACCCTGAATTTTTCATAGATATCTCGACAGTATACTCCATATATTATTTGTACCCTGTGAGCACATCACTGTATTAAACCAGCAGAGGATCAGGACGATTGAATGAGTAAAAGATTCATTCAAATAGGTTCAACGGTTCTGGAGTCAACTTGCAATATAAAAAAGCATTTCATTTTTATTCATACTTTATAGAATGCATATATATTATATATATATATGTAAAAAGAACACTCTTCTTTTTCGAATGACTACAACTCTGTATGTTACTTTCATTCTTTCATGAATTCGTAATGTTTATTTTTGTTTGACCCACATTAAGAAATTGACACAATTCGACTATCTAATATTTACCGTTCCAATCTTATTATCTTTAAGTTACGTCATTTCATGTATTATCAATTTGACCATCCTTTGTTAAATGACATCATTTTTGACCATACTCAACATGACTATTTTCCCTTTGTAACGAACGTCGATTTCATTTATCAAATTCATTCATTCATTCATTCGTCCGTTAATCGCTGTTTCAGAAAGACAGATAAAACCTAGTCGTATCTTCGTTCATTTCTTTGTGTATAATAATCTTGAATTTTCTAATTTCACTACCGTATTTTAATCGTGTCAATAAACTCTGCTTTTGATTACGAGTTCACGAAACTTTATTTACGTGCAAATTAGATCGAGTGGAATATCCGGAAACAAACTTACATATATATATATGGATGAGTAATTTACATTTCCCAACAGCCAAACACATACACTTCTTAAGTATGGTTTATTCTCGTTGTTTTATTCTTTAAGATCTAATATGTAAAAAGTTCACTGAAGGGAAACACCAAATTATGGTTTATACTGTTTCTCTTGATTTATTTTCTAAAATTTAAAATTTCCCAACTTTATGGAGTATAGATTAGAAATTGGAGAATAGAGATGTGAGTTTAAACTCTGCCTTTACATTGTACTATATTTTACAGTTATCTGATTTTTTGTCTCCTAAGCAAAATTTTGGCTGTTTTACAATCTTACGTATAAAATAAAATACCAATTTCTGCCAATGCTTGGCAAGAGTGTATAAATTTTTGAATTTTGTTCTTAACAATCATCTGAAAGACGGAAAACCCCAAAAAAGGCTTTCTTGAATAATTTGGGAACCATTTTGTTATGCGTTTTTCTTTCATCTAAAACTTGACTCAGGTTGATGTAAGAATGTAGTCATCATCAGAGAAGAAATATTGTAGTTTGTAGGATGAGTGATAATTCTCATAAGCTGGATTGGTATAACTTCGATCGAAGACAGCTTTTACACACCCTTATTTCTGTTTAGTTGGTAGTAAAGGGATATTAAAAAGTGAATTTTTGGGATAAAAGTCCTTTCAGTAGTTCTTGAAATATAAAAACCATGACTTATAAAGGGATTTTTTTGTCATTATTTTCATTAATCTCTTATCTATCGATGAATTTTCAGTAAAATACGGAATTCTTCATAGTATATTTTGCTCATTTTTTTCCATATGACATGACACTATCTCTGTACCACTGATTACAATTTGTTGAGGAAATTCTCCATTTGACTTTGTTTTATTTTTTTCATCATTCGCAAAGATAAATTGAAACATTTGTGTAGATGTTCATTTTCAAAATTTTTTTTCTCATTTTCAGGGAATACTGTTACAGAAATGTCGTACGCATCACCATGCCTTAGTAAGTTATTTGGTTCAAAAGAACACGGTGGATTTGTATTTATTCGTCCATCGTACCAGTGCATTCAAAAGTTGTTGCTACCAAAAGCCCCTTATTTGATAGCGTTACTTATTCATCGGTGAGGCATTAGCCAAAATTACTTAGTAATTTTGCAGTGTTGGTGTTTTATCTGTGAAAACTTTGTGTTTGATCTGTTTTCCAGGTGGGAAACTCCTTGGGCTCGTTTGTTTCCCATCCGACTGGTATTAAGACTGGGTGCTGAGTTTCGGTACTACCCGTGTCCTCTTGTTTCAATACGCAATCGTCAGGCATTATTTACCGACATTGGGCATACCATAATTAGTTTATTGGCTGTGAGTGGTCTTCTCTAATAGAGTTTTAAAAATTTCAGAATCAACAGTAAAATATTTTCTAATAACTGAATCTTCTTTTCAGGATTTCAGAAAATACTCGTATACGTTACCATCTGTTCGTGGTCTCATGATTCATATGGAGGATCGTCTGACGACGATTCTGCTTCCAAAAAACAGATACGATCAGGTAACATTTGTTTAGGACCTCCTTACTGTTGCTAGAAAATGGTGCAAATATACAAACTAATTTCTGAGATCATGTTGGTTTTAAATTAAAATTAGTGGTTTTCTCGATGAAGGCTAAAAAATGAATTTTTCAAGACCATTATTAGAAGCGTAAAAGAGGGAAAATCACACTGAATAGCTAATAATTTGGGAACAAATTGACCATTCAAAACCAAAATTGGTAGGTCTGATCCTTGTATAGAAGGTACTGTTGGTACCAAATTTCGTGACTATTGAAAGAGAATATCAATTTTTATTGAGGTAACATGAAAAATCAGTACCTCCAACAGCTCTATGTAATGAATCATAATACCAATAGGAACCAAATTCGAAATAAATCAATAACTGTACCAAATTTTGTGACTACAGCTTAAAAATTACTTCTTTTAGAGCCATTAATCTCTCAAAACAGCAACAAAATCACCCCTATCAGACGTACTGTAAACCTTATCCGCACCAAAATTGGTAAATACTGTCCTTTACCTAAAGCTCTTAAGTATACCTAATTTCAAGCCTATCGATTGAAAATTTCGATCTGTATGCTGTTCAATACAAAATGTATATAAACTGATCTAGCAGACGAACTATACGACCGATTTGGACCAAAAACTAAAGAGTTCTTCCTTGAATGAATTCGAATATGTGTTTCAAATTTCGAAACTATCCGATTAAAATAACGCCTGGAAATGGACTCAACGAAAAAGCGGGTACAAAAAAAATGAATTTTCAAAAATAGTGCCAAAATGCTCAGATCATGAAATGAAAAACGTACCCGCTCCCACCCTTGGTTCCCAATATTCAAGCAGTTGTAATAAATATATTTTTTTCAAAAATTTTGCTTAAGTTTTGAAACAAAAAACGTACCCTCTCTCACCACCAGTAAGAGTCGGCAGTATTCGTGAAAAAAACGGGATTCAAATTCTTTTAAGGGGCTAAAAACGATTTATGATTCGTGATTCGAATCATTTATTTACAAACAGCGGAACAACGAATCACGAATTCCATTTCTTCCGTCAGGAAATTCCTGTAAATTTGGTAATTGTTGGGAAAAAATTCATGAATTTCATCCTTGTAAAATTATACAGTTTTTTCAAAGAATTTTTAGTTTTCACGTTTCTAAATAAAATAGATTTTTATCAAAAGGTACTGGAATGTTTGGAACTTCTTTCTCTTATCAAGGTTAAACAGAATTATTTAACGTTCGATACTGAGGATTGGTGATTTGTAGAAAAATGATTTGTGTGAATCATTTTTAATCTGGACTGAAAATATTTGTGATTCGAATCACTTTGCTTTAAAGAATTCGTGATTTGTGATTCTAATCATTTTGCTATAAAACATTTGTTCTTCGTAATTCAAATCATTCTTTTGAGGAATCTGCCTACTTTTGCCCCCAGATTATTCCGTGACACCAAGATTAATAAGTGGCTTTTAAATAGAAAACCTACTTAAAAATCATTTTCAATGTATCGTCGACTATGCAAGAAATGCAAATCGTGTAAATTTTTATCAGTTTTTAAAATAAGACTGTTACGAATAATAAAGGAATTGTCTTTTAATATTTTACTACATGATATGTAGAACTAATTTGTGGGCTTTCATCGTTTCTATTTTCAAGCTTTAAAGTGGTTGTAGAATCCTTCCTTTTTTTCGTATTATTATGTATCTGTAGTGTCGACATTAAAGATCTCTTCAAAATGTTTTTTTAATTTGGACTACAAAAAGTTGGAAATTCCTTTGATCGATTTTTTTTTTTTTTTTTACGGAAAACGTCTTTTAGAGGAGATTATCAATGTACCTTATAAAAAAAATGTGACAGAAAAAAGTTAAGAAAAAATGTAACAGCCAAAATTATGACGTTATTCTTCCAGCTGCTAAAATTTCCTATGCAAAAACTTACACAATCCAAAATTATGACTTCATCAACTCTTCCAGCTGCTAAAAGTTCCAAGTCCAAAATGATGACTAGTGTGTTGCGTTTTTCCTAACGAGCCCCGCTATATATTCAGACTGCCCTTTAAATGAATAGATAAATAAATAAATAGATTTATTGCGTATTGATTTAAATATGTTAAAATGTAAGGTGGTGGGCATTATCTCAGGGGCAGCTAAAGAGGCTGATGACGTCATAGTTTTATACTTGGAAATTTGGATTATCAGTGGTTGAAGGGGCGTCCAGTTGAGGTTTTAGGTACCTATTTATTGTGTATTGATATATGTACATTAAAGATGTTTTCCAGAAACATCGGTAGTGTCCTCTTAACGCTACTATTTTTTTTTTCAGTTCTTTATAGTGCATATTATGGGTTTTCGTAATCAAATAATAATTTTAAAATAAGTTAGTGTCATGCTTTTAGTATACCTATCTCCTTAACTATTTATGTGCACTATCTACTGTTGAATTTGGGATGGTTTCTCAGGAAATACTCTGCAGAAAAGAGAAAAAATTTAATTTAGTAGGTAGCTGATTTTATATACTAAAGAAGTGTTATACCTACACTTACTTTCTAGTTTCTCGACAAATTCTGTTTATATATTGAGTTCTTAGCTCAACCCTCAAGTTATTCGATGTGAACTCTGTAAAATAGCAAAAACTAAAAAAGTTGTTTTGTTTTGTATTAGCCATCTACCCTGGCTTTGCACAGGTGAAAAATTTTGTGGAATGACAAGAAATAACCTCATAATTATTGTAGAATACTTTATGTCATGGAAGATATTCTGACAATGGAAGGTTTTCTGCAGTTATTGTGTGCTCACCACATATCATACACAAGGTATGGGGGAATCAAGACCTCAGTGAGCACTCGTGATTTTGTAGCCAATTTTATAGGCTTATATACTGACTCCTTACACGTATGCAAAGAGATGTATGTAAAGAATATGTATGTGTGTGATGACTAATTGTGACATATTTTATCGTTGCTATGGCAACAGATAAAATATGGCCCATGCCCTGATAAATCAGATTATGACATCATCCAAGATGTGAATTGTCAATTTGTCATGGTCCAGATGTTGCAACATACAATGAGTTTAACATGCAGTGCACAAAATTAGTCATATTTCAATGACGACTGTTGTCGAGAGGCCAAGCCTCTAACCTCATACAAGTGGTCTAATCCCCGCCATTATATTGCTACCAGCACAAAAGCTGGAGTTTGTAATACAAGAAGAAATTAAAGGAAATATTCATCGTAATTTCATTTTTTTATTTTTTGTAATTAATGCTCTTTCTTCGTGTTTTTGTTATTTTTGGGCTCTGTAAAATGCTGTTCAGCTAAAATGTATATTGTAAAAGGGGCTTTATAGCCCAAACCTCCTTTTTTTTCTTTTCTTTTCTTTTTAAACAATCCCCTTCTCCTAACCTTGTAGCTACACAGTATAAATATGAAACGAAGGCATAGAAAAGAAAAAAAAACAACACCCGTTGTTGTCACCTTACCTCACGTTCTACTGTGGAACTATATTAAGATGAAAAGCTTCTGCTAGACTGTTGTACCACTAGCACTGTTTATTTTGGGATTATGAGCTGTTTTTTAGTAATGAGAACATATAAAAATTAAAATCAAAGTTATCAAATGCAATTTCAGAAAAACCGTAAGTGGCAGGAAGAAAGCTTCAATTTTTAAAAGACAACATAAGTTAGCTGAAGATTCCCTGAAAATTTGGCTCAAATTGCACGTTTATTTCTCGAGATATCCAAAATTCTGTTCATATTCCCCAACTTGATTTAATTCTTATCATTTTAATTACAGGATCTGAACAAAATTTCAGAAATATCTGGAAAAATAAATGTACGATTTCAGCAAAATTTTCAGGGAATCTTCAGCCAACTTACGAAGATATCTCCAAAAAATTTAAGCTTTCTACCACTTAAAATTTTTGTGCAGCTGCTTTCGATTACATTGATTCTATTTGTTCTCAATACTAAAAAATAGCTCATAATCCAAAAATCAACATTTATCTCTGATGGGCCACCGGATGATAACCACTTTGACTTTAGATCCCAATTACGAATAATATGATAAGTGTGTTCATCCTCCAAAATAAACAATTATTTATAAAGAAAGTAACAGAATTCACCTAAATGATAAAGTTCTTAGTACATTGAAAATAATTATTTATTTTCAGGATTGTACAAGTATAACTTTTAGCATGGCAGTATGTAATCCAAAATTTTAAGAAATCGTATATGATGAACAAATTAAATTAAAAGACTTCTAAAATTTTCTTCAAATCAATTCTCATATTGTGATATAATTTTTCTTGATTTTTCAAAATAATTGTTAGCCAAACTTTACCCAATCAAATGGCCAGTTTGGGAAAAAAAAAAACAATAAGGAAAATTGCTGATTTTTTTGAGGAATCAAACAATTCTGTGCACTATCATACAGTTTTCTACCCATCAGTATTATAAACTCAAGTTGATTTGTTTTTGTCATAACAGCCTCTCTCGCTTGACAAATTTTCAGAAAATTTTTGCTTTATATAGTCGATATAGGTTCCTATCCCTTCAAGTTTCATTTCAAAAGCTCTATTTGGAGAGCTGTAATCAAGTTTGAAAGTTTCAGTTCAGAACCTGTTCTTTTCAAAGGCAGTTGTCAATTCTGCTCAATGATTTTGTGTTATTTTTGTGTACCTTCAATTTTTATTATTTTTTCTCTCTCATATTCTTCATTAATTTTTCTTAAATCTTTTATTTTTTTAATGCCTAACAGTATGTCTTTGCACACGCACATCGTCGAATGCTAATGTTGGAAAATTTTTACGTTTTCAAAATGCACCCTAATACTGTGTTACCAGGTAGCCTCGATTGTGCATATAACGAGAATTTTTGTTTTCCTGCGTATGATGTATTTCACGCACACTAGCACATATAAAACTGACTGAGGTTAAGTAGAATGAAAACCGCTTTTAACAAAATTGAAGGGACCAGCCTTTTTGTTCGCTATAAGCGGTAGATCGTTACATCCAATATATCGGATATAACAAACTGCTTGTAATAACCGATTATTACGAGCAATTTATTATAATCAATTATTATGACGATGAGATACATAAATTTCAAAAAAGAAAAAAGTCTTTATTACAAAATGAAAGAAACAATTGCAATATATTATTTTGGACCTGATTTCAGTAAAATAAAAAACATACATGTATACAGATAAATTGGTTAATTACGTTTAAGAAAACTGTCAACCAAGACAGTATTTAAAGGAAAAGAGGACCGAATGGAACAACCATGAGTGTTGATATTTACAGCTTGCCAGGCATTGGATTATTCACAGGAAATAGATCGTTCAATTTTAATGAAGATATCTGATATGGGAAAAGATAAGGACTATGGAATAAATTCTACATCGGCCTTTGAAACAGCACTGTCAGTGTCATTGTGGAGGATACCAGAGGGGAAGGAAGCTTGCAAGAGACAACAACACACGGTTCACTGCCTGATCCTACAGATTATCGATACTTGCAGAGTGCTCTAAATCCCTAATTGTGTTGTTATCTCTTGCGAGCTTCCTTCCCCTCTGGTATCCTCCACAATGACACTGACAGTGCTCATTCGAATGCAGATGTAGAATTTATTCCATAGTCCTTACCTTTTCCCATATCTGATATCTTCATTAAAATTGAACGATCTATTTCCTGTGAATAATCCAATGCCTGGCAAGCTCTAAATATCAACACTCATGGTTGTTCCATTCGGTCCTCTTTTCCTTTAAATACTGTCTTGGTTTCATCCTTTGAACACTATCGTTCTCCCTCTCATCTCTCTAAAATTCATCTAAACTCTTCTCGTCAATGTCCTTTCTATTAAGGCTTTCTCCGAGAAGGGGATCTCAACTTATTCATTTATTTTTTTCTTGCCCATTCCGTTTTTATGAATCTCAACTCATTACTCACCTTATTCATCTAAATCAATATCCTCCCTTCCATATCACTGCCCTCCTTTAAGATGTTTGGTTTTGAAACAATAAAAGTACTTTTTTTTTTCTATGGTACAAACACATTCATCTCATCTGTACAGTTTTACATTGTAAATCATTTTAGCATGCACCAAATGGGGTTTTCATATGGTGCGTGTCAAAACGATTCACCCGGTATACCTTGGTTAAACATTTAAATTACATTAAAAAGTTTAGCAATGGTGATTTAAACCTGACATATGAATGAACATATAGTGCATGATTTACTGGAAGATGTGGTCATGTTGGTTGATGAATGAAAAATTATATACAAATAATATAAATTGGAAGAAACAAAATGTTGATTACAAAAAATTAAAAAAATTAAAAAGGGTAGTAAATTTCCTTTAGTTTCTTGTGATTTTACTAACTCGTCACGAAAGTATACTGCAAAAACAACAAATTTGAAGAACAAAAAAAGGCAATAGAATAAATAAAATCAGAACCGCATATGTTTGTACCTGTAACGTGCACACAGTCACACAATTTATTTGAGGAATTGGTTTTTAAAGATAACCCAAATTTTATTAAATTGTTTTTCGAATTTATGAATTTTAAACCAGCGGAGGATCAGGAGAATTAATTGAGTAAAAGATTCATTTAAATCGGTTCAGTGGTTCTGTAGCCAATTTGCGACATGAAAAACCGTTTCATTCTTATAATATAGAGAAAAATATGTAGTTTTATGTTATTACTATGTTTAGATCATTTGTCTGTATAACCGCCCGCAATCATTACCAAATACAATTTTTAGGGCATTAAAAATTTTTGTTGCATTTTTATTCCAAAAATTGATTGATGGCCATTGTTCGCCATTTATAATTGAGAACAAAATTACTTTACATTCATTTTTGGCCCCTGTATACAATGGTGTGATTCTTAATGATTTAGAAAAATCCTAGATGATTGATTAAGAAAATTACTCATATCACCAGGACGTGCTTCTGCAACGTTCGATAGTTGTTCGAGAAACAGACTCATTGAGCAACTGAAACAATATTCAATTCTAGAACCTTCCAGACAGTCTTGTATTACGTGTAAATGAGTTGTAATTTGAAGTTACCCATAGCGTGAGCAAACTTTCTAGCTGATTCTTGTCTCCTTCACGCTACATTAGCGGCTTCCCAAAGAGTTTGAGAACTACTGCCTTAACCTTATTGGTTGATTTCTGATCAGTGGTTGACTCTGACTGGCTCCAATTTGTCGCAGTTTAACTTTGAGATTCCTTTATTTATTTCGTTTTGAATTTCTTACTCCACGTGATAATAATCGAGACCTCATCAAATGTATGAATCAACAAAAATATTTTCCTTCTTTGCGGTCAGTGACTCTGAGAAACAGTTGAGTGAATGGGGTTGAATTTTTAATTTATCTTCCTTTTTTCCAACAAAATTGACAACTTTCGGAAAATGGAAAAATGTAATAAAAAATAAGTCATCAGTTAGCACAATTTTACCAACTGCATTACGACGTCGCTCTCTGAAATCGAGCCGATGGTGTGAAACACCGCCCACACCCACTCACTAGAAGAGCCTATGGTTACGATTACGACATTTTAATAATTGTTCGTTATTTTATGGTCCTAGGTCGTACGTGCGATGAACAATTCTGAGGAGAATGTTTTAGCATTTGCCGGCAACATAAGCATCCATGCTGATTCACATCTTGTCTGCATACAGTCCACTCAAGATGACACATCGTACACCACACAAGCGATTAACATACACAATAAACCTCGTCAAGGTACCCCTTACGTTTTTTTTTTTTGTTATTTTCGTAAAACAACGACCCAAGAAATGTCTTTTAAGTGGTATTGTCGTCACCGTTTCCATCAGTGACCGGTGCCAGTTTTATCGTATTTAATGGCTCGCTCAAGCAGTGCGCATGGGCTGGTAAATCGAATATAGTCGAAGATGGTCTCATGGTGCAAATACCTAGCGAAAGTATGAGTAATTTACGAGGTGCGCTCAAACAGATGAAAGACTATTCGATTGGCTGCGGTCCACAGGCCGAAGAGGTCGTCGTTCTGAAATGGGCGCCAGACGACGTTAATTTCAATATCGGGTAAGAAACTTGGTGGTATTTGTTTGTGCGTCGAAGATAGGAATCGTTCGTTTGAGCGAACGTTGCTCTTATGCTAACACCGTTGCAGGGTAAGAAGCAATATCGACGATAAGCCTCTAGATGGAGTTCCTTCCATAAGGGTACACAATGGTATCGATTATTCGGGAGCGTTACGTTTAATTCGATGGACTGAAGTATTTATTTTACAGGTTAGTGAATCTTGACGAGTTTATTGTTGCATTTTTAGTGATTACATTTTTAACATCTTCAGCTTCTTTTTTTTTGTTTTGTTTCAGTCGGATGAAGAATCTGACAACAAAACGGGTGATACGGTGAATATTAGTAAGCTGTCAGAGTCGATTGCTCGAGCTACATGTATAGCCTTAGTTCCTTTATTAGATTTGTTAGCTACGGCAAATTTGACGACAATCGCTGTTAGAGCTACTATACATCCAGATAATGTAAGTGCCTATTGTGTATTGTTTGTGCGTACCGAGTCGAAGGTGAATGAATTGGAATGTAATTGGCTGCGTTGATTGGTCCCTCGTTTTCCAAATCCATTTTGCCCGAAGATTTTTTTTTTTTTAATTTGTATTCCTACTTCTGCAGTTCTCAAAAATATTTATTCCCAAATTGTAATTATTTCCAAAGAAACTTTTCCCAAAAATGAACTAAATTGTGAGCATTTTCTAGTTGAAAACGGCAACTGCTTGTAGTCTTGTACTTCACGATTCCTAACTAAAAAGCATACAAAAATGCTTTTGTTCAAGTCTTAAAAAAGAAAAACCGCCTACGATGAAAACTGAGCCAATCAGAGGATAAAAAAATTTGAGAAATATCGTTGTGGGAATCATATTTTTGGGAAAAAATTTTTTAGGAAACCCACTGCATGTTTGGAATTAGATTATTTGGGAAAATTTTTTTTGGCAAAAATGAATTGGGAATTTATTCGCCCTACCTGGTATACTGTTTTGAGTTGTAAGATCAGCGAAAACTGTTTACTCCTTAAAATGAATGCCGTATAACTAAAAACTTTTGCCATAACTAATTGTAAAATAGTATATGTTCAAAGCCAACTTCACTTATCAAGCCGTGAAGTGAAAATCCCAATGTCGCAAAATTGATATCTGAGGACTGGTTTTTGGAAAAACCAGATTTATTAGACTTGGTTTTCAATTCTTTATTCCCAAAAATGTAATTTGACCTAAATTTGCAATCGTTTTCGTCATTTTTTCTCTGATTTAGATCGAGTAAGAGTGAAAATAAAATTGGTCCCCCACACAGTATATATGCCAGCTCACTATTTTAGCTCTACTTCATGGCTCGATGGCACGATAATAAAGTTGGCTTTGGCATGTCCTAAAAAATTCGAAATTCTGTATTAAAATTTGAGAAAAGGGTGATGCAGGAGCCGTGGTGAAAGTTTATAATTTTTTTTAACACTGAAAATGTTTAGTTTTACGGTATTGGAGTACGTTTTAAAACAGTGTAAAAATTCTTCAACATCAACAATCCACAATGTGTGTGTGCAAAGACATTCGTAGGCATTAAAAAATCGGTGAAGAATACGAGAAAGGAAAACTAATGAAAATTGGAGGTATACAAAAAGTCGAAAACCCATAGATGAATAATATGAATACTTTGTATATAGATAGGTAACTTGTAACTTTTTTTTGGTTACCTCTTCGTTTTATCATGATCAGTAATATCCACAAATCACAATTACTCAAGCTCCAGGGTCGCATATATTTTCAAAAAGTTTTTTGGTGTAGCGAGAATTCAAATTCGTGTCTTTGGACTTTTCATTAGCGTACTTAAACGCTAGGCTACCAGGTTGATAAAATAATATAGTTTCGGAAGATATATTTATGTAGTTTATTAATAAATATTTTCAACATTTATGACGATTACAGCGCTGACATGTGATTTGATTGTATATCTAAAATTATTAAAAATAGAAAACTAAAAAAACAGCTAGGTGAACACCCCATGCAAAAACCACACAAAAACCATCTTTGAAACGAACAGGTTCTGAACTGAAATTTTCAAAATCAATTACAGCTTTCAGAATAGAGCTTTTGAAACGAATTTGAGTGACCTATATATTTATGATCTACGACTCAGGATTAGCACTTTTTCATAGGTCCTGCCATTGAACCGAATGCAATAGTTTTGGAAAATACACTAAAAAGTTTTGAATAACCGTATAAACCAGAATTCTGGAACTCAGAGAGTACCTTCCAGTTTGGACCTACGAATCATCATAATCACTACCACATAATTATATTTATACTACTACATTCTCTGTTCATTCCCTATCTAACATCAATGATTATTCACCTTGCTTGGTGAGTGAACCCATACTACAATTTTAACCCAATTGGAAAAATAAAATTATGCTTTCAAAAGAACAATTCATTATTTAACATTATTCCAATTAAATGCTTATCTCTATACTGATTGTGATCCTTATCCAAAATATGAAAAAAGCTGTTACTTGTGATAATCAATTTTGATTTAATACAAATTTGCAAATCCATAAAGATGTGCCTAAAAAATCAACTGACAAAGAATTCCTCTCTGTGGAACGAGCTAGAATCTTCCTTAAACGCTGATGTTGGTTACTTTTTCTAATTTTTCAAACGCAAGTTTTTTGAAAATAAACTTGAATTTTGTCCAAAAAATAAGCAAATAACTTTCAAATTTTAGTTTCTGAATTTATTATCCACCAAAAAGTATACTTGATTTTCATTTTAATTTTCTGTAGACTTTGTTAATTTCAAAATCACTGTAATTTTTGATCTTTTCCTTGAAAAACAGGAAGAATTCCTCGAAAAATAATGAATTTCAAGAAAGGCTACCAGAACATTTCAGCTTACCTCAAAATCATTAATTACGAAAACATTTTACAAAAATCTTTGGTAATGATTTTATTATAGCCAGTTAGACATGGCCTAGTTGATAACTCCACTTCCACCAGGAAATCGATCATGAATTGAATTAATATGAATTGATTGTTGATGGCGATTGAAAGCTCATTTAAAATAGACATACTACCAACTTCTATCAGTTCAGTTCATAATCGATACCCTGAATACATTTAGAACAGCACTTATTTCAGGCATAAATTTAACCAACCTAGTAAAATTTGTTACTGCTTGACTCCAGTGTAACTACAGAAATAAAGGATTTTTTAGTCTGTCAGTAACTTTTATAATGGTGGCTAATCTCAGAGCCTTAACAATAGAGACAGTGCTTCATTCGGCAACACCCTATTTTCCAAAAACAACTAGAAGTACATTTGTTGCAAATTTTAGATAGAGAAACTTTTTTTTTTTAGCTTTAATCCAGTGTATTAGAAAAAGATGGATATAGCCATAAATTATTCGCGAAGAAATAAGCATGTAATTTCTTTCTGGAACAAAAGAGTGAGATGGTCTACTAAAATTCATATTGGTAAACGAAGATGAAAAATCACACCAGAGAATAAATCTATTTGTAATAGTATTGATTGTTGATAATGTTTTAAAATAGAAGTACCTACCATCCAGCTTACAAGATCCACCCTTGAGGTCAAAGTTAAAAAATTCGAACACGAACAGTCTTTTAAACTGACAATGCAGATTTAGGAAGGAAGACAGTTTTTTAATTTTTATCCAAGTAAAATTATCCGAATGAAAAAATATTTGGTTGGAAATTAATTTTGAATATATTTTTGGATGAAAACTTTGATTAGATTTTAGTGTCAAAAAAAAAAATGTGGTGTAAGAGTTTGAAATTTTTGGAGGATATATTTTATCACAGTGCTTCGAAAATATAAACAAAAGCCACGACTTTTCATTGCCAGCTCTTATTCTTGTTAAGGTGCAAAAGCTGAAGAATTGAAATTTTTCAATTTTAATGAAAATTCACGTCGATTAAGTAAGGATATTCGGAATCTTTGGGAAATCACTTGGTTGATTTCTATCACATTTACGTTTAATGTATTTTTTTGTTTGTGAAAAAAATATCAACAGTTGAAATCGATGAAACCATTCGTTTCAAAAATTTTCAACTTACTAAAGTTTTGATAAATCTTTTAAATTGTTACGCCGCTCCCCCACTTCGTCGGTGAAAATCAAATTAAATGCACTTTATGCCAACGAACCGTCTATTTTCTACACTTCCAGACCAGATCAAAGTGTCTACTTTTCGAGTCTAAAAAAGCATCGTCAACATTTTTGAGACTCGGTGATCAAATATGCGAAGAAATATTGCAAATTTGCTTTCGGACTATTTTTTTCTTCGTATTCTGTGTTGTTTCCAAATTGTTTGGTTTGAAATACTGATATATGTCTTCTCTTATTTGTTAATATAGGTTGGATATGAAGCTGGTAGCCGAGGTGAAAAATTACCTCCCATTTACATGAAAAGTTTAGATGAAACGTTGATAGCTGTTGTACACGAAGCAGCCGTTGCCATCCGCGACATATCTTCTCCAACAGTATTAGAATTAATTTTCCGAGTTATGGAACAGGAATAGTTGATCGCGTATCGATCGAACCCGATACAAAATTGTCGTTTGGTATAGATTAGAAAACCGCTACAGTTACCAAAATAATAATAATAATAATAATATTAATATATCAGTAATATTAAATTAATTAAAACTGGAAGAAAAATAGTGCGCTATAATACTAAATAAACATATTATTCGCGGGTTGACGTAAACACTGAAGAGTATTTTTTATTGTTATTCCTGAAATTAAAATTTTTCAATGTTGAATTTTTTTTTTTTCTATTATCATACAATTTTAATTTAATGTTTGTTCATTTTGATAGACCGTGATATTACCGTCGTATTTTTCTCATTATTTTTGTAAAAATCTTTGAATTATATATATAAGTATAACCTTCTCAATATTTCTGAGTGTCTATTTTGGAACTTGATCGTTTTGAAATTGGTATTTTGAAGTTTTCAAACTTGGGAAAGTGGTAATAAACATTTATTTTATAGTTTTTTCTTTTGTTTTGTTGAAAAAAATCAAATTTTTTCGTATTCTAATTATAACATGAATCACCGCACGCACTCAGTTGATCATAATTTTGGCAATTTTAAATTTATTTGTATAAATTTTTCAAGTCAAAATTTTTGTTCGACAAAAATCCGTACCAAATTTTGTCATGAAAACTGATCGATGCATTTGACACATTTTCAATAAGTTTTGTGTTTTCATTCAAAGCTATACATATCTGTGTAAGCGTTGAATAGTTGAGACTTACGGAAATAGAAACAATTACATTATCGTGATACGTAGTTGTTTAAGTGAAATTTGAATTAATCGTTTTAATATTGTGTAATATTGATATGTATACCATAAAATATATTTTGTTTTTTATCCTGAGTTTTGGAAAGAAAATTTATTCTTGTAACATTCACCTTTGGTAGATTTACTCTTCTTAAGGAAGAGAGAGTGATCATTGGTATTTCCAATTGTTTTATTAGTTTTTAACATTAAAGAGTTTATTAGTCAGTGCCTGGATATTATTTGATATTGATATACCAATTCAGTTATCATTGACTTCCCAAGAATGCGATCATGAATTTTCTTATCGCATGGGTGTTTCGAATGGATCAAAATATTTACATCCCGATTTCTATTGAACATAAGACGATTACAGATAACGAACCTTGGACTCTTGTTGGAGAGTTAAAAACCCAACCAGTACCACCACTCCCATTTTTCCCTGTTTTGCCTGTTAAAAATTTTAGAATTAAAACAAAATATAAAAATTCAGATGAAAAACTTATCCAAATATTGAGAATTAAAGAAGTTCATTGGGCTAAATGAAATACAATGGATAGTAGTATAATCTATACATTTCGTTAATGTAATTTATTGTTATACGGGGCACCAGAGATTTGCGATGATTTAACCATAAATTTTGTTTTAACTTGAACAATTCACGACAAAATAATTTATAATTATAATGATGGGAGAGCGGTGTTTACATGACCCGTCTTAGGGAACAAAGTTGAGGCAACTACTTCGCAAGCAGATAAAAAATTTAATTCAGTACGATGCTCCAGTGTTTCAGCATACACTACACAAGACTGAAGTACATCAGCTTTTCCACAGGATAATGAAGATCTACACATTCGACAAAACTCATCTAGTTTTATCTTACTTCATCACTGAAAAATTTGTAATATTTGACATCTAATTACCGAAGCGAAGTCGAATTCAATTTCATCGCCAATATTTTATTTTTATTATCACAAAAATAAAGGACAGTCTTTACAATGTTATTCGACGAGTCGTTAGCATAGTTTTAATTAAATTATTAATACATTCATCCTACAGAGCAGATTATTCAAATGCAGGAAATGAATTCATTAATTAGTCAGAGCACAGCCAATCTGCCTCACATAATGACTAGAAGGTTCAGAATTGTGTGCATGGATGATGTGTACTAAAACGTTATTTTTAAAAATTCAATAATTCATTCAAAAGAATAAATGTCTATGTTCAACCATGATTTATGCTTTGAGCCATTCATAAAAACATTAGATTAATTAAATACATTCACTAATTTGGAGATTTAAAGGTGATTTTAGTGTAATATCCAAAACTGGGTTTAATTATGAAGTATAAATACCAGAAACAGACCAAACAGGCATGAATGTCCTGTCCTGTTGTATACGTGCGCACCATTTTCAATAACAATATTACGTAATTGGCAAGATCAAATAAAGAAATCGCACATATTGAGTATCATGACGATTTACAAAAAAAAAATAAAAAATAATAATAATAATAATAATAATAATAATGTCAGAAATTCCGACAAAGAAAGTATGTCGTAGATGTCTGGAAGTAAATCAAACATGAACACAAGAACAAATGGACAGTAAAGAGAAAATCAGTAGCTACAAGAAAAAAAATAAGTACCTATGGAAGTTAAAATAATACTGCAAATATTCAAACCGATAATTCAACATTTTTCAACGAAATATAATTCAACCAATAGTATAATAACAATAGGTCTAATTTACTGAACAATTTGAGACCTTACGACAGAGTACACTCTCTTCGAATCTTAACCAAAATTTGCCTTTTTTCTCATGCGAGTAGTTTGAGTAGTGTTTTATTTTCTGGGACAAATCGAATGAAACTTCAACCAGCCACTCGTCCCAAAACTCGTTATAATTTGCATAGTAAATTAAAAGAGAGAATCAGGTACAGTCAAAAATCAATTTTAACGCGCGATTAAACGAATACGTAACTTATCATTATAGGCAGACAATTATTTTCGGGTAATTAAAATATTATGCTTCCAAGATTAAGATTTGAAAAATCAATCTCAACAAAAACATGAATTAGTCATTTCTATAAAAATCGAAAAAAACGAAAACGTTGATTTTTCAATTTTTTTCTGTTCTAAAAAAATTTATTTTTGCTTCTCAGAGTGATTGGTTGGCTGATCACATTTAACTCATATATAGTTGAAAACGATTGCACCCTTCAATTACCGAACGGTATAGTGAATTAATCAAACAGCAAAACTAACTGATGAAGAAACAGGCATACTAATAAAAACGCAATCTTACACGGGGAACATGTGGGTTTGCAAATGCTTTTGCAAGGATGAAAGCAAAGGAAACGAACGATCACACATATCGCATGAATATCTGTTCTCACCTGTGTGTAAACGTTCGTGTCGACGAAAACTGGAGCCATCAGCAAACGCACGAGCACATATGGAGCATGTAAACGGCTTTTCACCAGAGTGAATTCGGCGGTGCGTGAGCAAATGGGATTTAGTGATAAACGTTTTGTCGCAGTATTCGCATTTGTAAGGGCGTTCGCCTGTGTGAATTCGTTTATGCGAAACGAAAGTCGAACTGGTAGCGAAATTCTTACCACAAACTTGACACACATATGGACGTTCGCCGGTGTGGATTCGCATATGTTTTTTCAGTCCACAAGAGTCAACAAAATCATTTAAACATACTTCGCACTTGTACCGTTTTACTACCGATCCATTCGGACCGTGCGTCCGCTCGTGCTTCACGAATGCTGAGCGATCATGAAATGCTCGTGAGCAAACTGAACATTTATAAGGACGCTCGCCCGTGTGTGTTCTTCGATGGGTCACCAAATGCGAATTTGTCGAAAACATTTTAAGACACACATCACACTCGTGTGATTTACTATTATTATGGCATTTTTCATGACTGAGAAGAGTGGACGCAGAGGGAAAACCTTTTCCGCAATTTTGACAATGAAATCTTGGATCGTTTGCTGGTAAATCAAGGTGACTAACATCTTCGACATCTTTTAAGGTATCTTTTCGACTATTATCAGTTAAATTATTCAAATGAACGTTTTCAGATGGAACAATATTTGCACTCGGCTGAACAAGAGATCCTGCGTTGAATTCATATTTTGTGAACAACCCTTCCGGTTTGGGATCCGTTAGCTGAGTTACATTATTTTCTTTTCTGCAACATAAAAAAAAAATAAAAATATAGAAATTATTTCAAATTAACCAAAAAAATTCATTCAAGTTTCACGGGTTAAAAATATAGGACGCAGGCAAATCACTCTTTAATAAAATCAGTAAAAAAAAAACACCAAGTACAGTAAAACTGAAAATTTTTCATGCCGAATTCTGTGCAGTTATCAAAAAAATAAATTATCCAATCAAATGAACTATTCTCACATATGTATAATAAAGATGGGGTTTTCACAGTTTTTTCCAATTTTCCATCAATCGAACAATTGAAAATTGATAAAAACCAGAAAGCTTGTCACGAAGAAATTACCTTTCTCCTATATTTGAAAAATATAACTGCAAAGGATTAGGTTGAACGTTGTTAATCCAATGAGGCATTTCACTATTTAAGGCTTGATTCTGTAGAGTCTGCGATTCAGTTGCTGCTTCATTTACGTGATCAACTGCCGGCTTAAAAAGTTATGAGTAAAACAGTTCAATAAGAAGTTTTATAAATGTGATATATCGGCACATCAATAACTCACTGTATATTTCGAATTAAATAATTTCTTGCTTGAGTAATACTGTTTCACGGAAGGTGCAGCATTGTCGCTTGTTTCCATCTTGACAGAAACAAAATATTCTGGGAGAGTCGGAGCACACTTTACTTCAGTAGTGTCATCAGAGATCATTCTCCGAATCTACTGGCAAGAAAGGGTCGCTATCATATGGTGACTGCACAGCAACAAAAGTTTCTCTGGAAAAGATAAGAAAAAACAAGTATATTATTTTTGTTTAATTGTTTAGATATTATCTGCTCTATACATATCAAAAAACTCGTCAGTTAGAAGGTTGGCTATAAAAAATTCTAGATAAAATTTAGAAAGAGAGAATAATTACTTTTGAAGACTTGATTGTAAAAGAAGCGATAGAATTTCCAATGTAGATTCATCTGCAAAAAGTAAATAACTAAGTAAATAAATAAAATATTTATCAACTGAAATTTTAGAACAATACAAAATGTAATTAGTAGTAACATAAGGAAAAGTACAAACTTCAATTTCTTCAGACAAACTAGACTCATTTTTAATAGCTTTGAATTTGGCAGGAACCTGTTCATCATTTGTCTATCATCAAGAGAGTACCTGTGACATGTTGCCAAAACCAACACACACCGATAAAGATGAATGACACATTTAGCCTACTTTAGCGAAAATACATTCGAATTAATCGAATTTTATAATCAATCTTATCGCGAGAATTTTCCAATCATTGAAGAAAAAGTTGAAAACATAAATATATATTCCAAAACAAATCGGATTGAAAAAATTTCATAAATATTAAACAAATTGCCAATTGTCCAAGCCCAATTGCGGATTGCCGTAAATTTTAAAGCATAAAATTATAGTAAAACAACTTTAAGTTTCAAAATGTTAGAATTCACCTATGTATGATGGTCCTCTCTCGTCTCTCAAATAGTACGCCATCTTCATTTTTCGTGACGTACTACTTATATATTCTGTAATATCATGTACTCATGTCTGTGTGTTGTATTATACCAGCTCACGTTATGTAGAGTTCACTCTTTGTCTATCCTTTAAATATGGCGAACATTCTAAATATAATTATTAATGATAATATTGTTTTATTTAACTCTCCAATATGATAGCATCACGAATATTAATTAATTAATTAAAAGTTCCTCATTTACTTAAAACAATAATTAAAAAGTGCATAATATATGTTATATAAGCGAGGTGCTTATCAATAGTGGCGTCCATTAAAGTCACATTAGCTGTGCTTGATAGGATTACACTAACTTACACCAACCTACACCAGTAGGGATATTCCAAAAATAATCAAGTAAAACTTGGGGTAAAGTCATATAACATTCTGAAATTTGTGGAATTGCCCGCCTGGTATAGGTTGGTGTAAGTTTGTGTAGTCCTATCAAACAGAGCTATTGTGCTACAAGACAAAGACAATAAAGGTAAGTACCTCATCATTGAATTTAAAGTGAATGATGTAATTAATACATGTTTAATTACTATTTTAATGGCTTAGATTAGTCTCACTTGACTAAATGAAATTAATCAGTATGTCTGAATACTCCCTTATTGAAATTTACATCTATGTGACAATGAGGTAAAATTAGGGGTGCTCTATGTGTACTTGGTATATTGAAAAGTCTTTTATGTAACTCAAATGGGTACAAGGAAAGGCAGGAATAATTTATTACATGTATAAACACAATCTAAAACAAGTTTAACAGATAAATGTATCATGTGCATAAAAATAATATTTTTGTAAGTTGAATACTCATTAGTTGTGGATGCATATGAGGGCACAATCTGGAAAGTCAATTTCAACAAGAGTGATGAAAAATAAATTATGTAATTAATTCTAAAAATGAATTTTGTTGATAAGGAAATTCCATCTCACTAACTCATCATCATCATCATGATCACCACTAAGGTATATATGTCATATGTTCCGCTTCTTTCGATCGCATATCTGTAGTTACAATTTACCCTAGCGCTGCTCTTCGCTATCTCATATTTTATTCGAATATTGTATTTCAGTTGATCGTTAATATAATTCTACAACTGTTTATATTGAGTTCTTCTTTTCTTCAATGATCCTTGCACTTCCTCACATCAAATTTTACCTAATGAAAAAACCTTGTGGTATATAATTCTGTGTGTTCAGACCAAGATGAAAAGAATCTATAAAAGGATTCGGGTAAATTCATGTGTGTCTCAAGGGTAGATATTACATCATTATGTCTTGTGTTGATGTATCCATTGTTCTAAAATACAATGAATCCATCAATGAATCCAGTTGAGATCTGACTGATCGATGATATCTTTATAAAACCAAGAGTCAACAGAGATGTTGTGTTTATTCTTAGCTTTATTTGATAGGACTACACCAACTTACACCAACGTACACCACAAGGGAGATTTCATAAATGTAGGAATGTTATACAACTTTGTGATAAGTTTTACTTAAATATTTGTGGAATATCTCTGCTGGTGTAGGTTGGTGTAAGTTAGTGTAATCCTATCAAACAAAGCTCTTGACTCAACGTAGTATAAATAATATGAAGTTTTTTGTAAAAATGTAAGTGTCTTGTAAAAGACAAATGAAAATTAATATATTGTTTTATTATAAAAATGTATTGTGGTGATCGAGAACTACCACCATTAGAATATCTATATATACAAAAGGTAATGTTGACAAATCATTATTAACTGAATATGTGTTATTAGCTCACAAACATTATAGTTTGAAGGGAGCTAATGAAACTTTGAAAAGGATGATAAGTATTAAAGTATACTTAATCAAAGAGGAGATGAAACATGTTGTAAATATCAATACAATCATTTTTTCAATCAATTTTATGAATTCTCAATTTATTGGGCAAAATCCTATATCTAAGAACATATATAGGTATCAGTCAGTCTCATCTGTGTGAAATTAAGTCCTTCAATGAATTTGAGTAAATAGCACAAGATTAAAGACCTGACCAGTTACAAAGCATCCTAGTCCTACAGATCTGTGGGAGTAGGCATCTTTATGAATTTAATTCTTGTGATATACATTTTAAAACAAAGACTACATGTGTCATAATAAATGGTTTGTCCATGTAGACTAAATTATAGTCATTAATCTTAGTGGTGAAAAATGATCATTAGCAATATGCTGTAAATATGACTACTATATGTTTGTCCACATATCTTGTCACTTATTCAGACATATCAAATGGCAAATAGAAATGTACCCCCACTTCCTGACTTACAACAGCCACAACAGTTAAGAGTAAGTTCTACTAGTCACGCATTTTCTTAACACAGTTACTAATACATGGCATCGATTAGTTTATACGAACAACCAGTTCCAAAAAGTTTGACATTAAACCCACTTGCTAATCTGTATGCCTGTATGGACTATGAAATTAAGCGTGTATTGCTTAAGCTCAAACCATAAGCAAACTGAAACAAGCAATTGGAAATGTGATGACATACAACATAGGCTTTACTGCAGCAGTAACAGATAACTATGCCAAAACATGTTGTAATCTGTTGATTGAACAACAACAAATAGCAGCTCATTACCAACATGCTGAAAATCAACTCTGTATGTTGGATGGGTATGTTTAATATAAGTGTTAATCAACCTCAAACTTAGGCCAGAAATGTTAGTGTGGTTCCACTTAACCTATTTCCTCTACACGTTCATTTCACCAAGGAGATGATGAGTCAACAAACTCAAAATATATTGAGGTGAGTTCTGATCACTTTACACAGAAAAGATAAGCACGGACTTCCATCTTAGAAAAAAATTTATTGTCGACGTTAGTACAACGACTGACGAGTGGAGAACATTCTCCGTCGAGCAGTGGCAGAAAGAATATTATGTTGGCGATCAGTGTTGCCACATGTAAAACGAATAAAGGTAATATACATGTTACATACAGTGTTAGTCAGTATAGAGTTATGTGTTCTTGAGGGAATCGTATCCCAACACCCCCCTGCAATTCAAAACGGACGAACGAACATATAAGTAAAAAATGTGTCACACAGTGTATGTATTTAAAAATAAAAAATGAAAATAAGCAATAGCAGTCAAAATTGTTACATATAAATGTCATATAATATTGCTATATATATAAAATGGTAAAAATATTAGGTATGTCGTTGACTAGTATTATGCTGTACAATTAAATTGTGTAGATTTATATATCAATTGTTTTATCTTAAATATATCGTGTAATTATTAACATGAGGTATATATTTAACCTTCTGTTATAGTGTCACATCTCATAAATATTGTGTGATTTTAATTTGAAAATATATATATAGAAGGCAGGTCCTAGAGATCAATATCTCCTCATTGTCAGCTGTGGAGAGATAATATTATTATGTATATGTCCTTATAATTAGTTGTGTGGGGTTTAGGTGAATATGCTATTGTGGGAATCAATTGTATTTGTTGGGGGATGCTGATGCCAGTAAGAGAGGCAGAGCAGCAATGGGGAACCTATTGAATATTGTGATGTGAATTGTGAAACAACATATGAACCACTCCGTTTACAATAGGCGCTAAAAGACCAACACCCATCCTCAGTCCAAAACCAAATATCAAAAATTTTGAGGGTTATGTCAATTAAGACTATTGGCTGAAAAGTTGACTTGTCCGGAGTATTCTCGTAACGATATTTTGAAAGGTTTTCCGATCAAGTGCTTTAGTAAGTATATCAGCCACTTGATCAGGTGACCTAATATCATTAAAACTTATAAGTTTATTTTGGAAAGCTTCCAATACTGCATAACATTTGATCGCTAAAGACCTGGAGCGTTTCTGGCCTCCCCCAGATGCAATACGAGACGCAGATATATTGTTCTTGTAGACTTGCACTGAGTTGGTTACAGAGAAAACACTCAGCCCTATTCTCCGTTATTTTAATCCCCGACATAAGGTCCACATTTAGGGATTGTACATAATGCACGTTCTTTAATCTTATAACAGTCTGATTCCTCTCTGAATTTTCCACCCTGATAAACATAGTTCCTATATGAGTGGCAATGAGTAAAGTATCTTGGATGGCACATTCTAACTCGATAGGCTTTTCAAGCATTATAGGGATAGACAATTTTGACAAATCAGAAATGACGTGGGCAACAGCTCCACCATCTAACATTATTCTCTTAGTAAGATGAACATAGTCAGAATCTGACTCCTGCTTCATGTCTTTAGATGTTATTAGGTTTATTAATTTATTATTATTTGTGTTATTGTTTGGCTTGTGGTCCTTATACCTGATCATCATTGACCATTGCACATCATGTTCTTTTTTGTTATTATTATTATTATTTTGATTATTTCGTCCGTATCTCGTATTTTGTGCAGGACCATCTAATTTGTCTTGGGGTTTTGCACCCTCTTTATTTGACGGACATACCTTAACTATGTGCCCTTTGCCATGGCACTTGAAACATACTAAATCATTCGGATTTGGCAAATTATTTTGGTTTTGATTATTATTATATTTTCTATTTTCATAACTATTATTACTGTTCTGAGGCATTTCTGACTTTTGATTATTATTGTATGTCATTTTCCCCTGATCTACATTTTGGTTATAGTTCTGATTCCTATTTGTGTTATTGTATCTATTATAGTTTCCACCGTATTGGAATCTTTGATTTCTATTATTATTATTAAAGTTACAGAATTTATTATTAAAGTTTCTAGACTTCTTCTCGTCATATAATCTGTCTGATCTTTCGATCAACATGGCATGAAGTGTTTCAATCGTTTTTTGATCTTGGCTTAATGTATTAAATTCCAGCCTTGTCATGTCATAGTCCATGTTCAAAGATATGAGGAGTTGTTTTATCTCCTCTTGTTTATCTAAATTTTTACCACAGTCCCTTATTTTTTAGGCTGATCGAGAAAACACATCTAAATAACTTCTCATGTTACCATCACTATTAAATTTTAATCTCTGAAAGGCCTGCTTCGCATTAATATATGTAACCTGCGTGCAGCTTTTATACCTTTCATCTAAAACTTTCAAAATCTGATTTATTGTTTTCAAGTCTTTTACCCTTTCAATAAGCTCGTTGTTTAATCCCTGGTGGATTAAAGCCTTTCCTTTTTCTTGGTTACGAAAATATGCCATCCTATTAGCCGAACTAGCATTGCCAGATTCAGGGTTTAAAAAAATATTTAGTTCCAATCCCAAAAACAGCACTTCGGTCTCAACATCATGCATTATTGGGTAAAATCCCTTTGCATAGAGTGTTGATACCTTCGTGGTCCTCCAGGCATCATAATTTCTCCCATCAAATACTTTTTTTGTATCGAATCTCGACATTTTATTATTATATTTTGGATGTTAGAGAGTTTATATCCTACCTCAGAAACACGAGAACTTAAGTCTAAGGGGTAACACGGTCTCAACCGCACAATAATGCACAACACGGTCTCAACCGCTCGATTGGGAATGCAAGTTAAAAATATTATATTATGATTTTCAATAATTAGTCAATATTCTAAATTAAATCTTACGAAATATATTGCCGACGATGAGGTGATTTCTCCGCCATTGTTACTGCTTCTTGAGCGGTCAAATTACTGTGGTTTTATCGTCAAAAATTTTCAAAGTCAAATTAATCAAAGTCCCAGATCTTGTTTCAGAACATCGATAATTCTATCAAACACATCAAAATTCAAATTAGTACCCAGTGCAAAATTATTTAACAAATGTGAAAGAGATGATTACTGAAAGAGAAACAATTTATCAATCTATATAAATTGAATCGATCTTTTATTTGATGTGAACAGGAAAAAATCTGTCACTTATGTCAATGTTCGAAAAATGGGTTTTCTATTGTTGGATTCGATAATTCTCATCCAACAAAGATTTCCTCTTTCTTTCAATTCTCAACCAACAAGATAAAATTTGAAGGCTATCGATATCACCTTTCAAGTTTCAACTTTGCTTAATATTTGGTTGAGAATTTACCTGAAATATATTGAAATATAATATTATTTTATTGTAGTTTAAATTTTTCAGATTAATTTTGGGCAAAATCACACGAAATATACATTAATTAACTTAGACTATTTACTTATCTTTAATTTTTCGTTTCTTTTTTCCATATTTTTCAATGTTTTTCTTCTGCTACCTCGCCCAAATGACACCAATCTGCGACGATTTTTACTCTGCAACCTTTGAATTTTTGATCTTCTTTCGCTGTTTCACTCCCTGGAACACAACATGAACAATTGCCAACCGTTTTTGACTGTATGCACTGGTCTACCAAAGCATAGAATCCTCTCGTATCTGATTTGTTTTCTCCAGACTTTTGACTTTGACGTTTTCACAGGCGCCCAAGATTTTACCGTTGTTTTTATTAATTTCACTTTTATTTCACTTTTAATTTGTTAGTTTACCTTAATTGAACATTTAACTTTTTCAGGATAGTTACTTTAATCACTGAATCGAACTTTTTTTACTAATTTTAACTTTTCCTACCACTTTGCGTGGAGGTATCACTCGGCACTAAGCCTTTCATTTTGCGTGAAACACGAACTTTCAAATATTAATAAATTACACAATTATCACATATCACATTTCAATTTACCGCACTTATTTCTTTTGCCCGCAGCTCTGCTAACATTGAGGTGAGGTTTGATCACTTTACACAGAAAAGATAAGTACGGACTTCCATCTTGAAAATGTTTATTAACGACGTTAGTACAACGACTGACGAATGGAGAACATTCTCCTTCGAGCAGTGGCGGAAAGAATATTATGTTGGCGATCAGTGTCGCCACATGTAAAACGAATAAGTGTAATATTATGTTACATACAGTGTTAGTCAATGTGATGTCCCGTGTTTGTGAGGTAGTGAGGGAATCGTATCCCAATGAAAATATCGTGAACATTTAATATCGTTTTCTATTGTTCTGTTGTGCCAACTATTTCAAAGTATTACTAAAATTTTCTAAAAAATTTGCTTCAATCTTGAAAGTGACTAAATACATTCGAGAATATTCGTTTAATTCTTGAATATACATCGAATAGTATCAAAATTTAATTAAAACAGATCGAAATTATTATTTTTTTTTTTGAAATTATTTTATTATTTTTGAAATTTTATTTGATAATTTAATTCTATTTTTGTTTTATCGGAGTTATGAATTGATTTTATCGAAATAATCCTACCGAAACTTTAATTTTTATACTACTAATAAATGATATTACGAAAAGGTCAAACTATTTTGAGCAAAAAAGATTTAAAAAGATTAAGAAAAGCAACTGAAGAAAAGGAAAAAATAACTGATTTTATAATAATTTGGGGTGAATATTTAGACAAACAAATTGGTTTCTATTCCACAATTTACTACGAATCCTATAAATTGGACATTTTAGGAAAAATAGTTGAGCACAACAATCATATTTTTATTTCGGATTTTTATAGTATAACTAAACAAATTGATGGTTTTATGTGTATAAATAATAATTGCTGGCACAAATATTTAGCATATAGGGCAACTGGAATTGGTATTTAACAATTCTGAAAGTGTAATTAGAATAATAATTTCATTTTGATTCCACAAAACATAACTATGAATAATTTCAATTTATAATTTACAATTGAGTACCTGGAATGAATAATTTCAATTTATAATTTACAATTGGGTACCTGGAATAATTTCAGAGAATTTAGTGTTCAGATTTGGATTGATTATTTAAAAAAAAAAAAAACAAACTACTATTTATTTAGTTACCAAAATAAGGTAAACTGGATCAAATTGAACTGCCATTTGATAAAAATAATGAAAATTTAGCATTCCTTGATGATTTAATTCAAAAAGAAAATAAAGGTTTTGAAATAGCAATAAGTATTAGAAGAGGAATTATTGAAATTAGAAAAACTAAATCCAGTCAAAGAGAATCAGAAAAATTTACACTGGCTTCAACTACACCTAAAGCTACGAAAACTTCTGATAAAAGTAAAAATAAACCAATTAGAGCTGAAGCTGATTCACCAAATAAAAGTACAATTTCAGATAAAACTAAAAAAACTCCTGTAAGAAAAGAACTTTTTGTGAGTAGTAATCAAGATAGTAAGGATTTACAAACAAAACTAAGTCAATCAGATAGTCTGTTAGAAAGTGATATAGAAAATATTGACAATATGCCTTCTCATAAAGAAAACGAAAAAATTAAACCTATTACCTCTGCTGAAACTAAAATTTTTGATGGGAGATTTTATCAACAGTGGCGTCAAACAATAAAATATGCAATAAATGGTGCAGAATATTATAGTGTCTGGCAAAAAAATCATGCATCTCGAAATTATTATATTGAAAATTGTGAAAAAGATATATATAATCCACCACTTGAACATAGGTCCTTCTGTGTAATGCAAGATAATGCAAAACATTTTATTCTAAATAAAGTATCTCCTCAAATAGCAATACAAATTTGTAGTTTGAAAACAGTAGATCAAATTTTTGATAAATTAGATTCTGTTTATGGAACAATTACTGAGGTTGTAGCTAGTCAATCCTACAGTAAATGGGTGGCTTTTAAATGTAAACCTGGAGGCAATATAAATGTATATATTCAAAGATTTGAAGAATTATTACAAGAAGTAAGAGATTCAGGAATGACAATAGAACCCCAACAAGAATTAAATCAATTTTACAGTGGTCTATGTCATGATCAAGCTATTCCAAAATCAATTTTTAATGTTTTACCTCAGGAGCAGAAAACCATTGAAAAATTGAAAAGATTAATTATAGAAGATTATGAAAGTAAAAATAAAACAGATTTTTTAAAAAAACTTCGGAAATTTTAATGTAAATCATAATAATAATGGCCAAAATTATAGAGGCAATAATAGACAAAATTTTCTAGCTAGAAGAAATTTTAATAGGGGATATAATAATAATAATTCTTGTAACAATTATAATGGATTTAGAAATAATAATGGAAGAAACTTTAATAATAGTTCAAATACAAATTTTAATGGGCAAAGACGTAATAATTATGGTCCTTTTAGAAATAATAGAGGTACTTATCGTCCATATAACAGATCTAATGGTAATAATAATGGATATAATAATAACAATTATCGTGGAAATAATTACAAAAATTATGGGAATAATAGACCCCAGAATTACAGTAATAATAGACAAAATAATAATGAAGAAGAAGTTAAAACAAATTTAAAATATTTTGAATGTAATGAAAGAGGACATCTACAAAAAGATTGCCCAAAAATAGCTAAAATTATAAATAACAGAAACCCCAATCAAAATAAAAAAAATAATGAAGGAAATAAAAAAGAACCCAAACTCTTAAATATGGTAATTAAAAAACAAAATAAATTATGTCTACAAAAAAAATTATTATTAGATAGTGGAGCTGAAGTAAACATTACATCTGACCTGAAAAAATTAAGAAATATAAAAAAACTAAAAAAACAAGGCAATTTTTAGTAGTAATAAAAGAAAATTACCTTGAGGCAACTCATGTAGGTGAATTAGTAATTGTAGTGGAAAATTGTTATGGTAATCAAATAGAAATCAAATTGAGTGAAGTCTTTTACGTCCCAGAACTAGCACTTGATATAATGTCTGGAATAAAAATAACAGAAAATGGAAATTATGGTATAAATCAGAAACAATTCGAAGCAGATATTTATGAAATTGAGTCAGGAGAAATAATTTTAACAGCAAAAAAAGAATGCGGAGTTTTTTATGTAAAATATGAAATAATTGAGGAAAAAGAAAAAACAATGGCAATAGTGGAAAATGAAGGGGATGAATGGGATAATTATGTTGAGGAAGAAATAGTTGATACAGAAAATGAATGGGATGAATATGAAATTAGTGAAGAAATAGTAGATGATAATAAAAATTTGTCTCAAAATTATAATAAAAAAAAAGATACCCTAATAGAAATCCGAAATCAACAAGATATCCATACTAGCCAAGAAGCTGAACCTTCACATTAGCCAAATGTTATACAAAATGACTCAAATCTCAATGAAATTCCCAAAATAGATAATGATAATAATCATAAAGAAAATATTGATAATCAAAATACTAATGAATCTAATGAAACCAATAATAATGAAACAGAAATTAATAATTTTCATAAAAATAATGAAAATTCTGATGGGAAAAAATATCTATGGCATAGTAGATTAGCTCATATTAATGGAAGATACATAAAAATTTTGCAAAAAATGCAAGTAGGGATACCAATAAACTTAAAATTTAATGATACAGATTTTTTAAACTGTGAAATTTGCAAACTTGCAAATTCACAAAGACTTAGCCACAATAAAAAAAGAAATAGGCCTAATAGAAAATTGGAAATAATATCATCCGATATTATGGGTCCTTTCACAACAGCTATAGGGGGGCAGAAATATGTTCTGACCTTTATAGATCATTTTTCGAAATATACCTTTGTAGTTCCAATAATTGATAGAAGCCAAACCTACAAAAGATTTATAGAATTTACAAAAAGTATGAAAAATAAATTTCCTGATGAACTAATAGCGTTATTAAGATCAGATAATGCGAAAGAATACTTAGATACTAGATTAAGAAAATTTTGTGAAGATGAAGGTATAGAATTAGACCAAGTCATACCCTATTCACCAGAACTAAATGGCATGGCGGAACGCCAAAATCAAACAATAATGAAAAGGTTAGAACTATGTTGATAGAAAGTAGATTAGAAATTGAATTTTGGTCATATGCTGTTCCAACAGCCGCATATATAATCAATAGATCGCCGACTAGGGCTAATGAGGGAAATAAAACTCCTTACGAACTTTTTTTTGGAAGAAAACCCAATATTCAAAATTTAAAAGTATTTGGATGTGTTGCTTACTGTCACATCCCTGTAGAAGTTCACAAACAAACAGCAACAAAAGCTTTTAAAAGAAAAATTAAAAAAATAGATCCTAAATTCGCTCCTCGTGCTGAAAAAAATTTATTAGTAAGGTACACTAATACGGGATATGCTTTAAGAAATCCTTACACAACTGACACACATAATGCTTGTGATGTCAAATTTGATGAAAGAAAAAATATTATGCACCTTAAAAAAGAAAAACTAATTATTAAACCAGCAGAATATGTCGAAAATCTGAATATAACAGAAAACAAAAATTTAGTTGTAAATGTAATAAGCCAAAATAAAATTTATTTTAAGAGGATCATATACCCAAAAACTTCCATGATATAAAAAACAATCCCTTTAAAAATGAATGGCTGGAAGCCATAAAGGACGAATTTGAATCTATGGATGAATTGAACGTCTGGAAAATTGTACCAAAAGAAAATGATGTAAGCATAGTAGATGCAAGATGGATCTTCACTTGTAAAAATGATGAAAATGGTGATATGAAAGCCAAAGCGAGATTGGTTGCTCGTAGCTTTAAAGATAGAAATGAATATAATCTAAATCAAACTTTTGCACCTGTAATTCCTATTTGGTTAATAAGGTGGTTGTTGTCCTCTACTAACAAATATGATTTGAAACTCCGTCAATTTGATGTAAAAACAGCTTTTTTGAACTCGCCCATCATCAAACCTGTATACATTAGAATTCCGGAAGGTTGTCCTGCAAATAAAGAAAAACATCTTTTAAAATTAAATAAATCAATTTATGGTCTAAAAACTTCATCAAGAAGTTGGTTTGACTTATTAGATGGTACTTGTAAAGAAATAGGTTTACCACAATCAAAAATTAATCGATGTTTATATTGCAAAAATAATGAAAAAGGAAATTATTTATTCTTTATTATTTATGTAGATGATATTCTCGTGGCATCCAACTCTGATCAGATGCTCGATGAAATAACACAAAAACTTCAAAATTCATTCACATTAAAAATAACCGAAAACCCAAAATTCTTTGTGGGTTTTGAAATAAATAGGGATTTAAATAAGAAAACCATTTCATTGAATCAATCAAAATATATTGATAAAATATTAAAAAAATTTAATTTAAATAAGTCCAAACCACATTATACTCCAATGGAGACAAACTTAAAAATTTCCAAACCTGAACATGGCCAAGATGATAACAAATTTAGGTCTATGATAGGTGCACTCCTATATCTTGCACGAATAACAAGACCTGACATTTTATTTGCCGTAAATTTTCTATCAAGATATCAAACATGCTCAAATGAGCAAATTAAAAATTATGCAAGAAGAATATTTAAATATGTTAAAAATACCAGAAATTACGTTTTAAAATTTAATTCAGATGAAAAGGGAATACATTCATATATCGATGCTTCATATGCTCCAGATATAGACAACACAAAAAATATTGAAATTAATGATTTAAATAAAGGCAAAAGCATTACTGGATACCTCATATATAATAATGGAGACTTATTAAACTGGAATGTTCATAAACAAAGTATTATAGCCACATCATCTACAGCAGCAGAAACAATAGCAGTTTTTGATGCTCTAGAAGATTTAAAAGTTATGTGGTATCTCGAAAAATTTATTTTTGGACTTAGTGAACCAGTAACAATTTTTGAAGACAATATTAGCGCTTTGAGAATTTGCTCGGAAGGTGGCCAAAAAAGTGCAAGAGCATTGATGATTAAATGCTATTCTATTTTAGAAGCCATAAATGAAAAAATTATAGAAATCAAATGTTTCAGATCAAAGGATCAATTAGCTGATATTATGACCAAAGCTCATGATAAAACTAGTTATTTAAATTTAATCAACCAAATTCTAGATACTTCTATTTTCTGAAATTATTCAAGGAAAGGAAATTGTGCTTAATTAAACCCAAAGGGGTGTTAGTACCCAACAAAATGTGCTAAATATTTACTCAGTACATAATCATCTCATAATTATTATTGTGAGAAACATAATTTTATTTTTTATTTTATATTATTTATTACACTAGAATTGAGATAATATAAAGGTGAAATAAACCTAAATCTCATTTTTTTTTTCATTTTCATACTTGTTTCCTATTGTATTTTATACGTCACTCGAATGTGATAGAAGAAAACCAAATATGTTAGTATTAGTAAATTTTAAGAATTTTAGCCTTTTCTATTTCATTGTTAACTTTTTATAAGTTTTAAAACCTTTATGTTAAGAATAATATGATAACACTTTCACAAATCATACTAGAAGATACATATATTCCATTTAATTTTATTTTATTTTATCTCACAATTAAACCAAATTCATGCTCATAAATTGTCAATTATTGAAAATATAGATAGGATAAGAACAAAAAATACTTGTCAGAATTAATAAAAATAAACCTTTCAATATGATAATTACTTCAGATATTTCCATGTTTTGGAACAAAACTGGTAAAATTCGGTTGAATTATCCATTCTTCCTTCTATTTGACCAGTATCTGAAAAATGAATAAATCCTTTCTATAAAAAAAAGATATACACTATGTAAAGATAAATACTTTAGAAATTAACCTGTTTGATTTTGCTTCGTATTCCTTGGAGAATAAATCCTTCACTTAGTTATTGTTATCTGAAACAGAAAAATAAAATAAAATATTAATAAAATTGCATGAATTGGGAAAAATACACTAAAATATTTGATAAAATTTTTTCACTTACTTGCGTTTGAAACAAAACAAAAATAAAATTTCATCGTATTCAATAATCATCCATTTGTGTGATGAAAAATCGAAGACTTATTTTATTTATTTTACACAATTACTATTTTATATTGTTACTTATTTTCATTTTATTGTAATAATTTGAGTAATCTCAATAATAACTAACAAACGTCCTTAAGGAATATCAAAAATGGGAGATATCATGTTTTCTTTTAGTAATAAATATTTACCTTTTTATTTTCAAAAACACATATATATAAATAAAACTAGATAGGGCATTCTAGAAAATGGGAACTTAGTCTCGATGCGATCTTTTGATGCAAGACTATAGGGGGGTGTTGTGGTGGTAGTCATGCAACCTCGCTCACATCGTCACCTAACAACATGGTAACACTGAATCATTCATTTCCCACTTTTTATGAAACAAACTAGAAAGAGATTATTCATATTAATTTCTTGCTTTTTTATTCCGTTTAGTCACGATCTCAGTTAAAGTCCAATACTTCATTTTGTTGAATAATTTTATATTGTTGTTATGTTGTTGAAGTTTGTGTAATAAAACAAATTCTTTTCCATGTTATTTATTTTCATTCGTTAATTCGTTTTCTTCAAAGTTTGTTCGAAAAACTGATTCGCATCCTCGGCCAAGAAAACTTAATCATCAGATAGGTCTGAGATTAAAGCTTTTCACTTCAACTATCATACATAGCTGGAATTCTAAAACTCCCTACTGGTACTCATAGTGGTGGGCGAATTTCTCTTCTAAAATGGCTGCCATTAATCATCATTGAATTTCTGATCCTTGGAACTTTTGACTGTTCTTTAAATTTGAGCAGAATTGTAGAATAAGTACCTAAAACTTAGATATTTTCTTCATTCAATTAATTCTTTCTTTAATCACTTTACACAGATATGAATTATTCATTGAGTACGAAACAAAATTATTTTAATCACAACTAGTTATCACAGGTATAACATATTTACATCTAAAAGTAATACTTTTTAGAACTAATTGTAAAAAATTGAACACATCAAAACATTAAAGTAAGATTTTCAATCAATTTAACTTAATTTTTGTTGTTCTACACTATTAGATGTCAGTAGTTGGTACTACTGCAATCAAGAGTTCCCTCAGTCAAGTTCTCGTTGTTTTTATCTGGGTCTTTCTATCACTCTCTGTTTTCTGGTCATGAGGTGACGCTCACTTCTACTCTTGTAATCAATATGGCGTTACTATAATATTATGTTTCGTTTTTCTTTTAATAAATTAAGTTTGATTTAGAATGTGTTTTCAAGTTTATTTCACGATTTAATCAAGCAAAACTATATTTAATCTGAACTCAGTTGTTCGTAATTAATGTCGGTATTAAATATAAAGTGATAGCAGAGTTCAAGTGTGTTCGCGTGTTTGCGCCTTTGTTATCGTTAAGAATTACGTTCGTATTTTATTTTACAAAAAACCTCAATTACGTAAATCAAGATCGCTTAATTTTTCAAGT